>JAJHSJ010000004.1:42562918-42964594 GCA_021015155.1 Magnolia officinalis | reverse complement strand
TCATTTATTTTTCCATATCATTTTATGGTATGAGACAAAAAATGAGTTTATCCCAATCTCAAATGGACCACATTATAGGAAACAGTGTTGAATGAGCGTCGACAATTAAAAACCTTTTGTTGGCCATATTAAGTTTTTGATAAAGCTGATATTTTGTTTTCACTTCATCTGGGGCCTGTATGACCTAATCAATAGATTGGATGTTAAATAAAAAGTACAGTGGGCCTTAGGACGGTTTTAATTATGGATATCCAATCACTATTGTTTTCATGTGGTGGGGTCCACCTGAGATTTATAAAAAGTACAGTGGGCCTTAGGAAAAATTTTGATTAGATGGTGTGGATAAAATACATGCATCACGCTGTGCCCATTGAGCTTTAACACCAACTTCAATATGTCACAATTTCTAAATGTCTTGATCAGGCAAGACGGATTGCTCGGCTTGCCATTCTAGCAATGACATTCTTTGTCAAGCTTGTCCCAAGGTTAGGTATGGAGAAGGTCAAATTCCATCTATAATTGCCCCTCTTAGCCTTTTTTATTTTTTTTTTAAAAAAACTATATGATGCATGATTGAGATTCATCTAGATGCGCTGTAGCCAGAATCTATTTTTTTGGGTTTGGTGCATTTTTTGTTTTTTTATTTTTTTGAACAGGTAAAATGTCTATTGATCTATACACATACATGTAAATAAACTAACATCATGCTTAGTCATCTTTCATACATAGATATAGACTATAAACATGAGAAAAGATCACATAAGGGCCCACCACCTTTCATGCCAATACATCATGCTGGTAAGACATCCCAGCCGCACAAAATATGGGTCGCACCATGATCATTTCATGTCATCAGAATTTGGTCCATTGACTCACTAGGTGGGTAACACATCTGCATTGAGTAGGACCATTGGCTTTCGATTGATTTCATCGATGCGACCCACCCATTGAGGGGACCAACCTGATTTGCCATAGGTGATTTTCATGGGTGGCCCACTTTTTACTTATGGGGATGTATGTGAAAGTCCATATTTGTCTAGTTGGTGCAATCTTTCTTCGAGTGTCCAACCTTCCCACACTTGAAACAAATCAATAAAATGACACCCACCATTAAAAACTTGTGAAGGCCCTATATTTATCTATGGATATTGCCCTAAAATGATCTCTCGAAATGGATGGAAGGTTTGGATATAAAACCACTAGATGATGGTGGGGCCCAAAAATGAGAGGTATATAAATATCAGGTGGACCACACCACATGAAAACAACAGTGATTGGATATCTATCATTAAAATCCTATTTTGGCCCACTGTACTATTTATTTAGCATCCAATCTATTTATTAGGTCATATAGGCCTAGATGAAGGGGAAAAACAAAAATCATCAACACTGTTTCATGGCCCTTACATTAACCACAAACATCAACATGGATTAAACACAAACATCAGCTTGATCTTGGACTCAGATTGGGTAGTGATGGCCCTTACCATGGGGCCTGTCCAGATGTATGTAATTGGTTGCAATAGTAGGTGATTGTACATTTCCTAGTGTTATATCACGATGGGATAAAACAGTTACATCACGGTGGGCTCCACAGAGCCCTGCCCGGACGGATTACCATCCGGGCGGGGGTAGGACGCAATCCGCGTCCAGGAAAAAGAACATTTAGGATTTAGCTAAGGGTATAAACTGTAGTTGGTACACTACTAGAAATGAATGTCCTGGAAAAGACTTTTTGAGGCCCGTCACAATATATGTGTTCTATCTAATCTGTCCATCTATTTTAAAATATAATTTGATAGTATTTTCTAAAAAAATAAGGTATATTGAAGGCTTAAGTGGGGACCACATAGTAGGAAATAGTAGAGATTAAATCACACGTTATTCCTATGGTGTGGACTAGTTTGGTCTTCAATATAACTCATTTTTAATATCACTTAGTGAATTTATTTATCAAAATAAATGGACCGAATGGATAAATCATGGACATCATGGTGGGCCCCACGTAGGTACCCAATCCACGCCCAAAAAAAATTGGCGGGCGCTCAAAACACTGTCGCGCGCCGAAATGAATATGCGGCCCTCCCTATTTATCTCTCTCTCACTCTGTCTACGCCCAAAACCGGAAATCCCTTCGCCCTCTCCCTCTCCCTCTCCCCCTCCTCCCTCTTTCTCTCCCTCTCTCCCTCTCTCTTAATCTCATTGCCTTTCTCGTGGGCTGCGACAAGTTGACAACCCTAAAAGGCCTCTCTCTCTCTCTCTCTCTCTCTCTCTCTCTCTCTCTCTCTCTCTCTCTCTCTTCTGTTCTGTCGATCTCTCTTCCTCTCGATCGGACTGGTAGCTACGCTCAACTGCAACAGCTGGTAACCTATCTTCACGCACAGGGGTTTGAATCTATTGAGCACATTGACGAACGGGGTTGAGATAAGGGTTAGGGTTTTGATTTGAGCACATGATTCTTGAAATCAAAGTTAATGGAGTGAAAATCTATTCTAATTTTGGATTCAAATGCTAGCCTCATAGAAAAACTGCATGCTCAGGGTTTTCATTCAGGCCAACATTTATACAGGTATGGTGCTCATAGATCTGTTTGATTCATCTTGCAGGCCACAATATGGATTGGGAATGAACTGAAGGGCTCCTCCATTGAACAATCCCAACCATCTAATCAGTATACTTGCCTCCTCTTGCATATTATGTGTTGAGCCTATGGTCATATTACATTTTAATTGTACATTTACAGGAAAGTCATTGACTGGCTAGGATTTTTTGATTGAGGATATTTTTAGTCCATTGCAAAGCTCCTTTTATTTTTATTTATTATTTATTATTATTTATTATTTTTCTTTTCTTTATATTTTTCATGGAGACTGGTTGATTTTCAGGAAGTTTTTTCTTTCCTCTAATTTTTTATTACTGAATGTTTTTTTTTTTTTTTTTTTTTTTTTTTTTTTTTTTTTTTTTTTCTATTGGCCTTGATTTTTCAGAAGGCAATAAATTTTGTTTATGGCCTTATGTAGTATGGTTTATGTCACTAATCATGAAGGATTTAGATTAAATTGCCTTTTAAGAAAGCATGCACGATTATATGATGCTTGTTAGATATTTGATGAAATGGGCATGCCAAGTTTGGTTGTTTGGATGATGCTTATTAGATATTTGATGAAATGCCCAGGAGAAATCTTGTCTGGGTAGAAGTAATTCCATAGTTTGTGTATGAAATTAGTATTCTTTTCTTCAGCAAAGAATACTGAAATCTTGTTTGGTTGTTTGGAGGATGAAAGGGGAGTTTGATGGGGTGGTGATGATGGTCACCCTGAGGCCTCTGCATGAGAGGGCCTTGGAGAGTTCCATCCAAGGGATGGTGTGGCCCAAGGCCATGATTGGGAAATGACCACATGGGGCTCTTTGGATTCCATGGGAAATGGGCTGTGTTAATGGAGACTGATTTGGCTGACGGAGTTGTGAGGTCTTTATAGGGTTTAGTGGGTCATTAATGTGGTGGCCCCAGCCCAGGAAAAGATTCCACACTTTGGCAGAGTGGGATGGATGAATGATGATACACAGGCACTTGGAAATTGCAAGGGTGGAATACAAGTGACAGTCCAAATCATGATCGCCTTTAACTGTATCAAGAACCTCCATTACACTTGGAAAACAACTCTTTTTTCCCATACTGCATTACTAGATATGGAAAACATTTCTTGTCATGCAGGTAGCAAACAAATCTCATTCCACATTTATGTTATATTTCAATAAGCTTTTTAAGATGGTTGTTGCTTTTATTATTCCACATGAAGGAAGAAATAGGTAAACTCCTTTTTTAAAATAAATTTCTCTAGTTAGAGATAATATTCATGACTTTGAATTGGGTTTTTCCCCTTCAATCCATATGCAATGGCTAGCATTGGAGAGTGACCATGAACAGAGAGATTGTGTAGTGAGAATGGATTTCCATTTAAGGAGTACATGTGTTTCTGAATACACGATGATTATGTGTTCAAATTGGAAGAAACCAATGTATCTCACATTAGTAAAACGTGAGAGTGATTTCTTTGAGTTCATGGTTGTGTTGTGATTTTTTATGATCTTTGGTGCGTGTTTATATTAGAACAATTCTAGCTTCTTTCACTGTTGAGGAATGCAATTTTGCAGGTGGGTGCCAATGCAAGCAGCCCAGATGAATCAATGTGGCACATGTGTGTGAGACTGTGTTCCAAGTGAATATTCCTTGGCCCAAAGATCCAGCCGGCACACCTGTCAGGTGGGTTAGAAGTGTAGGGGAAAAAAAAGGATGGCTACATAGTGAGTAGAAGGATTAACCAACTGTCTACAACTAACATCCCCGTCTCTCCCACTTTGATGAGTGGCCTTAATTTCAGGTTAGAAAGCATCCACTGCATATGCTTGATGAACATCCTAGATCTTGTATGCATGTGCCATGACGCATGTGTGGGGCTTGTATTTGGAGCCTTCATTTGTGTGCTTCAAATAGCATTTCCCTGTATTCATTGAGAAGCACTTACTAACTTTATGGCACCAAAAGCCTAGCAATGGTGGTGCAATATAATATCCAATTTGTGTATTTTAGGAATGGTCCATGAAACATGATTGCATCTATGGTGCTTATAAAAGAAGCTTGTGCTTTTACATCGTTATCTCACATCCAACCGAGGAAATTCTCTCAATAGCTATAATGCAAGTCCAAGAATATGTGGAAATACTAGGCCGTGTCCTCCAGCCCTGGGGGAATAGATTTTGCATCTAATTGCATCAATCACTTCTATATTCACAATTGAATTGCATCGGTGTGTTCTGAAATTGGCTTCCAACCTTTGACACTGTTAGTGTACAGGCCATAATGGCCATTACGACCTTTTCTTTTCTTTTCTTTTCTTCGTCTTCTTCTTTTTTAATTTTTTATTTTTAAGAAACTGTAATGGCTCTGTAACAGGCTGTTATGGGCCATTTTCTGTAATGGTCAGCCCTAGAACTCCTAACAGTGGACATCGTTACCATTACACAACTGTTTTGGGATACCTTGGGGTACATGATTGTTTTTGCTTTATCACTAATTACGCTACATGATTTTTAAGCTACTAAAATACATTACATTTTCTAGTTTGTTTGTTGGCCCAATTTAAGATCTTAACTTCTGATTCACTTTGGAATGAAATGTTGCATGAACCAGTCTTATTTCTCTAATGTCTCCCAGATAGGTTGGGCTTCCTAGATGACAATTTCCTTGGTGAGAGAAAATATGGTGTAGCTGAGAAGAATCAACCATTTCAAATGGACTATGATTCTTCTAATTCCTTAAGAGCTGTAAATCATGAAATGTATGACTATGGTTTTGAAGATCCCTATATAGCAAACCGAAGGTTGTCTTTTGAAATGTGACTTTCTACCTTTTGAAAGCTGTTGTTTTATAGCTTCATGATGAAATTGTTGCAGCTACGTATTTTTTTTGAAGCTGGTACAAGTAGGGTTGATGTTTTAGAGCTCCTAAATTATTGGACTTATTACATTTCCCTTGCTTATAGGATTATGTTGCAACAAGATGGTATAGAGCTCCTGAATTGTGTGGATCCTTTTTTCTCTAAGGTGCATGAATTTTAGTTGGCCAGATATGTGGAATCAGTTTGATAATGCACTAACCTTTGCTCTATCCTTTGGTAGTTCTTATTTCCTTTGCTTCTATTATAAATTCTGTTTATTCTTTCTGTCATTACACTGATTGTTTCAAAGATTTTATTTCGAATGAAGCTTGGATAGTAGCAACAATGTGTGATCTAGGTTGTATGAATGAAACTATAATAGTTATCAGCTGCATCTGGTTTATCTACTTCAGTGCTTCAATATAACAAAGAGTTCCCATAATGTTTGACTTGAGCAACTATTTAGAGGGTAGGCTCGACTGTCCGCAATGCTTGCATGGATGCATGATCAAAGCTGTTCATCAAAGTGCAACCACAATATGGCTTTCGTTGTGTGGAATTCAGGTCTATCCACTCATCTAATGGCCACACATTTACTTTAAATGCTGACCACACTTGTATGGAGCCTTACTAATCACATGCACCAAAATAACATTAGCGTGTGTGGTAAGAGCTTTTTCATCAGATGGACCAGTGTGTACAAAACAAATGGATGTCTAGAAGAAAACTATATCAGCCAATCCGTTTCTTTTGTATAGTCTCCGACCTGAGAAGCAAATCTGGCTGATACGTGCAAACACTTGCTAGCCTCACATGTGTAGGACATTCCATGCGTCCATCACGTGAGACCCAATGTGTAGATCATATGGCCAAATTTTCAGTGGCTGAGTCTGTAATTTTTAAGATCCATGTGCCTGGTGATACTGCGCAGTATTTAGGTGACCTTACATGGATTTTTTAAATTTGAAACTGAGGGCAAAATGCCTCAAGGATGGGCATTTGGGTGCCATTACATTTATTTTTAGCTTTAAGAGCAGGAAAATGCCTCTTGGATAGGCATTTAGGTGCGTTTACTCCAATTTTTACCTTGACAAGTGGGAATATGCCACAAGGATACAAATTTACATGCCGGCATATTGATTTTTAGCCTGAAAAGTGACGAAATGCATCAAGGAAATGCATTTAGCTTCTCTTACATGATTTTTATCTTGAAAAGATGTGACATTTTCATCAAGGATGGGCACTTAGGTTCCCTTACATAATTTTTTTATCCTGAACAGTGGGTTAAATACCTCAAGGATAGGCATTTACATGCCCTTGCCAGAATTTTTAACTTGAATAGCGAGCAAAATGCCTCAAGAATAGCCTGTGGCTTTACCATGATTTTTATCTTGAAAAGTAGGCAAAACACTACAAGGATGGGCTTTTAGGCACCCTTATTTGAATTTTTAGCCTGAAAAGTGGAATAATGCTTTAAGTATAGGCATTTGTGGGTTTTTTTTTTTTTTTTTTTTTTTTTTTTGTGGTTTGGTTTGGCTACTAATGTTCAGTACTTCAATACAATAAGTTGTTTCTGTAATGCTTGAGATGTATTAATACTTTATCTATGTTTGGATGTAATATGCTCATTCAAAGTGAAACAGTTATTTAGAGTGTAGGCTCGGGAGGAGGTCCACAATGCTTCACCAGGGAGTTTACATAGGTCCATGATCAAAGCTGCCCAACAGGTGCTGGTGCAGGTCACAATCCCGCCTTCCCTACCCAAAATTCAGGTCAGTCTAACTCTTATCATTTGATAAGCCATATATATAGATTAAATGTTGACTGTCCATTTCTTTAGCATACATTTAGCTCACCTAGTTTGACACCAACCTGATTCTTGGACCTGGGCATGTTTTCTAGGTGAAGTTTGCTAAGCCCACACATGGGTAGAGCCTTCTGCAACAACATACAGCCACATGTACCAATATAACGTAAGGTGCGAGAACAGAACTTTCCATTCAAATTTTGCACCAATTGCAAAAGTAGTGTTTTCCCAACATGAAATAAAAATAGATGCACAAGATATTGAACACATAAGCTATCTTTTCTGTCCATTTGGTGCATTTGTTTGGCTTTTCCAAATCTACCAATCTATGGGTCACACATTGTAATATCTTACTGGTTGGATGTTTCTGAGTGCCCAAAAATAGTTGGACAATAAGTTTTAGAAAGGCCCACTCATTCAATGGTTGGGATCATAATGTTGGGTAATTTGAAGATAATTCTCATGTTTGAAATGTCCATGCCATATTTTGCATTTTACTCCATTGTTACAATCTTGAGATTTAAAACTTTCTGAAAGAAAGTTGATAACTGAATACTATCTGTTTTGGAGGCTATGTATTGCTGATTTTGTTCAGGCCATGACTGTCCAACAGGTTTGAGGCACCTATGGATCTAAAGAAAGAGCGGGAAAGATTAATATTTGAACAAAAGTATGCGGAAGCATTCACTTGAATTGTTGGATAATGCAGATTTTGCTTAGTTTTTCAGACTTTATAATTGAGAAGATGAGCATGTGCTCTTGAAGTATTCTCTCTCTCTCTCTCTCTCTCTCTCTCTCTCTCTCTCTCTCTCTCTCTCTCTCTCTCTCTCTCTCTTTATGACATCTCATCCTTATCTTTTTCTATATTTTAGTTCTTCAATTTTGCTGCATAACTTTTCTGTATGATGATATTCGTTGTAGGAAGCTATTCGTTGGGGTACTGATTATGTCCTCAAAGCTACTGCTCATCCAAACACTATATATGTGTAGGTTGCTTTTTCTTTTTCTCTAATTCTTTTTGGGGTTGGATTTACTTTCTTTTTCTTTTTTCTCATGTGGGATCTCTGTTTCTTTTCAGAAAAAAGCTGTTTAATTTGTATTTTCCATTTGTTTGGGATTTTTTTTTTTGGATTTCTTTGCTAGGTTTTTCCAACAGTTATTGGAATGTTGGTTTCTGGTTCTTATAACGTTTTGGAGTTTTTTAAGAAGAAAAGAGGAATAAGAGACAAAAAGCTGTTTTTTTTTTTTTTTTTTTTTGGTTGTTGAAGATTTTAAGCAATGAAAATGGTTTTTGGGATTTTTAGAGGGCTTGAAAGAAAGAGAAGCAAAGAAAACAGAGCAGTGCGAGTTTTTATTTTTGGTTACAGGTGGGTGATGCTAACAAGGATCATGCGTGTTGAACACATTGAAGTCAAGAAAAACACATGCTGTAGTTATATAACACATGCACAGATCGACACATCACATTTTAATGCAACTTGGTTATCAAGGCAATGGTTAATCGCATTTTGATGCAGTTTGGTTATCTGGAGCATTTTTTATATGAATAGTAACTCTGTTATTGAAAAATGTGGATCTTTAGCATTGATTAGAGAAGTGCTTATATTTTTTAACAAAACCAGATGGTTATTGGTCTTGTACATTTAATAGTTGAGAGTTTTGTCTATGGCGGCACAAAAATAAAGAGCAAATCTGGGACTGGACCCGAGTCAGCAATGGAATTTGAACATCCGACAGGTGAGAAACCTCGTTTGGGGATTGACTGATGAGCCATTCTGATTATGCACACACTTGTATCAAGTCGGATGTTGGATTTGTTCAATGAATATAGCTTTTGGGCTGCAAGCTTGAGACAAACGATTTCTACAATTTATTCAGTTTGACTTGAGTCAATTTATATCCAGGTTGGGGGAGTTGAGACTGTTACTCTCGGAGATGATGAAGCCCGTGCTAGAGGTTGTCAGAAAAGCATTCTTGAGAGAAAGGCTCCTCTAACCTTCCATTTTCTGATTGAAATGAGGGAAAGGAAGTATTGGGTCACGCATCGGGTACGTCAACAATTGGGACCACAATTTGGATGGCCTGGAGTGACATCCATTCATGCCACATATACAGTGGATCAGTCTTCTCCACCATTTGAAGCAAATGGTGGAAAATACAGTTGTGTAGCCCATAAAGAAAACATGCCTTCAAACTTTGATATTCTCAGCATCTATGTACTCTATTTACATTACATTCATTTGCACTCTATCTATGAATTATTAGCTCCATATATAGGTCTTTTCCTATCTAAAAGTAAAAGAACTCATGTTATATGTTTGTCATTGGCTCATTGCACACATTTGTTCAGAATATTTCGAGACATGATCATGGGTGATAATCCTTGCATCTTATATGATTCTTTTAATCTATGCATCTTATATTATTCTTTTATTCTATGCAGACTTAAAGGAGTGTTGATATGTTGCTACATGGTAAAAAGCTTTTGGTTGAGGTAATGACATCAAAACTTCCGTACCCAGCACTACTTTAAGCATTTACTTTAAACATATGGCTAGAATAGGCTTTTAACAAATTGTTTGAAAACTAGGAATGCAGATTCAGAATATTTTCATAGGTAAAAGTCTCATTACCTACGAAACTTTTTGTAGGTAAAAGTCTCATTACCTACAAAACTTTTTGTAGGTAAAAGTCTCATCCATGTTTTTACCTACGCGATTTTTCGTAGGTAAAAGTTCTGTAAGTATTTTTACCTACAAAAAAGGTTCGTGAATGAATGTGATGAAATATATAGGTTATAAGTTATAGGTTTTTCGTAGGTAAAAGTTCTGTAAGTATTTTTACCTAATCTCAACTCCCTAACCACACTTAAACCCGATCTCGAATCCGAACCTCATTTCCTAAACCTAAACTTATAGGTTATAGGTTTTAGGTTTAGGGTATTTTTGTTTATGATGTTAAGCTTATATGTATTTATGCGTGAATGAATGTGATGCAGATAAGATTGTTTGTGTTTGGATGAATGTAGTTTATGTTTGGGTTTGGGTTTAGATGGATGTGAATATGAATATGATGAAATATATTGTATAACATGTGTATATCAGGATGAATATGATGAAATATACTGTTAACAGGTGTATATCAAGAATTTTGTGCGGAATTTTGAGCTATATATTAAAAAAAAAGAGACTTTTAGCAACGAAAATTGTTGTAGGTAAAAGTTTCAAAGTTTTGTAATTTATTTTTAGCAGCGAAAATTTTCGCTGCTAAAAAGTCTTGGGCATTTTTTTGGCGGCGACAATTTTCGCTACTAAAAAGTCGTAGGAATTTTTTTGGCAGCGAAAGGAAATTTTGCTCCTATTTTTTTTATTGCGGCGAACGTTTTTGCTGCTAAAAAGTCATGAGAATTTTTTTTGCAGCGAAAATTTTCGAAGCCAAAAGTCTTGGAAATTGTTTTTTTGGCAGCGAAGATTTTCACTGTTAAAAAGTCTTGGGTATTTTTTTTTGCGGCGAAAGTTTTCGTTGCTAAAAAGTCATGGGAAATTTTTTTGCAGCGAAAATTTTCGAAGCCTAAAAGTCTTAGAAACTGTTTTTTTTGGCAGCGAAGATTTTCGCTGCTAAAAGTTTTCGAAATTTTGGTGGTATTTTTTTTTGCGGCGAAAATTTTCGCTGCTAAAAAGTCATGGGAATTTTTTTTGCAGCGAAAATTTTCGCTGCCAAAAGTGTTGGAAATTGTTTAAAATTTAGCGGCGATTTCATTTTTTCGCCGATACAATGAATTTAGCGACGAAAATTTTCGTCGCTAAAAGTTTTTAGCAGCGAAAATTTAACTTTTAGCGACGAAAAGTTTCGTCACTAAAAAAAGTCAGCTTGATCTATTCAAGTGGTACACAACAAAGTTAAAAGATACATTAACCCTTAATTTTTATAGGGCCCACTATAAGTTAAGATACATTAACCCTTAATTTTTATAGGACCCACTATAACTTAAGATACTTAACGCTAATTTCTATAGGACCCACTATAAGTTTAGATACATTAACCCTTAATTTTTATAGGGGCCGCTGTAAGTTAAGATACATTAACCCTTAATTTTTACCCGTATAAGTTAAGATACATTAACCCTTAATTTTTATAGGGCCCACTATAATTTAAGATACATTAACCCTTATATTTTATAGGGCCCAATATAGGTTAAGATACATTAATCCTTAATTTTTCTGGGGCCCAATATAGGTTAAGATACATTAACCCTTAATTTTTCTAGGGCCCACTATAAGTTAAGATACATTAACCCTTAATTTTTAAGGGGCCCAATATAAGTTAAGATACGTTAACCCTTAATTTTTATAGGGCTCACTATGCTGCCTAAGGCCCAAAAATCAAATCTATACATAATTCAAATGGCTCACACCATAGGAAACAATTTGGAGGGTCAGTGTTACCCTATAGCTTTTCCAATCATCGGTCCACATGAATCATGGATGGAGCTGAGTTTTGGATTGGACCTTATGGTTGGGGTAGATGGGCCATCCAAGCCGCCCATTCCTTGTACGGCCCAACTCAACTGCCATTGGTAAAATATAACGGTTATTTGTAAGATAAAAAACCTTTCTGAAAAAGTAACAGGGATGTAAATGAGGTGGTATTCTTGTAAAATTTCCAAAAGGAAATTGTATTTTAATTTTTTGTAAAATGATGTATGTGTTTGTATATCCATGCTGTCCATCAGTTTTTTCAGCTCCTTTTTAGGGCATGTCCCAAAAATGAAGTTGATCTAGAGCTCAAGTGGACCACATACTAGGGATTGGATACCCGGCATTAAAAGTTTCATGTGGACCACAGGTTTTGGACCTAGCTGATATTTGTGTTTTCCCTTCACCTAGATCCTTGTTTACCAACAGGTATAAGTAACTTATGATCCAAATGCACCCTAAATGACATACTCAAACTTAAAACCCTAAGGCCCATTATTCAGGCCCATATGTAATTTTGGTAGGCTACACCAAGAGAAAAAGCTTGTAGGTTGAAAGTTGCCCTAAATACCCCAACTTTTGTAGTACCTGAATAATGGATGGAGCTGATTTTTTGGTTCCTGTAGGATGATGTACTTGATGGTTAGGATGGATTTAACAAAAACATGACAGTGGGCCCCACCCAACATCATACCTTTTTCATTTCTCACCAATTTGTAAGCAGGACATGATTTTCTTTTGGTGTTACTGGATTGCCCTTCCAATAGTCATAGGTGGGCCAGGCCACAATCAAGCTGGGCTGTACACGTTCTGAGCCTCGTGGATTGAAAAATGGGCTTCAATTAAATCTCCAGCCAAGCCCTCCAGCCTGACACCTAGGGCTGAAAGTCGGGCGGTTCAACCCGACTGACCTGTGACCAACCCGACATTGGTTTGGGCTTGGGCATGATGTATTGGGTTTGGTCTTAGGATTGGGCTATATAAACACCAACCTGATAAAAGTTGGGTTGGACTCAGGTTGAGGTCTTGGGTTACCCAACCGAACCCAACCCAAACCCAATATATAAATTATAATTGAGTGCAGATCATTTGTGTTGAATGCACAAGAAATTCCAGTTCTGTCAAGTTTCATTGGTCCATGTTATTTTCGATGACTCAAGCTAATAGGATACCCATATTTCTCTCTCCCAAATAGATTGTGTCACACAACACGACTTTTAAAGTAGTTATCTTATATTTTAGCTTGTTTGTTTAGAAAAAATAAAGTTCCTTATGATACATAACTACATATACAATTAATAAAATCACAGGTATAAAAAATAAGATGTATATTGAAAATATAATAGACTAATGTAATAACGAAAATATTAGCATGTATCCACCCGACCAACCCAACCAACCCGACTGAGCCCGCTTGGGTTGGGCATGGGTTGAGAATTCCCAACTTGAGGTTGGGTTGGGTTGGTTTGGGTTAGGGTTGAGGTATTGGAACCTTGGGTTGGGCTAGGGTTGAACACCAACCCAACCCAACCTGACTCAACCCGCCCAACTTTCAGCCCTACTAATACCACATCTCAATTCCACCAGAGGACAGCTGGGCCCAACGCATATTATATACTGCATGAGCTTCAATGAGAAATGGAAATGGAATTTTACAAAATACCTTATTAATAAGGTATTTATAGGTACGTTTTTGAAAGAGGTTTTAAATAAGTTACCTCATTTATTAATTTAAGTAATTATCATTGGAAGCTAGGATGGGCCCACCGTCATGTTTACATCAAATCCATCCCGAAGGTGTCACCCCCGGCCAGGGCCAAAAATCCCCATCTATGATTCAGGTGGACTACATGATTGAAAACACACTAGCTCCATCTTTGATTCAGGTAGACCATGTGATTGAAACAATGTCTACGGCAAAGTCCACCCTCCAAATCGTTTCCCTTGGTGTGACTTATTTGAATCACGTATAGGTTTGATTTTTGCACCCAAGGCCTAAATTTTGGTGTAAAGTCTAATGGTTGGAGTGGACATCATATGATCATCACAGTGGGCTCTCTAAAAATCAAGGGTGGATGTCTCTTCCAACGGTTTTCTTTGGTGTAGCCTACCTACATCACATGTCAAAATGATTTATTTATTTAATGTCATGGGCCTAAAATTGGATTACACATCTAATGGATGAATTGGAGTGGATCTTGCGTATGTTCACACCAAAAATGGGTGTAAAAAGCATAGATCTCAAGGTAGGCGTGGTAACAAAAAATAAATAATCAAGCCAGTTTTTTACTTTGGGTAGTTGGAGCGGAGTATACATACACATCCGATGAGACCCTAAGAAATCAAGGGCAGGTATCCATCTCATAGCTGATACATTAAAAAGGAGAATGTCTCAAGTCCACCCAGTTGGACCACAGTTTAAGGTACACCCAGTAGATGGCTTCCTAGTTGTTAATTGCTTCTGAAATCCAATCTTCCTAATAGATTGACCCCACCATGAGGCTCACTTAGTGCAAACATAATACTATCTGCTAGTCAAGCGACCCACACTACAGAATATAGTGTATAGCCATTAATAGATTTTCATGAAAAATGTTGTTCATTGTGGGAATGGCTTGGAGGTCCCATGCACTTAATAAATTAGAAATTATCCATTAGGTGGACCCTAACCTGTGGTCCAACTGGTTAGACTTTTACCTTTAAAAATATATATATTTTAAAGTTGTCAGCCTTGATTTTTGACAGGGCCCACAGTGATGTATATTACATGTGTGATCTCATGTTAAGCATATAGCAAAAAAACTAGGCTGACTTGTAATTAAGAGAGGCATACTAGTGGAAAGAGTTCAGATCGTCTACAGTTAATTTTACATGGCCCATCATGATCATTATATAAAATACACTCTAAACATTCTATAACACACCAAAACTTAGAGCCTAAACCCATATGTAATTTAGGGGGACTACACCAAGAGAAACAATTTGTAGGGTGAAACTGCCCTTATACTGTTGCTAATTGTGTGGTCTAGTTGAGTAATGAATGGAGATGATATTTGATTCTTAGACCTAATATAGGATGACGCATCCGGTGGTCAGGTGGATATAACAAAAACACCATGGTGGGTTCCACCCAACACGGCACCCTTTTCTTGGCCAATATGTAAGCAGGACCAAAGGGTTGTTTTTTTTTTTTTTTTTTTTTTTTAAAAAAAAAAAAAAAAATTATTCTATGGGTCCTTACTCAAACGTGGTAGACACAAAAGTTTCAACACGAGGTTATGAGTTTGAGTACCCATTGTAGTATAAAATGCGAGTGCTTGGGTGTGTGAAAAAAAAATAAAACTAAGTTTCTTTTCTATTACAGGATTACCCTTCCAATAGTCATAGGCCTTAAATTAGAAAAGGAAAGGGAAATTTACAAAATAATGTGTTTACAGGTGGCCCCCACCTTGATGTTTAGGTGAAACTATTACAGGATTACCCGTCTATGATTCAGGTCTACTACATGATTGGAAATAATGTTCAAGGCAAGGCCCACCCTCCAAATCGTTTACCTTGGTGTGGCCCATTTGAATCACAGATATGATTGACTTTTGGGCCCTAGCCCTGAATTTTGGTGTGGAGTCTAATGGTTGGAGTGGGCATCGTATAATCTCACAACAGTTTTCTTCCTTGTGTCCTACTCGTATCACACGTCAAACTGATTTTTTTTAACCTTTGGGCCTAACGTTAGATTATACGAAATGGTTAGAATGGATCTTAAGGTGTAAAAAAATAAAAATCAAGGTGGGCATTAAGGTAAAGTCTTTTTTAAATTTAAATATGTCAACGGAAATTTAGTTGGGAGATGGTTGCCACCATTGATTTTTTTTTTATGAGTCCACGACAATGTATATGTGAAATCCACTTGAACCATTGAATGTGTTATCTCACATTAGGCCCCAGGACAAAAAAGAAGAAGCTGATTTGTTATTCAAGAAAGCAGTTAAAAGATAGTCACCTTTGATTTTTATATGGCCCATTGTGATTATCATATGAAATCCACTCCAGCCATTAGATGCCCCATCAAATTAGGCCTACAGCCCAAAAATCAGACCTATACTTGTTTCAAATGGCTCATACTAAGGGATATAATTTAGAAGGTGAGCATTGCCTTGTACCCTATTTCCAATCATGTGCTCCACATGCATGAATTATGGATGGGTTGAGTTTTGGGCCCTGGACTTAATACGCTACGTGAAAAATGGAAAAAAATGATAGATTTAAATTGCTTGGTTTAAAGACGCTTTAGAGACGGTCGTAAACTGTCTCTAAAATTTTAGATGGCCCTTGACCGTCCTTAATATTGGCTTAAAAATTTTAACGTCCACATCATTTAAAACTATCGTTCACCGTCTTATATGGGTCATCTGAGACGGTCATTGGCCGTCCGCATTAGAGACGGTCTTTGACCGTCTTATATGCGGTCATCTGAGATAGTCATTGGCTGTCTGCATTAGAGACGGTCATTGGCCGTCTTTTACTTGAATCTGAGACTGTCAAAGACCGTCTCTATTAGAGACGGTCCCTAGCTGTCTTACAGCCCTGTCAAAGACCGTCTCTATTAGAGACTGTCAAGGACCGTCTCTATTAGAGACGGTTCTAAACCGTCTTATAGCCTTGTCAAAGACCGTCTCTGTTAGAGACTGTCAAGGACCGTCTCTATTAGAGACGGTCCTAAACCGTCTCTAATGCTCAATCAAAAAAATTTATAAATTTCGAAAAAAAAAAGTTGAGAAGCTTAGAAAAATAATTAACAATGTTTAAGAAAAATTTAAATTTTGAAAAAAAAAAAAAAAAACTATTGATAATTTTGAAAAAAAAAAAGATTTCAATAAAAAAATGATATTTTGAAAAAGAAAATTTAAGAAATTAAACAAAATTGTGAAAAAATTGACAAATTGTAAAAAAAATATATATTTGAAAAAAGAAAACTAGACTTTGTATTTTGACAAGAAAAATTGAAAAGTTAGATAACAAAAGTGAGATTTCTATAAAAAAAAATGATATTTTGAAAAAGAAAATTAAAAAAAAAAAACAAAATTGTGAAAAAATTGTCAAATTGTAAAAAAATATATTTAAAAAAAAAAAAAACTAGATTTTGTATTTTGACAAGAAAAATTGAAAAGTTATATAACAAAAGTGAGATTTTGATGATGTGTTGTATATCCTTGCCGCCCATATGTTTCTCCAACCCATTTTTTGGTCGGGTTTAAAAAATTGTATAGATTTAAATCTTAAGTGGATCACACCACTAGAAAGAATGATAATATAGTACCTCGCCATTAAAAATTATAAAGAGCCCATCGTAAGGTTTTAGTAATGTTTATTTGCAATCCAACTTGTTGATAATGTAAAGAAGATCTAGATGAAGGTAAACTACAAAGATCAAATTGATCCACAACTTTTGTGGCCTTCAAAAGGTTTTTAATGGTTATTCATCATATTATTTTGATTGGTATGGCCCACCTAAGATTATTTAGTTCTTATGTTTTAAAATCATATCCTAAAATATGATGGAAAAATATATGGACGGTGTCGATATACATAAAATATATCAAGGTAAGCCCTACATGGTTAGAGTAACACCCATGAAGGAGTTACCTAAAATAGTGAAATGGTATTATACGGTCACCTCATGGGAACTTCCCATGAGGTTAATCTGTGTGCGCCCCACCATGATGTGTGTAGAAAATCAACACCATGCATTTGATGTGTCCCTTTTAAGTCAAAAAATCAGTCATATACGAAACTCAGGTGGGCCATAACATCTAAAACTATGTGAAGACGTCCTTAAAACATATAAAAGCATTTGGTGGGGCCCACATGAGTTTTGGATGTGTATGAGACTTGGTCTGACTCCTCATCCAAGTGGGACATACATAATGAATGGGTTGGATCTATGAACCACATCTAGGTGGGCCCAATAAATGATTATGAATGTTTTAATGGGAGGGTAACCCTCTCAACTATAGTATGTGGTGTGGCCCACCCAAGTCATGGATTGACTTTATTTTTAAGCTCGTGGCCCACCATGGAATGGTGCATCTGATTGACGGGGTAGATCCGAAGTTCAAGTGGACTCACCATAGAAAAGAGTGGGATAGTGACACCCACTATTGAAACCTTCTTAGGGCCCGCTGCGATGTTTATCTGAGATCCAATCTGTTTATAAGTTAATACAGACATGGATGCGGTTGAAACTTGGTCGGATATTCCTCATCCAAGTGGGACACACATAATGAGTGGGTTGGATATGTGAATCACATTCAGGCAGGCCCAATATATGATTATGAATGTTTTAAGGAAACCTTTCTCTACTACATTTAGGTGAGTTACTTGTTACTTTTACTAGAGTAAACTCTGTGGGGTCCACTGTTATTTATTTATTTTATCCACTCCATTCATCCATGTTAACAAATAATTTGAGGTCTAAAGAACAAAAAGGAAGCATATCCAAAGCTCAAGTGGACCACACCACTAGAAATAGCTAATGTGATTGAACCTCTACCATTTAAAATTTCTTAGAGGCCATAGAAGTTTTGGATCAAGCTGATGTTTGTGTTTTCTATTCATTCATATATTTTTGATGTTATGAACAACCTTTAATCATTTTTGGACAATCTGATCAGTCAGATTGAAAAGTAAATAACTTCAGATGTTTAAATCAAAATTCACTCAAATTGTTGATCAATCTTGTTTGCCCAATATCTCTCTCATATGTAGCATGATCGGGGCGAGTAACTAGTCAATTTGAGGGTAATGATCAGTAAAATAAAGTGAATAGACCAGACATGTAAAATGGGCCAAATATTCTGGTCAAAATTGTGACCCAACTTATTGACCTCGTGAGAACCTGTTATTTATTTATTTTATCCACTCCGTTAATCTATGTTAACGGATAATTTTAGGGCGTGATCCCAAAAACGAAGAAAATTAAAATCTCAAGTGGACCACAACACAGGAAATAGTTTGATTGAACATCTACCATTGAAAATTTTTTGGAGGCCAAAGAAGTTTTGGATCAAGCTGATGTTTGTGCTTTCTCTTCATCCATGTCTTTGTGATCATATTAACAGGTTGGATGACAAATAAAAATTACTTTAGACCCTAGGAAGCTTTCAACAGTGGAAATCACTATTCCACACTGTTTCCTATGTAATGGTCCAATTGAGCTTTGGATCTACTTCAATTTTGGGATTAACCCCTAAAATTAGCATTAAAAAGGTAATATTTAAATGATTTAATATATATATATATATATATAAAAGGTAATATTTAAATGATTTAATATATATATATATATATATATATATATATATATATATATATATATATATAAAGGTAATATTTAAATGATTTAAAATATTATATGAAAAAGAATATTGAAAAGTTTAGAAATTTTAACTATGTTTAAGAAAAATTTTGAGAACAAAATGATGCTTTTGAAGAAAAAAATTGAAATTTTGAAATTTTTTAGAAAAAAATTAAAATATGAGAAATTTTTTGAGATTTTGAAAATAAAAATTCAAAATTTGTATATTATTTTTTTTTGAAATATTTTATAATAAAAATGATATTTTGTTAAAAGAGTAAAAAAATATACATTTTGAAAAAAATGTTATTTTTAAATGGAAATCGAAATTTATCTGTGAAAAATAAAATTATTAAATTATTAGGGACATCCACTAATTGAACCTTTAATCAACTCTTTTTGGACAATTTAATCAGTTCAGATTGAAGAGTAAATAACTTCAGATCCATCTCATTCATTATGTGTGTCCCACTTGGAAGAGGGGTTAGACTAAGTTTTAGCCGCATCCAAAACTCATCTGGGCCCTACGAAGTGCTCTTATATTTTTTAGAATGTCTTCACATAGTTTTAGATGGTATGACCCACATGATTTTCATATATGGATGATGGGGCCTACTCGAACTTTGAATCTGCCTAATACTTTGGCTCAATCACAAGAAGTTTTTAATGTTGGATATTCAATCACTATTGTTCTCATGTGGTGTGGACCACCTGAGATTTATATCCCTCTAATTTTTGAAATGCTCCAAGCAGTAGTGTTTTCTCATCATGTGGTCCACCCAAGAATTATTTCAGGCTCATTTTTTGGGATCAATGACAAAATGATGTATAGAAATGGATGGACAGCGTGGATGTATCAAATCGATCATGGTGGGGCCCATAGAGCCATACAAGGTCCAAAGCTGAATTTAACGTTTTTTGTTTCTAGTTTTCACTGTGAGTTTTGTATTTAATGTAAAATAGTGGTGACTTGTTTATAATAATATTGGCTAAGATATAGAGTTATCCAGACCATCTAAATAATCAGTCTAGTTGTAAATGGTCAATATTTATACATTTTTATTATATAATACAATCTTAACCATCTAAAAATCGGTCCCATGCATGTACGACCATTAATAGATTTTGTGATATTATTTAGTGAAAAATCACACCATACGGATTTGAAAATGTTATCTTATTTGAATGAGGATTCCCAAATCCATCGGGCACCTCTTTTCCCTCTTTTCCCTAATTCATCTTCCATCGACAAATCCTCCATCGAGCGTCATTCAAACGGCCCCCTTAGATTCTCTCTCTCTCTCTCTCTCTCTCTCTCTCTCTCTCTCTCTCTGGCATCACTGGAGCAATCATCCCTGGCTGCCCTGAGTCCTTCCAATCCTTCCACCAATTAGAGCAACGTGAAGGAGGGCAGGGCCCAGCGCCAGAGATAGAGATCAGCATCAGAAGATCCAGCACTTACGAAAGGGCGACGTCATCGCTATCCCTGCTAGTGTGGCCCACTGGACCTACAACGATGGGGAGACCCCGGTCGTCTTTGATGAGAATGATGTTGTTGGGCAGATGTAAGGACTTGTTGTAATTACTGTGTGCTGTTTGGGTAGATGTTGTTTCTACTTCATTACTAACAATTGAACTATCATATTCTGCTGATATTAAGATCGTTGTTGCTATGCCAATTGTGGTTAGGGTATCATCTTCCCAACAAACACTGATGAAGCTATGCACCTAAAAAATATAGCAGCTTGTTGTTCATCACTGGTATGGTGGTTGATTATTTTGTATTTGTTTTAGATAATATTGATTATGATTCTCAGGAATTTGTTTCTATGGAGTTAAAAGATATGCTGTTATTTCTGACAATGCATTGGAGATGTTCTCATGTCCCACTTACAGGTGATTTGTGATGCATCTCCACATCAACCTTAGATCTGATTCTCATAATTTTTGATTTTTACTTGATTCTGATTTTTTTTTCTTTTTGTTTTCTTTCCCATTTCTAACACCTTCAAATTTGGACTACTCACTATTTACTTTTGACCATCTACTTGATAGCCATCAATCGGATAGTAAGGATTGCTTGATCAGTGATGCTCCACCCATAATGAGTTATGAGACCCACAATTTCAATGATCTGTATAGCTGCACATCAGATGTTTTTGGGTTAGATTTGGGCAGTTTTGGATATTCTATTTATGTGATTTTAGTGTTGTAGCAGGTAATTAGATTTGGGCAGTTTTGGATATTCTATTTTTGTGATTTTAGTGTTGCAGCAAGTAATTGGATTTGGGCAGTTTCAGATATTCTATTTATGTGATTTTAGTGTTGCAGCAGGTAATTAGATTATTTTGGGGGTATCATCAGTAGGGGTGCACACGGTTCAGTTTCGATTTTGAAACTGGAACCGAATGGTTAAGGAGATAGTTGAATTGGTCACTGCCAGCTGTCGATATGGACCATTCATGTGAAGGGGGCCACCTTTAGTTCTCATCCCTTTTGAAACCGGATCCGAACCGTGTGCACCCCTGATCATCAGTGTGCCTTTGTTATTGACCCAGAAGATATTGACAATGGCTTCAATGGACTGGTTTTGCATCTTTCAACGGACAATATCCTGGCTTATTGTCTATTTAAGCTTCTAAACGAGGTGGGTGAGATTATTTTATGCATTACCAAAACATCTGTTGGATGATCCATGCATTTCCTTTTGTGACAAAAGATTAGGTAGACAATGGGGTGTGTACTAACAGGCTAACCCAAAACATCTTCCTTCTTCCTTCTTCTTCATTCATTTTTTCTATTTCTTTGCTTTCTTTTTTGGTTTTGTGCTGTGTGCGTGCGCGTGCACACGTGCCAGGATGTACATTAGCCAATATGTGCACAGTGCATACTGGTTTCGACTAAAACTTTACACCTTGCTCGCATATGAGATTGAGGGGATGGAATCATTAACTGAAGTGAAGCCAAAGATCTTAAATCAACAATGTAGTGAATGCATCCACCAGAGTTGCATAGTTAACAGAAGCTTTATGTTATCTATTATTTTTATACGTAATTGAGCTCAAGTGTGGTATGGGTATGGGTTAGGAAATGCTTTGTTGACTGAGATTGAATGCATGATAATAACCAGATACTCATTCTGGTTTTGTTTTCTTTACATGCTTCTTTCTTGCGTTTAGATGCATCAAATTTCATTATATTTTCCACCAGATTAGATTTATTAATCATGAAATTCATGATTTAGGTGCAACCAAATACTCCCTTATGATAAATACATGACCATTTGTCTCCATGATTTGTATTGAGCATTCTTCTTGTTGGATACACCCTTATGATAATGCTTTGATGGCTTGCTACTCTCGTGTTGAGCACATCAATAGAGTTTCATTATTTTGACTTAATTCAACTGAATGTTCACAATTCAATTTGGCTGTGTATTTATATGCACCGTCATATTTCTAGTAGTTATTATGCTGTGATTGACACATACACATGCTTAGAGATACGTGTACATATACATATACACATACACACATTTTCTGTGTTATATTGTTGAAGCTGTAGAGTTGTTGCTTATCCCATTGTTGAATAGGGGATTGAGCTTTTTCTACTTGGAACTAAAACAATTTCAACTTTTCCTGAAGCATGAACATGAAAGGCACCCCATTTGCACTTCAGCAAACTGATTATTTCAATTCATTTCAATAGCACATCCAAACACAACTTTAACGACTGCTAAAGATTATATGCTGAATTCCGTGCTTTGCCTATTTTTATGAACTTATGGCTGTACATGTTTATAGGGATTTTACTGGGACTATTTATGTTAATGCCATTGAATATTTCTACCTTCTGTTTTTTCTTTCATTTCAAATGGCTACGTACTACTTTATAAGATGTCTAACATTGGCTCAAAATTTCTTGAGGTATCAAGATTTATTTCAAGGCTTCA
Organism: Magnolia officinalis; assembly: GCA_021015155.1. Lineage (NCBI taxonomy): Eukaryota > Viridiplantae > Streptophyta > Magnoliopsida > Magnoliales > Magnoliaceae > Magnolia > Magnolia officinalis. The sequence goes on along the minus strand of JAJHSJ010000004.1, from coordinate 42,941,568 downwards.
TGCGCCTAAAGAAGCTACATTCATATATTAACACTTTCAGCCCTTACCAATTTCATTGAATCATTGGAGTGAACATTCATAAAAATCTCTGCTTATCTAACATTTGTTCTCTTTTGAAGAATCATGAGTGTAACATGTCACTCTTTTTTTCTTGAATTTTGTTACTTTATGGTGTTTTGTAATATTTGTTTTCTTCAATCCTTACAAAATTGATGTTCTCTTATGGCTGTCTGCATGGTTGTCCATGTTTTTGTATTCAATCCACTATCTTGTATCTCATTGCAGAGATTGCTGTTTATTTATTTATTTATTTATTTATTTTATCTGGTTGCATGCTTACAGGGGCCTAGTTGGTTATAGAAGTGTGTTTAGCAGTGATACACATCTCATTTTGAAACAGATGCTTCCCCAGTGCTGTAACTGAGTCTATTGCCACTTCATTTCATGATATGTGCAACTAACAATTGTTTAATCATGGACCAATTTTGTCCATTCACCTTGAATTCATTGCATTTTTCCCCATGTCTCTCTAGTGCATGACACATTTCTGCCAATGCCCCATACTAGTTCTCATGAGTTGCTTCTCTAGGTTCGAGCCGTTTGACACATACATCTCTTGCATGCATCTGGCCTCATCTCCATCAAGCAAAAACAGTAGGCTTACCCTTACATTAAATGTGGGATGCCAACATATATGACATAGTTGCAAATTGTTTTGTCTTCTCTACATCATTTTAGTACACAATTCTAGGCTTTAGCATACAATTGGTCCATGTTTGTAGCTTTTGGTTCTCAACAACGTTATGTACAGAGGATCTCACCAAGTTGGGGGATGCTGCAAAAATATATCATGTCCTGCAATACCATTCATCCGATTGTTAGCCTACAGATGGATGATTAAAAAATAAACTATAGCCAACATTCCACATGTACTCGAAAACTATAGCCAACAAATGGATCTTATTATTATTGCAGTACATATGGACAAAACTAGACAAAACTCGGGTTCAACTTCCAAATTTGAAGTGTTGTGGCATATTTTTGTATATGGTATTGTTCAAAAGTTAAGAGAACTTTTAATCATCCTTTGTATGGTCGTCATGCACATAGACAGAAAATGCTTGCAATGAATGTTTATGAGTACTAGGTGGCCTATTAATGGAAACAATGTCTCCGTCCATAAATAACTCCTGTTTATGATTTGACCAACTTTCAAAAATATATGTCCTTTTGAACCTTCCCTTATTGCATAAGTGGCTGAACCATCTCTGTATGTTACACATAATTTGTCATCCACTAGTTTCTGTAAATGATCCATGTTGTATGTAGTGACCTTCTTTTCAAATGTGATCTTTGGAGCAATTTCTAATGGTAAACCAATTTCATGAATCCCTTTATATGCATCCCCAGTAATCACACTACGAGAAGAGAACCCTGATCCCTTCCTGATAAACATTGTGCGCATCTTTTCAAGCCATGCCTTTGTAGAAGAATCATCAACCTCTTTAACAGCCCCATACTTCCTAGTAATGTCATGAGGTTCCTTGTAGGATGATAAATGAAAATAAGATCAGGAAATACCAAAAAATAAGAAGAAGAAGAAGAACTATATCACTGGCTGCCCTCAGTCCTTCCAATCCTTCTACTAATCAGAGTAACATGAAGGAGGGCCTGATCTTCGGGCTCTAGCACACGAATGGTCGGGCGCACCTGATGAATGGTCTGGCTTTACTCTTCCTACACAAAGTAGTGGTATTTACTCTAATTATCTTTATTAATCTTTCCATTTTTCCTGTTATTCGTTAATTTCTTTTTATTTTTTAATTTTCTGATGATGATTTAGAACTACTGTTTGAACATTGATGATTTGGAAATATTGTCTGAACTTCCATCTCCATTTAGAGCGAAGTTGTGTTAATTTTGTTGTTTTTAATGGAAATGGGTAATGCAAGCCACCAAGGTTAGATGTATGCAGGTATTTGCCTCTTACTTGCTGATAGCTGTATTCTCATCCTCAATCATCTATCTGCTGGCCACCAGTTGAAGGCTCAGGTTATCCTTATGTGGAGGATTTTTGGTTCATGGACCACCATCCATATAGTGTTGTCGTTTGTATCAATGAACCAAGGGCCCAACTCAACAACCCAAAAAACTAAGAAAATTGTATGTCTCTTGGGATAAGGTGTGACTTGACCAAACTTGCCATTTGTCAGATTGGTTTTATGTTTGCATTGTGCTGCTCATTCATGTTGAGGTCCAGTTTAGTACACGTGTGCAAGATCTTGACCATTTGTGGGGAGATCCCCTCCGATCATGTGTCATGGCCTGAAAATCAAGATGGTCCAATCTTTAGGTGAGCTGAAAAGGTGTGATTAACGCTCTTTTGACAATTATCAATTAGTCTTGGTACTGCCTTTGACTGATGAAAGGTTCAAGTAAGGCTAGAGAAGTTCAATTGAGAGCAATCTCCCATAAGGATTGCAGACACAAATCTGGTCATTAAACCTAGACATCCACATAAGTGCCAACATGAAATAAATGTGTGATCCAGACCATTCATCAACATCCAAAATTTCATCTGGTAGGCTCAATTGTCAATCTGTTCAGCTTAAGAATCAGGCCAGTTATCTCATATGTGAGCCACTGCATGCAAAACAAATGGGCAGTTGAAAAAGAATGGCCAATAGTCCAACATTCGATGCAAATGTTTGGCCCTCTTGACGAGTCTACCACCCTGATTCATACCGAGTTTCAGATCAGTCACAAATAGCCAAATCCTAGTTGAAATTGTCATCCTTTTCCAGTTATTTCCATTAGCCAATTCCTTCATCTACATGTTAGTTTTTACAAAAATAACATAATACATTTGGGTTGTATTCGGATGAGCAACTAAATTGAATTGAAAATATTCAGTTTAAAAAAGATGAAACATCCAAATCCTGGTTACATTTCCTAGCATTCACTAGTGAGTAACTCACCCTCAAATTTCAACTCCAGTTATTTCAGGTCCATCTTCAAAGTATAGCGATTGCACTTAGGAGCCAAAGACCCAAACCCATACCAGCCACACTATAATTACAAATTCTTACATGCACTTCAGCAATTTGTCTAATAAAAAATGATGGCTAAGAGACGTGTTCTTTCCAAATTGGAATTCCAATGCATGCGACGTGAAGCTAGCTCAGAAAATTGATTACAATTTGGTCATTTCTCTAGTTTCCGTCTAGGTTGCTGAGTTGTACATCCAAACACACCCTATGTTTCTTTTGTTCATGCTCTGTTATGTATGATCATCTTTGTGTATTGGGAGTTCCATTCCACTTTAGTGATTTTTGGTTTCTGATTGTTTATGTTATAATATATTTCTTTCTATTTAATAGCAATTTCAGTATAATCCATTTCTTCCTTAATTGCTAAGTACACATTTGGGACTGATCTGGTTTCCGTTGTTGCAGGTTGGTGTAGGCATCACTTCAGGGGGAGTTAACAAGATAAGTTTATATTTTTTCTTTTTGGTAGCATTTGAGTGTCTAATTACCAGCTTACCTTCTTTTCTCTTTTTTTTTTTTCTTTTAATTGTAATTCTCTTTGACTGTTTTAGATCAATAAGGGACGTCCTCATATTCAAAGAACGGTTTCAACATCACAACGACGGTAAGCTTAACTCTAAATATCACCTTTATAATCAGAATTTGTGCTCTTTATTGTCTGCTTTTGAACTATAATTGACACCTTTTATCTCAGAATATGATCTATGAAGTAGCATATGAACGCAATCCCCATCAAAATCCGCACCTAGGGGAGCGCAAATAAGATGATTGATCTTAACAGTATGGTCATCATGCACATAGACAGAAAATGCTTGCAATGAATATTTATGAGTACTAGGTTGCCTATTAATGAAAACAATATCTCCATCCATAATACGCCTATTTATGATTTAACCAACTTTCAAATATGTGTCCTTTTGAACCTTCCCTAATTGCGTAAGTGGCTGAACCATCTCTATCTGTTACACATAATTTGTCATCCACTAGTTTATGTAAATGATCCATGTTATATGCGGTGACCTTCTCCTCAAATGCGATCTTTTGAGCAATTTCTAATGGTAAACTGATTTCATGAATCCCTTTATATGCATACCCAATAATCACACTACGAGAAGAGAGCCCTGATCCCTTCCTGATAAACAGTGTCCGTATCTTTTCAAGCCATGCCTTTGTAGAAGAATCATCAACCTCTTTAACAGCCCCATACTTCCAAGTAATGTCATGGGGTGCCTTGTAGGATGATAAATGAAAATAAGATCAGGAAATACCAAAAAATTAAAAGAAGAAGAAGAAGAAGAACTACAAGTGACAAAAAAGAAGCCATCTGGCACCATCCATGTGTATATACTAAGTTGGAGTTGATGCTTTCGGAGTCCGAACTCATTCTTTTGAAAAATAGAAAAATGGGAATATTAGTAAATATGGATTTTCTTATTAAGAAGAAAATGGAAGATGGATTCAAAAAACATAAAAGAGTTTTTTTTTTTTCGTCTTCTTCTTTTTTGCTTCAAGAGAGAAAGAGAGACAGAGATGTAAGAGTGGGGAAATCGAGGGAGATAGTGGGGGAATGAAGTGGCCGCGTGAGATTTGAAAATAGCGAGTGTAGTTTGGTTTGAAAATGACGTTTCACATGCGTGGCGTGCATTTCTTTTAAGATAGTAATTTAATTTTACTGAAGATAATTGAATTACATAGGCAAGCATTTAATGTAGGGAACTTCTCTAGAAATGTTATTCTGATAACTAACCTGATGAGAGTAATTTGCGGTTCAGTTCCTAGACCAATCTCTCTATCATATTCAAGGAAATCCACATTTTTCTTCGTGTTTCTTACATGGTTCTCTATCCCATTTTTGTTTGACTTGAAAGTAAAAGTGATGCATGTTTTTATTTATTCAATCATGGAATGCAGGATGTTGCCGTTAAGGTTCTTACAGATCAGGACTTTCATAAGGATCAATTGAAGGACTTTCTAAAAGATGTATGCATTTGAAACATTGCTAATAATGTTATTTGAAACTGTACCCATTTATGTATCCAGATGTGCGTCGGAGCTATCCAGATGTTGAGCAGAGGTCCCTGGAAGGTGGGAACTGCTGTTATGACCATTGGAGGGGCTTGGCCATTTGGATAGGCCGTGTTTATGTATTTACTTGAAATTAATGGAGCAGACCTGGATGTGCGTCGGAGCTATCCGGATGTTGAGCGGGGGTCCCTGGAAGGTGGGAACCACTGTTTTGACCATGTTGAAGCTGTCTATTTCCTATGGACAACATTGGAAGGGCCTGGCCAATTGGAGCAGGCTGTGTTTATATCTGTATTTGCTGGGATCACACCCTTAACCTATAACCTAAACCTATTCTCAAATCCCAAAACCTATAGCCTAATTCTTAAATCCCTAAACCTAAACCTACACCTAATCCTAATCTCAACTCCCTAACATAAACCTAAACCTAAACTTGAAAACCCAAACCTAAACCTGATCCTGAACCTGAACCTGATTTCCTAAACCTAAACCTTTACCTATTCTCAATTCCTTAAACCTATAGCTTATAACCTAAACCTAAACCTAAACCTAAATCTAAACCTAAACCTAAAACCTAGATGTATTCTCAAATCTCTAAACCTAAACCTACACCTAATCCTAATCTCAACTCCCTAACCTAAACCAAAACCTAAACTTGAAAATCCAAACCTAAACCCGATCCCAAACCTGAACTAGATTTCCTAAACCTAAACCTTAACCTATTCTCAATTCCCTAAACCTATAGATTATAACCTAAACCTAAACCTAAACCTTAACCTAAACCTAAACCTAAACCTATAACCTATAACCTATAACCTAAACCTAAACCAATAATCTAAATGTATTCTCAAATCCCTAAACCTAAATCTACACCTAATCCTAATCTTAACTCCCTGACCTAAACCTAAACCTAAACCTAAACCTCAAAACCCAAACCTAAACCCGATCCCGAACCCGAACCCGAACCCAATTTTCTAAACCTAAACCTTAACCTATTCTCAATTCCCTAAACCTTAACCTATAACCTAACCTAAACCTAAACCTAAACCTATAACCTGCACTTATAACCTAAACCTATAACCTAAACCTAAGCCTAAAACCTAAACCTAAACCTAAAACCTATTGCCCTAATAGGATTGAGATGGCTTTGATGGATGTACACAAACAAGCCACTGTAAACCTACAAAGTGGAGATAAGAAGAAACATCTCCAATTGCTTATTATCATTTTACCTGACATAAGTGGTTCATATGGTAAATGCAAACAAGACCCTAAATCCTAGAGAGATGGAATGAATCAACTAAAGCATTTTGTTTTCTGATTTTGCAGGAAAGATAAAACGTGTTTGTGAAATGGAGTTGGGCATAGTGTCGCAGTGTTGCTAACCGAGACGGGCATCCAGAGTCAATAAACAGTATCTTGAAAATGTTGCCTTAAAAATTAATGTCAGGGTTTGTGATTCTTTGAAGTTGTTGAACTTTGAATGTCTGATGTGTTTCTTGTTTTGCCTCTTTTGAAGTTGTTTTAGGCATAGCCGCATCGGCAGGAGCTGATAAGAGATCTTTTTAAAGTTGTGCAGGATCCTCAGAGAGGTTCTATGAACAAAGGAATGATCCGGTAAGTCTTTTTCTCCTCTGTTTTTGTATGATCTTTGGTGCAAGTGTTTGAATTCAGTGTTTAAAGAATATCTATGGTATTTGGCAGAAAATAACTGATTGCATTCAGGCAAGCAACGGGACAGAAGCCTCATCGTATCATATTCTATAGGTAATTCTTCACCTTGGGAGTCTCTATAGAGTATGAATATTATGATTTAGTCTTGGTTTTTGTTGGATAAGAAACTGTTTGGTAATTTGGCTCATGATTTGGAGTTTTGCAGGGTTGGTGTGTGCGTATTTATGCGTGGATGAATGTAATGTGGATAAGATTGTTTGTGTTCAGATGAATGTAGTTTATGTTTGGATGAATGTAGTTTATGTTTGGTTGGATTTATGTAGTTTGGGTTTAGATGGATGTGAATGTGAATATGATGAAATATATTATATAACAGGTGTATATCAGGAAGAATACGATGTTGTAATAGGTGTATATTAGGAAGAATATGATATTGTAGCAGGTGTATATTGTTTTTGTTTGGATGGATGTAGTTTATGTTTGGATGAATGTAGTTTTTGTTTGGATGGATTTACGTAGTTTGGGTTTAGATGGATGTGAATGTGAATATGATGAAATATATTATATAACAGGTGTATATCAGGAAGAATACGATGTTGTAACAGGTGTATATCAGGAAGAATATGATATAAACAAGTGTATATGCAAATACGAGACAGACGAGACGGCTGAAGACCGTCCTTTTGAAGGACGGTTCACAACTGTCCTTTTCAGGTTCATAAGAGAGTTCATGACCATCCTTTTCAGACTAATAAGAGACGGTTCATGACCGTCCCTTTTCGGTTCATAAGAGACGGTCTATGACCGTATTTTTCAGGTCATACGAGACAGTCTATAACCGTCCTTTTTACGAACGGTCTAGGACCGTCCTTTTTACGGACATATAAGTCCACTAGTACCTACCATTATAGACAGTCTATGACCATCCTTTTTTATAGATGGTCCATGATTGTCCTCCTTTAGAGACGGTTTATGGCCGTCCTTTAAAAAATACGACGCGTCAAAATTTGACAGCCGTTGCGACAGTCCAGGACCGTCCTTTTTGGCCTTTTGAGACGGTTTTCAACCGTCCTTTTTTCCTTGTTTTGGCGTAGTGATATTGGGTGACAAACCTGATATTCGGGGTGGATTTCAGCCCACTTAATTAAGCCCCCACTCCTTGGATGGCCCAACCCCAACATCTGTTGAAAAATATATTAGTTATTAATAAATGAAAACCTTTTTGAAAAAGGAACAAAAATGTAAATGCATGAAGCAGTATTTTTGTAAAATTTTCAAAAGGAAACTTCATGCCCTTTTTTATCAGGTAGTGTTGCACTATTGCTACACCATCCAGTGTAGCGTGATGATTGATATGCCGGGTGTTGTGGGCCCCCCTTGATTTGAGTGTTGCATATCCATGTCGTCCATCATTTTTTTTTCAGGCTCCTTTTATGGCATGGTCCAAAAAATGAAGTAGATCCAAGGGTCAAGAAGGACCATATAGTAGGGATTTGATACCCACCATTAAAAACTTCATGTGGGCCACAAGTTCTGGCTTAAGCTAATATTTGTGATATCCCTTCATCAAGAAGGTCTGTGTGGCCTTATCAACAGGTTGGATGACAAATGATATTACGATGATGTGCGCTAGGAAGGTTTCAATGGTGGGTGCCATTGTCCAACTATTTCCTCTGGTGTGGTCCTCTTGTGCTTTAAAACTATATTTTTGGATTGACGCTGTAAAACGAGCTGGCAAAATGGATGGACAATGTGAATAGCATGTTAGGCCCCTCAACGCCCAACACATCACTGCACCATTGTTGGGGTGGGCAACACCACTTTATCAGCATGGCCTTCTTGGTGCTTTTCTCATGTGGAGGTCCACTAGCTCTTTGATGATAGAAGGTTGCACTAAACCCACAACAAAAACATCTTGGGTCAGTTGACCCATAGGCTAGCCTAGAGTAAATCTAGCCTAGGCATATTAGTGTGTCTATATTATAGGCCCAAGCCTAACCCATTTAGGCCAGAGCTTAAAACCGACAAGCCAATCTGGCCTCTTCATCGCCTAATGCATGTTAACTAATAAACAAAATTCATAAATTATTTCATACCTTGCGTCTTCACGTTCTTCAGAAGTTCTTTGATAATGCAACACTGAAAAAAGAAAGCAAGAAAAGAACTCAACATGCAGTACCAAGAACATACATTTGCTCATATATCCATCCAGACAAGCTTAGACCTATAAAGCCACACCAAAAGTACTAAAAAGTTGCAACATTTGAATTTCCTTCCAAAGTGAATAGTCTAGCCATTGAGTTTAAATAAGTCAGGCCCCTTGATTAAGTCGTGCCTTTATCCAACTAGAGCCATATTATGGTTTTGACTATTAACTGTTCAACAAAAAATGGGATCAGATTAGGAACAGAATATGTCATTTTACATAGAGAAACCCACCTCAACATGCCATCCGTCCACCATAAACACATCCAACGAGTGGCCATGGATTGTTGATAACACGTGCTTCCATTGAACCCTACATCAAAAACCCAAACAAGGAAAAATGTTGTGCTGGCATGTCATTTATAAAGAAGGTATATGGTACCTGGACCCATGTACCCATTGACATCCCTAATGCGGGATGGCCTAAAAATCTCTTCAAATGTTCCTAGGTGAAGATTTTACTTGTATTCTATCCACCATACAAGGTGAGAAGCATCGTATAAACAGTTTGAATCATTCAAGACAACCCAAATTCAAAGCCTAAACTCTTGGGATCATTGATCGGCCACATCACCTCATCTCAACCTTTTCTAAAAAGCAGAACCTCAATACCACCTTCATGTGCAACAGGTTTATAGGTGCAATTTGACATTGTTCCTGGTGGGGTGGCCCATCTCAGTGTTTTTGTAACATCTTGGATTTTTGCCAACCTTGATTTAGACATCCTTAGGCAATGGGTCAATCCTAACACCATAATAACTTGTCAGAACTCAATCTCAAAGTCTAAAACCGCTTTTGAATCCATTTCCTTCACAAATCCCACCCTTCACCACCTTGTTCTTTCAATTTTTCTAAGTACTTTCACCCTAGATACTATCTTAAACTAGTTAAGTATTATAACTTGGATCACCTTATATACAAACTACAAAGGCCTAGGTACCACCTCAGATAGAAATCTTACAGGACTAAGTACCACCTCAGACAGAAATCTTATAGGACTAAATCCTCTAGAAATGAGACAAAGTAACTAAGTGCTAAACTAGATTAGCTACAAAATCCATTTGATCCATTTTATTTACGATCTGCAAGACCCAAAACTTGTAGAATCATTGACGTTAGGTTACCCAAAAATCTAGGATCAATCTCATTACCCAGTTGCTCTCGGGAGCACATCGAAACTCCGTTTCAGATCTGGATCGTACGTCAGAAGTCCGATTAACACAAAGTTAAGGAATTAGGACCGCCTTGCTGGGCTTGACAACCATCTCGGAAATCAAATCCAGATAGTGTCCCAGCGTTATTCGCTTGAGCTCGGAGCGGGGAGTGTGAGAAATGTGAAAATAATTCTAAATTAAATTCAAAATAAATAAATCTGAGACGTTTCATTTGCGGGTCAGTATTAAGCAACAAGACCGTCAGAATCAAGCCAAATTAGACCCTCGGATCAGGGATATTTTCCCAAACATATTTATGTACTCGAAATCTCCGATCGAGATCCACTGACTGTTGAATTGAAACTGATCCGTCACGGGCGATCTGTAAATCCGATCAGACCGAAAACGTAACTCGACCTAGATCCAATGTCAGTTAGCTTAAGTCCGACCATTGACCCAAGGAGGGGCTTCGAAAATTCTCCGTTGAGCTGAAACAGATGCCCTTTGGACAAAACCTAAGTATATCTTGGTCCTGAGTCTATTTTGGTGACTTTTTAGGCTATATAATGACCTTAAAACCCTCTCTCATTTAGCCATACAAATATGAGAGAAACCTAAGAGAGAAAAGAGAGAGAAAGTGTGAGAGAAGTGGGAGCATCTCTCTGCCATGCTTCCCTACTGCTATACGTGTTTCACCACCTCGTTCTAATCGCTTTCCCGGCGATTCCGGCTCCTTTTCTAGGTAAGAAACCCTAACCCTAACCTATTTTGGGGTTTTGATCATTGTAAGTTATGAAATAACTAACTTAAGGCATGTTATAGGTTACCACATCGCTGTATACTGAAGCTTAGTGAATCTATCGACTTCGTTACGATTCTACGATAAAAAGTGCAGACTTTAGGTGTATAGGTTATGGTTTTCAACGCTTTCAATGTCAGATAATGATAGATTCATGATCTGTATATACTTGTACATGTACAAAGTGCTGTCTATTTTCCGTTTCGGTTAAATACGAAGAATATGGAATTTTGTGTATTCTAGGTATTTGTAGAAAATACCGTATTCGTATAAATTTCGCTGATATGATTGCCATGAGTATTTGCCGTGTATATATGCTAGTTATGGATGTATGACCTGTTTGGCGAAAGGATTCGCCCTAATACACTTTTTGGCCAACATTGTTTATGTAGGCTAATGTGTGTAGTCTAAGTGTTTGTTGAAATGTCTAAATAAACATGGATTTATGATTTATGCCTACCATATGTATTGAATGTAAGAACATGATTGATGTGTATGAGACAACTCCTTGATATGAGGATTTGTTCTATTCTATGTTGAAATCAACATACGTCATGTATGTTAGAGTGGTGTAGTTTAAGTGTTTGATAAAATGCTTGTGTGAGAAATTGTGTGACGAACTAAATTTAATAAGTGGTGTTGAGATAGGATTCTCGGCTACCTTAAAGATGTATATGATTTCCTCCATGTTGGTTGTTTAATTTAACCGCTTACTTATGAAATATATGTGTTTGTATTTTCTGTTTATATTGTGCTTTATAACATGCTTGAATTACTTTGTTTATTCTGCTTTACATGCTTCTGAATAAGGATTGATTGTGTTTGGGGCTATGATTATAGTCTAGGCAATCGAAAACGGAAATGAATGCGTGGCTGAGATTCATTCGCCATGCGAGATGTGTTCGACGAACCCGAGTCGTACTTCGGTTGGTGATAGTGGCTGGCCACACGAAGTGCTTATGCGCTTCATATCATTCAACTTGTTGTGCGCTCGAGCTAGCCGAGCTCGTCAAGCAACCCGATCTATCTTATGTATGTTCATCATATTTGGACGCCTCTGCTTGAACCTAGGGTACCAAACTCACCAGTGAAATTCCGTTAACCATGGTACCTCGATCCGCTAAGACTCATGAGCCGGGCATGGTGGTATGGGACACTGTGGTCGAGCTGTCGGCCTACGCTGGGGCCACGTGCCTCCCCGTAGTGTCCATTGAGCAACCAGACTTGTGAGCCAATTATGATAGTATGGGACACTATATTCGAGCTGTCGACCTACACTAATTGGTGACGAGCCCTTTGTAGTGACCTCGAGCATACTCTGACTTTGCGGTGGGGTGACGAGTTTTGCCGCGGTGAATAGAGTATGAACTAGGCCTGTATCAATTTAGTGATGAACCGTTAAAAAGGTGATGGGGGAGTGGTGTAACGATTGAGTGTAACAGCTCTGACAGCCTTTGCAGCGCCCTAGAACCACACTATCGTATGAGATTATCTAGGTTTCACGACTCTAGAATGGATCATGTTTGGGAATGATATAAGGGAGGTATCTTAGTTTTCCAATCCTGCTGTTTGAAATGGACTAATAACAAGTCGGTAATCATGCTCATCATCGCACTGCATGTGCCTGAAAGATGTGGAGCACTGAGGAATGAAAGCATGCAGCGGACGTAAGATGGTGTCGCATGAGGGAGTATGTTGGTGAGGGCATGCATCATGACTGCATTCATACTTGCATTAATAAGAGCATTTAGAATTGTTTGATTGTATCGCTTTATCATTACTGCTTGACTGAGTTGATAACATGTTAACCTATGCTTTTTTGTTCCACTGAGTTGATCACTCACTCCCACATTACGAGATGGTGCTTGCAACACCAACCAGACTGTCTTAGCTGCAACCGATGGCGATGCTTATGAAGTAGAGCCAGACTACTACTATGATGTTGAGGAGGAGTTCTCCTACATGTAACTCTCTGATAGGTCTATGAAGACCTGGAATTGCATTAACGGGGCTATGATATTTGGGATAGAAGATATTACACTTCCACAACTTGGTATATTTTGAAATTATACTTGTAATTCATTAACCTGGTAACATTATCACACTCTGGAGACTCACCACAGTTTTTATATTATATATATATATCACAGTCTTCCGCTTACAATTTAACTGTCTCTGGAGTATGATATGCTGTTTTGGTATAATCCCATTTATGTTTCAATACTCTCATCATAATCATCATTATCTATGTTGCATAAGTGATGCGTTGGAACTCGGGAGCTGAGCTTTGCTCGACCCCCGATTTTCAGGGCGTTACAAGATGGTATCAGAGCACGATTTGGATTAAACCGGACCTGGGTTATGGTCTCACGACGCACTCTGACACACTCTGACTTAGGAGGGAGCGACAAAACGTAGAAATAGTCGTAGGTGTCCTAGTTTCGCCAATCGGCGAAGTTCAATGAAATTGGTCATTTTGTTTGAGTCCGTACTCAACCGTGATCGCACGAGATGACCCCAAATCACTTCTAGGCCGTCAGTCGATGGGTTTGAGTTGTTCCCTAGAAATGAATGTCCTTAGGTTGTGGGTTAACCACCAACACCTTACACTTAATATCAAAGCCTAAAACCCCTTTTTACCCAATTCCTTCAAAGCTCACCCTCCACCACTGTGTTCTTCATTTCTTTTAAGCACATTCATAATAAATGCCAATCCTAGGGTATAAATGATGAAGAACAATACCGAAACTAAAAGTTACTATAAATAGGAAATAAATGGATAAAATGGGTTTTGACCCTTAACATTTTGGAATCTAACCAAATAAATGGGTTATTTGGATAGATTAGCGCCTTTTGCCCCAAAATCATATGCTACACGTCACATAAACTCATTCCGGTTTACAAATTGGCCCCGAAACGACTCGAAACAGAGTCGTGGGCCACATGATGCATTACAGAGACCCGGGATAGACCCGGGGTACCATTGACACCCTGGGAGAGTGGTGAACACCGCCCTACCGCGGCGGCATCGCGGCTGGTCCGGTGAACCGCGGTGGAACTGCGGTCGATCGCGGTCAGGTTGGGCCGGGCTGGTCGGGCTGGTGCTGGTCAGGGTCGACCCGACCCCTAGGCATGTGTGGTGCCCACCAAATTTTGTGGGGGCCCATGTTTCACGTCCGTTTTGCCCCCTCTCTCAATTACACCTCCAAGCTCTCCGTTTCTCCAAAAATTATTATTTTTGCTCTCAAATCTCTCTCCCCTTCGCTGAATCCCTCATTTTTGGCCACAACCCATCCACATCCATCGTTCACAACAACACCTACCCTCTACCCTTTTCATTTTCTCTCATTTGAGCTCCTACACCCCTCATTTGAAGCTCAAATTCGTGTAAGCTCTCTAACCCACCCGTTTTCTTCCCTTTCCTTCTTCAAACCCTGCCTTTTGGGCCTTTACAATCCCTGTTGAGGCTCAAGTCCGTGGAGAACCAAAAACTCCAACCCCCGTTTCCCCTTATCCTCATTTTCCATAGCTCTATCCGAGCTTGTACGGCCATTTTCTTGGAGGCCTAATCATCCATACTGTTGTCTTGTAGTTTGCATGGGTTACTGTCTTTGGATGTTTTTGTTTTCATGTTGATGGGTGTAGTAGTTGGTAGAATGTTTTAGATGTTTGAGGACATTTAGGGCTCGTTCGGCCAAATTACATTAGGTGAGTTTAAGGTGGATCGAATTGTAAAGGTAACAATAAATGTACGTGTAAGGAATGGTCCCTAGATTGGGTATATCCCATGGTTTCCGATACTATGTTTGGAATGTATGCAGTTAAACGTAAATCCCGTATTTTCCTATCAAATTACACCTAGAAATTCATTATCCTGGGATTTGAAAATCTCATCTCACACTTTTCCAACACCAGGCTCATTTTCCAAAGCCTATAAAATTAATTTTTATCCCACCCACCCTCCTACCAAACATGCCATTCCCAATCCCGAAGTGGGATTAGCAATGCAGTCCCATTTAAGACAATAGGCCCTAGAGTTTTGGACCTAGAGCGGTGCTCCTAGATTTCGACAGGCCTGACCGTGTAGGAAATCCAACAAATTTATAATGTGAACCTTAGGACCCTCTTAGTTGGAATGAGCATATGTGAAATGTTCGAGCGTCAAGTACAGGTAACTCAATTTTAATTAGACAACTTTGACCCTAAGTGATAAAACCCTTCTTGTATTAGAAATAATGTGAAATCATATAGCGTATGAGCATAGACTTTGGACTACACCTATGGATTTTGTAAATTAAGACTAGAATACCGGTTACATTAGAGAATGTCAGAGACCGATAGATGTAGCTAGGTCAAATCAATACACCTCTTTGATCTGGGTGGCGCAGTGAAAGGGTGGTGGACCCTTGCCCTACTAGCCCAGGATCGAATGGAGTTGATCCAGACTATACGTAAAGACAGGTCACTAAATAGGATGAGTTACCCTATCTCAGACATAGAATGAGACGAGGATTTTCTTAGACCAAGACCTAAAGGGCAACCTGAGAAATAGGACATTTGAACTTTTCTGTGATGGGCATTCCCTAAGTTTTTAGAGTGATCGGTCTATGGAGTTACTAAAATATACAACTGCGAAGCATTAACGGCTTGACCCAATTCTCAATCCAGGGCGACTACCAATGGACTCATTGCTTGGCCGAGCAGAAGACCAGGTCCACTAGGATTCGGAAGGGATACGATGAGCTTTCTACCCTGGCTCGGTAGATGATCGATGTATCGGGATCAAGCCCACTATAACCGTCTCTCCGTGTTGGTCAAATATTGAAAACATCTATCTTACTCTAAATTATTGGGAATAGTCGTCAAGACTTCAAATAGGTAAAGAAATAAATTGTAGCAAACCATCAGGGTATGAGAAATGGATAAAGAAATAAGTTTTAAGGGGGGTAGACTAAAATGAACTAGGCTAGTATAAACCCTACCATGCGTAGAAACTTGAAATCAATAAGTCTTAGGCAAAAATAATAATAGAATTCTTACTTATTACCCTTAGGCAATTTCGGGGACAAAATTTTGTTTTAAGGGGGGTAGATTGTAACATCCCGGATTTTTGCCAACCTGGATTTAGACGTCCTTAGGCAATGGGTCAGTCCTAACACCTTATTAACTTATCAGAACTCAATCCCAAAGTCTAAAACCGCTTTTGAACCCATTTCCTTCACAAATCCCACCCTTCACCCACCTTGTTCTTTCAATTTTTCTAAGTACTTTCACCCTAGACACTATCTTAAACTAGCTAAGTATTATAACTTGGATCACCTTATATACAAACTATAAAGGCCTAGGTACCACATCAGACAGAAATCTTACAGGACTAAGTACTACCTCAGACAGAAATCTTATAGGACTAAATCCTTTAGAAATGAGACAAAGTAACTAAGTGCTAAACTAGATTACTACGAAATCCATTTGATCCACTTTAAATACGATCTGCAAGACCCAAAACTTGTAGAATCATTGACGCTAGGTTACCCTAAAATCTAGGATCAATCTCATTACCCAGTTGCTCTCGAGAGCACATCGAAACTCCGTATCAGATCTGGACCGCACATCGGAAGTCCGATTAACACGAAGTTAAGGAATTAGGATCGCCTTGCTGGGCTTGACAACCAACTCGGAAATCAAATCCAGATAGTGTCCCAGCGCTATTCGCTTGAGCTCGGAGCGGAGAGTGTGAGAAATGTGAAATTAATTCAAAATAAAATATAAATTTAGGAAATCTGACACGTCTCATTTACGGGTCAGTATTAAGCAACCAGATCGTCAGAATCAGGCCAAATTATACCCTCAGATCAGGGATATTTCCCCAAACATATCTATGTACTCGAAATCTCCGATCGAGATCCACTGACCGTTGAATTGAAACTGGTCCGCCACGGGCGATCTGTAAATCTGATCGGATCAAAAACGTAACTCGACCTAGATCCAATGTCAGTGAGCTTAAGTCCGACCTTTGACCCAAGTGGGGGCTCCGGAAATGCTCCGTTGAACTGAAACAGATGCCCTTTGGACAAAACCCAAGTATATCTTGGTCCTGAGTCTTTTGGTGACTTTTTAGGCTATATAAGGACCTTAAAACCCTCTATCATTCAGCCATACAAATTTGAGAGAAACCTAAGAGAGAAAAGAGGGAGAAAGTGTGAGAGAAGTGGGAGCATCTCCCTGCCATGCTTCCCTGCTGCTATAAGTGTTTCACCACCTCGTTCTAATCACTTTCCCGGCGATTCCGGCTCCGTTTCTAGGTAAGAAACCTTGACCCTGACCTGTTTTGGGGTTTTGATCATTGTAAGTTATGAAATAACTAACTTAAGGCATGTTATAGGTTGCCACATCACTGTATACTGAAGCTTAGTGAATCTATCGATTCCGTTCCGATTCAACAATAAAAGGTACAGACTTTAGGTGTATAGGTTATGGTTTTTAACACTTTCAATGTCAGATAATGATAGATTCATGATCTGCATGCAATTGCACATGTACAAAGTGCTATCTGTTTTTCGTTTTGGTTAAATACGAAGAATATGGAATTTTGTGTATTCTAGGTATTTGTAGAAAATACCGTATTCATATGAATTTCGCTAATATGATTGCCATGAGTATTTGCCATGTATATATGCTAGTTATGGATGTATGACCGGTTTGGCGAAAGGATTCACCCTAATACACTTTTTGGCTAACATTGTTTATGTAGGCTAATGTGTGTAGTCTAAGTGTTTGTTGAAATGTCTAAATAAATTTGGATTTATGATTTATGCCTACCATATGTATTGAATGTAAGAACATGATTGATGTGTATGAGACAACTCCTTGATATGAGGATTTGTCCTATTCTATGTTGAAATCAACATCGTCATGTATGTTGGAGTGGTGTAGTTTAAGTGTTTGATAAAATGCCTGTGTGAGAAATTGTGTGACGAACTAAATTTAATAAGTGGTGTTGAGATAGGATTCTCAGCTACCTTAAAGATGTATATGATTTCCTCCATGTTGGTTGTTTAATTTAACCGCTTACTTATGAAATATATGTGTTTGTATTTCCTGTTTATATTGTGTTTTATAACATGCTTGAATTACTTTGTTTATTCTGCTTTACTCTACATGCTTCTGAATAAGGATCGATTGTGTTTGGGGCTATGATTATAGTCCAGGCAATTAGAAACGAAAATGAATGCGTGGCTGAGATTCATTCGCCATGCGAGATGTGTTCGACGAACCCGAGTCGTACTTTTGTTGGCAATAGTTGCTGGCCACACAAAGTGCTTATGTGCTTCATATCGTTCAATTTGTTGTGTGCTCGAGCTAGCCGAGCTCGTCAAGCAACCCGATCTGTCTTATGTATGTTCACCATGTTTGGACGCCTCTGCTTGAACCTAGGGTACCAAACTCACCAGTGAAATCCCGTTAACCATGGTACCTCGATCCGCTAAGACTCATGAGCTGGCATGGTGGTACGGGACACTATGGTCGAGCTGTCGGCCTACGCTGGGGCCACATGCCTCCCCATAGTGTCCATTGAGCAACCAGACTCGTGAGCCGATTATGGTGGTATGGGACACTATATTCAAGCTGTCGATCTACACTGATTGGTGACGAGCCCCTTATAGTGACCTCAAACATACTCTGACTTTGCGGTGAGGCGATGAGTTTTACCACGGTGAATAGAGTATGAGTTAGGCCTGTATCAATTTAGTGATAAACCGTTAAAAAGGTGATGGGGGAGTGGTGTAACGATTGAGTGTAACAGCCCTGGCCGCCTTTACAGCACCCTCGAACCACACTATCGTATGAGATTATCTAGGTTTGACGACCTTAGAATGGATCATGTTTGGGAATGATACAAAGGAGGTACCTTAGTTTTCCAATCCTGCTGTTTGAAATTGACTAATAACAACTCGGTAATCATGATAATCATCACACTGCATGTGCCTGGAAGATGTGGAGCACTGAGGAATGAAAGTATGCCGCGGACGTAAGATGGTGTCGCATGAGGGAGTATGTTGGTGAGGGCATGCATCATGACTGCATTCATACTTGCATTAATAAGAATATTTAGAATTGTTTGATTGTACTGCTTTATCATTACTGCTTGACTGAGTTGATAACATGTTAACCTATGCTTTATAGTTCCATTGAGTTGATCACTCACTCCCACGTTACGGGACAGTGCTTGTAACACCAACCAAACTGTCTTAGTTGCAGGCGATGGCGATGCTTATGAAGTAGAGCCGGACTACTACTATGATGTTGAGGAGGAGTTCTCCTACATGTAACTCTCTACAGGTTTATGATGACCTAGAATTGCATTGACGGGGCTATGGTATTTGGGATAGAAGACATTACACTTCCACAACTTGGTATATTTTGAAATAATACTTGTAATTCATTAACCTGATAGCATTATCACACTCTGGAGACTCACCACAATTTTTATATTTTATATATCTATCACAGTCTTCCGCTTGCAATTTAACTGTCTCTGGAGTATGATATGCTGTTTTGGTATAATCCCATTCATGTTTCAATACTCTCATCATAATCATCATTTTCTATGTTGCATAAGTGATGCGTTGGAACTCGGGAGCTGAGCTTTGCTCGACCCCCGATTTTCAGGGCGTTACAGTTTTGTTGGGTGATGTTTTGTATGTACGGTGAAACATCATACCAACCTTGAGATGAAATTTGTCTGACGAGTAGCTTTGTGAAACCCGACCCGACTTCGCATGTGTGCATGTATGTGTGTGAGTATGCATCTCGTTCATTTTGGTCCCGCGGTCATACCGGTTAAGTTCCGTCGATTCACGAGCTTCAGGTAGTGTTTGCGGTCATCCTTGAGTTCGGTCTTGTAGACCTGACTCAGATCGACCCGAGACCTATGCCATTGCGTCCGCATTGTTGTCGTGGTTCCAACGCTGTGTCTAATGCACGATTTCGTCATGTCCATTTTGAAATATGGATCCCACCATTCTTGCCACTTGATCATGCATGTGGGACCCACCTAGACCTATGGGCACATTTTCCCATGTGGGCCTACCTAGTGCTCTCTCTTTTCCATGCTATCCACTTATTGCTAGCTACCTATAGCCTAGCTATGATTGCCTCTCTTTTCTAGAGAGTAATCATGAAATCTTGGTTGCTTCTCCCATGTGTCATGATGAATTCCTCTTCCTTAGCTAGCTCCTCCCAAATTCATTATTTCATTGCTACTACCTTCCATCTCTCTCTCCTCTTTCTCATTTCTTTTCATCTCATTCTCTCATTCTCCTCTCCTCCTAGCAAAAACTTCCAGCAACTTCTCCTCCATCTCTCTCTCAATCCCAACATCTTCACACCATCTCCTCCATTAGAACACCACCCTTGGAGCGTTGGAGCTAGTACCTTGAAGGAGAGGGTGGATCTTGAAGGTGGGTGTTACCTATTGAAGCTTCTCTCTTCTTTCCTTTTACATCTCTATTCTATCATATTTGGAAGTATGTAGGACCCACCAATCAATGGTGGAGGTCCTACATGGCTCCATGAAGTGAGGCTAAAGGCCCACTACATGCATGCACATTTCCATGGCGGGCCATTCTCCATGGACCCACCATAATGGATTTCCTTTTTGAATTTAGATTATTTGGGTCATTTAGACCTAAGAAGGATGGTGGGGATGGCATCCCCACCTTAGAATTTCTTGGATTTGTATAGATTACATGCATGCATGATCTATGTAGATGTGTGGTGTGGATGTGTTGGTGGAGGGTTCATAGTGTCGAAACCCTCCCCTTTAGCCGTGATCCCTCTCTCTCCCTATTTTTTCTCTTTATTTCTTCCTCTCTTGCTATTGATGTTGGTGGCCCACTTATGTGATCAGAAAATCCTAGATCCACTAGAATGTTTGGGGACGTCCAGGCCCACTTGATGGACGTCCCGACCCATGCCCCGACATGCATGGGTTGGGTGGCCCTTAAACCTTGAATTTCTTGGAGATCTTTGCAAGGTGATGGGTCTGGAATTTTTATGGTCCATCTAAGTGGACCCCACTTGTATTATTTGGGCATAAATCCCTCCAAATATTTTTCTATGGGCTGAAAATGGACAGCATATGTTGCTGTCCATATTTCAGGCCCGCTGCATAGTTTTTGGGCATTGTTTTAGGCCAACTTGTGGAGCTTTTCTCCCTGATTTCTTTGAGAGTTTTCTGAGGTGTGGACCCCACCTTGATGTAGGATGGAGACCACACCCTCTATCCCCTGATTGAGACCTATGGGATGAGCCAAAGAGGACTAGACATCCAAAAATTTCTGGATAGTCCAACAGGGTTGCATGTTAGAAATGGACCTATTACACCTTAATTTTGGGGAAATTGGGCTACTCCAGTGGACTCCACTTGATGTCCATACATGGGATCATCAAATCCACCTATTTTTCCCTTGGTTTGGCAGGCCTAAGCCCATCCCATGAGGTACCAAAGATGGGGACAACAACAATTTCAGCAGCAGATTTTTTCCGAAACACTTTGCTGTCTATAAATTGCATGAGTTAAATAAAATACTTTTACTATCCCAAAAATTCTAAAATTTTGAAGAGAGGTGTCCCACCCGTGGTAGGACCGACCTGCAAAAGTTTAGGGCCAATGGACCCCATTTGGGCATCCAAAAGGGCGGGCCAACATAGTGGACTGCCAAAAATTTCTGCTGTGTAGTCCAGTAGCATAGTCTCATAACAAAAATATTTTCTCAGAAGGTGGGCCATCTTTCTGGGTCCCATATTGTTGTAGGCTTGATGAGGGATCTTGGGTCCAAATTTTAGGAATTTTGGAGGCCCAAAACCCACCCATTTGGATGGCCCAAATTCAAGACAGTTATATTTTCAGCAATATTTCACCATGGACAGATTATAATTTCAAAATTTATTAAAATACTTTTAAGTATCTAAAAATTATGAAAGTTTACAGAGAGGTGGCCCACCCATGGTGGGACCCAGCTAAAATTATTTTAGGGCTAATGGACCCCTGTGTACACCGTGCTAAGGGCCGAACTCGCCCACCACATTGGGACGTCCAGGATGATCAAAATGTTTTTTGGGCAGACTGTTTTCCATAATAAATTAAAATACTTTTGAGTATCCAAAAATCATGAAATTTTGTGGAAGTATGGTCCACCTAAATAAGTATCACTCTGAAAAATTTCAGAGCCATCGGACCCTTGTACTACCCGGGTGCGGCCTGGAGTGGCCCATCAGGCAGGGACGCCCAGGCTAGGGCATCCAGCCTTAGTTGTCCATCTAGCCTGCTTTGTGGGCCCACCTAGATGTGTTGTATATCCCATCATCCATCCATGTGGGGTCCTTAGGGGACTCGATCATCTTCCCCTTTGGTGGTTTCTAATTGGGGCCCATTTGGATGAGATTTTGGGCTAAATACCCGGGCCCATAGGGCTGCCTACACATGAGGCATCCCTGTCTTGGGCTGCTGCTGGGCTTGCATTCCAACGGCACGACCCACTTGATATATGAGTTGTATGTCCCCCTCTCATCTGGTGGGACCCACTGTTATGTATGTGGGCCATCAGAAATTTCATATACTATAAAATAATTTTTAGATTCCAACTAACCCAGAAAATGGGTGGGCTGAAATTTGGCAATGAGCCCAATAATTGTTGCCTATAAATATTTGTTTTGGGGTAGTATGGCCCACTAGATTTGAGGATAATTTAAATTAGTTATCTTACCACTTTTCTATAGTATTATTGAGTGTAATTAGGGCCCATATGAGGCCCACCCAAGTTGAGTTTTAATGGAATGTTGCATGTGATTGAAAGACTAGTTCCTTAGGCCTTGTGGACTAAATCCTTTTAGATAGGCCCATTGATCTTGGGCCTATACTCTCCTATCTATTGTGATGGATTTAAGGGCTATAATATGCAAGTAATTGGGCCCTTGGCTGCCCACTAAGTTGACCCTGTAATTGGGCAAAAAAGTGGGGCCCAACTCACTTGTGTAAAATATGAAATTTGCCCATGAGGATGAACTACTGGGCTGCCCATGAAGCCCACCACAATATATGGATTTATGACCTTTATGGTTGGGCCCAAACCTTACTTGAGGGCCCACCATATTGCCTATGAGTTGGGCCTTATGTATAGCCCATTTGGTCACGCATTGCTTGGGCCTTAGACCTTACTTTACATACTTAGCAGGCTACCTTTTAGGACCTAGTTGAGGTTAGATGTTCTCCTTGGTGGCCCTAAGGTAGGCCCCTAAGGCCCTTATAGGTGGTTGAAGGCCCACCTTGAACCTTGTTAGGCCCGTTTCCTTTTTGAGGCCTTAGGACTCCCCTAACTTGTGGGTCATTCCAAACTGTTAGGCCCCTACTAAGAGAACTTCATTCTCCTTAGAGTACCTGTATATATATATATATATATATATATATATATATATATATATATATATATATATATATATATATATATATATATATATCTTGTCATTGCCCCTCCTTGTGAAGGAGGAATACATATTTTACAGGTAGTGTACTTACGTCCTTGTGACCTATACACATCATTTGTGTGAATTGATTGCATTATATGCTGGTCATAGAGGGACGGAGTTTCTCCCCTTGTGCACGTTAAATACCTGAAGCTTGTGCATGATCTGTATGTGTGACTCATGCATTGGCATCACATTTCATGATGATACCGCCATTGCTATATTAGGGCTGTAGCCTACACAGATACATCGTGGATGGCCATGTTTGGACACCGGAAATGTTACTTGAGCATACTGGGTGCATAGGATACCCATGGGTGAAATTCCTAAAACTTCCATGGTACCAAGGATCTGCTCCAACGCCGTGACCAGGTAGAATATGTGAGCGCACGAGGGCCTTATACCATTAGGCCACGACTCCCACTATCATGTAGTCGGTTGGATAGGGGTGTGGCCTTACTTGCCTGATGTAAGGAGGAATTGTCAGGCTGAGTCTAACCGTCAGGCCTTGCTGGTGATTGACTGTCCACAGGCGGGTAGTGAGGTCTCTTACACACATTTGATTGTGCGGGGTCTATAGAGTGGTAGTCATCCAACAGTGTAATGGACCCGGTGATTTCCTTATGATTGGAAATGTACTTGATATGTGGATTGGATATGAGCACTGGCATTATTTGCATCGCATTCACATCTGCTGTATAAGCCCCTTCATGTATCACCTAGGTATAGCGCCCAGTACTCATTGCATCGTATACATGATAAGCCTCGGTTAGGCTAGCGATATTGTTCCTCTTCCTATTCTTTTGTGCACCATTATCACATACTTTCACCACCCTCTAAGCTTCTATAAGCTTATGCACGATTGATGCGTGCAGGTGATCCTAAGCGGGTGTCGTAGCGGTTGAAATAGCAATGAAGACCGCTTGAGTTGAAGTCGGAATATGCCAATATGTCCTAGAGGGGGGTGAATAGGACTTTTTAAAGGTTTATGAGTTATTTAAAAATCCTATCACTCTAATCCTATCATGTATACAATTTTTAGGATTACTCAAATGTAACTCTATCGGCTTCCAAGCCAAGTAGAGGATCCAGTCATAAACTAACCAAGATATAACAATATGCAACTTAGTCTACGTTGGATGTGACTGTGTGTGTGTGAGATGTGATTAGATATATGAATATGAATGCATTGACATGAATCACTCACAGAGAAAAATAATCACAAACACAGTCATTTTATAGTGGTTCGTCGATAAGTCTACTCCACTCTCGGCTGTCGCACTCAACCCTTGAGTGTACCGGATTTCACTAGGAGGTTTCCCGGGTTCACCTCAAACCTAAGGTTTTAAATCAGGTTCACCTTCAACCTTTACAGAGGTTTTACGCGATTCACCTCAAACCCAGAGTTTTACTGGTTCACTCCTAACCAGATGTTTATGCTCTCCATAGAGCAAGGGTCCACACAACGCACCCAGATTTTAAACCACACAGATCAAAGACCTACACAAGGACCTAACAGTTTATGCCCTACATAAAAGCAAGGGTCCACATTGTGCACCCACTACGTACACTCCCGCCAAAGGCCTCCTACAAGGGGCTCAAAGGGTGAGAACCACTTAAGACCGAATCCTAGAAAGGAATGATCACAAGTGTCCTCTTGGACTCTAGATACTTACAGATAAGTTGATGAGTCTCGTTAAGCACAATGCCGAAGATCTCCTCCTTCTTGTTGACGAAAAGTCTTCTGCTCCCTTGATCCGCAACACAAGATGATATATACCAATGCTTGGCTTCGGGTTGGGTCAAGGGTGAGATGGAATCCTACTCTTTATAGATTTTCCTATAAGGAAGATAGAGTAGATCCTCTCTTATGCATTCAAGGCATCCCAGCATAAAGATTTGCCATTAAGGTAGTAGCTGGAGGATCCTTGAATGCGGAAGTTCATTCCCCAATCCACTTTATTGAATATCAATGGTGAGGGTGGATTGGAGGATGAACTCCCTTAAGAGAAAGGGCTTTAGGTATAGGATATAAGTTGAAACACTCAAAAGCTCTCTCTTCTTTCTCTCACAGCAATAAAAGACAAGTCCTCTATAAATAGGCAAAGAGTTCCAACGGATATAAAATGGTCACATTTATGACAGAGTTCGATATCATCGAGCGTATACTCTTGATGGCATCGATGGTCTGCTCGATGACTCGGACTCGATGTCATGAGCTTTTAAAACTCTTTGTCAATTGGTCAATGAATCGAAGCTATTGTCGATGTCATCGAATTTCGAACTCCGATTCCATCGATGACAGGCTCGAACCATCGACACTTGAAAAATGAGAGAGACTTGACTTTGAGATATTTCAGGTTTTCATGAATGATCAGGGGAACCGTCGAGGTCATCGGAATTTGAATGTCGATGAGATCGAGATCAGAGTCGAGGCATCGATAAATCCAGCCGATTTATCTTTGAACTTGCTGGACAGTTTATGGCTTTGTTCAATGCAATCGATTTGGTGTTGATATCATCGATATTTGAATATCGATTAGATCGAAGGGCCCCCGATCATAGTTAAAAAATAACTTGAAATAACTGCTATAAGAAATGCGCGCCCACCGCCGATATCATCGATCAACCTCCGATCTTATCGATACTTTTATTTAGATCATATCGGACGGTCATCGATATATCGAAGGAATTTGAGATTTTCATTAAAAAACAGGGGTGCCGAAAATCTGCCTGTCGATATTATCGAGCCACTCTCGATGGTCTTGAGATTTGAATATCGATGATATCGATATGTGTATCAATACATCGATAATTCGTCCAGATATATTATGAAGTTGCTGGACATATTTGTGCTTATATCGATGATATCGATAGGTGTATCGATACATCGATAAATCCGTCCAGATGAATATTTAGTTGCTGGACACTTTTGGTCCTCTTATCGATAATATTGTTAAGGTATCGAGGACATCGATAGTGCAGGTCGATCATATCGAAGGTTCTTCGATAGAATCGACGGGGCGAGAAAAACTTAGAGATTTTCCTATTTTGCAAAAAGTTTTCTCACCAAAAAACCCTAAGATGTCTATCTTGTTTTAAGGGTTTTATTCACCTGGTGTTTTGGGACATGGGATGTGAGGCTATGATTTACTTGTTGCGAGCTTCCACACATCCGGTTGAGGAAGACGCTTGAAATGATCTTCCTATCAAGTTCTGCAGGTAGTCTGACTCACCATACATGTAACTTGACAAATCAGGGCACTAACAGGTGCACTTTTAATCTCCCCCTTTCTCAATTACGTGAAAAAATACCGAAAACACCCTAGAACACTTCTAGACACACCCTAAATTGTGTGTACATGTATTTACACAATTTTACAAATTTTCTACCCCATGTACACATTCTAGAAGTATCCTCGCCCCCTCAGTTGATGCAGCTGCTCCCCCTAACACCTGCAACACATTAGATATACAATTTCCGCTCGGGGTGTTTTGAACTGTTCTCCCCCTTTTTGTCAGTCATTGGCAAAGGTATAGCAAGTGATATTGACTGAAGAGTAAAGGACGAGAGAGAACATGCATACAAGATACAAATGAGTAATGATCAAAAGATTATAAGAAGTCATTTGTGGTCAGAACAGGTGTATGCATATCAGTTTAAGGAAAGCGATGATAACAGTAAGTCGTTTAAGCATTAAACACAGTATATACATTCCATCAGACAAACTAGGGGAACAAAATATGGCATTAATGATAAGAATTCTATTCAACCAACAAAAAATCAAAACTGCCCTAGGCGGCAGTAAATCCCAAACCAACAACTGCTTTAGACAAGCACAAAAGATACTGCTCCACATAACAGTAAATTAAGAACAAACAAGCCCATATATTGGCACCCAACAACATCCATCGACATTAGCCCATCTGTGGACATATACAACCCAAAAAAAATGCATATCCTAGTGGGCTGTCATACACACCAGTGACAGTGAAGAACATCCAAAAAGATACTGATGTTCACATGTGGAGATAAAAGTAAAGTGTGTATGATAACATGCATGACCCGGCCTTACGAAGCAGAGTGAGATGGCATCGTGTCGTCCCGTCGGCACGTCAGCAGATCCACCAGTTATTGTACAGACTGCTACACTTTTTGGACGACATGCTCCAGGACTGTCAACTGCTCACAGACAGAGTGAATATCTCTTTGGATTGCCCCGATTCTGTCCATTTTGAACCGCTTTGCATGTCTGAGTATTGACGTAGATGGGGTTGGATTGGGTTGAGATGATTCATCTCCGGTCCTCTCAGTTTCCTTCCAATGAGGATCACCAACACCTTCAGCTCCATATCCTTAAATGCCTTCTTCCTTGTACTCGTGGTACTTCAGGTCCATTTTTTGAATGTTTTTTTACATTAAAGACATGAATAGGAAGTACAGGATCAGTGGTAGGTGGAAAACAAAATTTTTAGACAGATCTTGTTTATGATCCATGGATATGGCAAATGCAGATCTCTTGATGTATGTATTGCATTTACCAACTGGTTGACGATCAGTGTTGGAAGGTAAACCTTTGTCCTTGTTACAACAGAGTATACAATCATGACCATAAGACCCGTGAGATCAGATCGATTTGTACTCCTTAGATATAGATTTCTAGTGAAGATCCCATGCATAACCCAAAAGCGGGGTTCCATGTACCTAGATTTTAAGGCGTTCCCTTGGTGCCAGGGAATATCTCTATTATTGCACAGGTACTTGGTTACAATGGAACGGACCTCAGGAAAATTGAGATTAAGGTCGGGAAGTCCTTTTGGTACCATCTGTACATTGAGTATGCCAGCCAGTGTGGCAGGGGTGATGTACGCATCATCACCATCCAGAGAGACCATAAATGAAGGAGGATCAGATACCGGAGAGTGACACGCAGTAAGGAAATTACGCGTTTGCTCGAGTTGACTAGGCCCTCTGAAATCTAAGATGGGCAGCCAACCAACTGTACCGAACAAGGGTTCGAAATTGTATGGTGCTAAAGAAGCCTTGTCCACAATTCTCTCATGGATCAACTTCCGACCGGTGTATTTCGCAGGACATGAGGGCTGCCTAGCTAGAGGAGGAGGTGCTGGAGAATCGGTTTGGGACCCACCTCGCGAAGTCTGTGATCTTTGACGTGTGGGGATCCCACTTTCCGGGGTCCTCGCTCTTTCTCTAGATGCGAGAACTTTTTGTCGGGTAGTTCTTAAAGATTCCCCCTGTCTGGATGCTATCCCTTTGTCTTTTCCCATATAGACAAAACAAGAGTTTGGGAAACACGACAAACACTTGTCAAAATCAAAAATACCTAAAGGAGAAATTTGGCTTTTGTAGTATAGAAAGGTATTACCCGATTTGTACAGGGATTTCGGTTAGTCCGTCGTGGCTCCTAGTAATTTAATTTGGTTGAGTGTATCGAGCACATAAAACGACCGATAGACACAAAAAAATAATCCCTTTTTGCCCTGCAAACTTTTATCGGGCACCTTCTATCGATAAGATCGATCATTGTTTCGATAATATCGAGAGGTTGCTTATCGATACCATCGAGTCTGTCTTCGATATCAATTTTTGGCCACCAGTCAATCCGTATTCTAAGGAGTCGTCGATAATATCGACCCCCAACCAATTACTCGAGAATGTCATATCGATACTCATATCAACAATGAAGATTTTCAATTTTCAGCAAATAACCAATCCGCGAAGTATACTTTTAGAATTTCTATAAATCAATAGTATACCATTCAAAATTTCTGTACACACCAAAATTATAAACATATGTATGTTTATATATAAAAATTTGAGGTCAAGAACCTCAAATGTATCATTTAAGGCTCAACAGAAATTACATCATTTCAGCAAATATCCAGGTTAGATGCATGACTTGGAGATGTCCTTCTACGCTTGGAATTTCAGGGTATGTGGAGATTAGTCATAAGACAATTTTATTTTTCTTTTTTTTTTACCCACTTTGAAATAAACTTCTTTCTCCTGTCTTGCATCTTAGGTGGTGATAGATGAGTGTTTTCCCTAGATGGACTCTTGACATTCTGTGTTTCTCTGATCGGTTTGAATTTTCCAATGTGATTTTGTCAAGAGTTTTGTGAAGTCCGTCAAGATGTTAGGCATTTAACCTCATAATGGCCCATATCACCACATAAATGACATGCTGGAGAGATTCTTACATTGTTTCCTGAAGCAGCCGATGATTTAATTGTTGGTGTTGTGTTTCCTGTTTTCTTCTTAGTTTTCTCATACCCTAGGCCACTCTTGTCTTTTTCGGGCCTTCCCATTCCTAACAATTTTTCTAGCTTCTCGCCACTTCAGGAAAACTTATAGTTTATCTTGGCCATCTTCTTGGATTCTTCTATATCAAACAGGACCCGAGTACCACATCAGGCAGAAATCACTCAGGATCAAATCCTTTAGAAATTAGACAAAGTTAACTAAGTGCTAAATAAGATTAGCCATGAAATCTGTTTGAATCACTTTAAATACGATCTGCAAGACCCAAAACTTGTAGAATCATTGACGCTATGTTACCCTAAATTCTAGGATCAAACTCATTACCCGACTACTCTCGGGAGCACATTGAATCTCTGTATCAGATCTGGACCCCACATCGAAAGTCTGAATGATACGAAGTTATAGACTTAGGACTGCCTTGCTGGGCTTGATAACCATCTCAGAGATCAAATCCGGATAGTGTCCCACTACTATTCGCTTGAGCTCGGAGCGAGGAGTGTGAGAGCACTTGGCTTTCTTTAGAAATCAAATCTCATTTAAGTAATCTGAGACTTGTTACATGCGGGCCTGATATAAGCAATTAGACCATCAGAATCTGACCCAAATATACCCTCGGGTCAGGAGAAATTTCATATACATGGCAGTGTACTTGAAATCCCTGATCGAGTTTCAGTGACCGTTGAACTGAAACTGGTCCGCTACGTGCAATCTGAGAATTCGACTGAAACGAAAACTTAACTGTACCTAGATCCAATGTTGGTGAGCTTAAGTCTGACCGCACACAGAAAAGGGGCTTCCAGAAGTGCTCCGTTGGATCGAAATGGACCCACTTTGGATATAACCTAAGTATACCTTGACCCTGGGTCTATTTTGGTTATGTTTTAGCCTATATAAGAACCTTAAACCCTCTCTCATTCTCACCATACGAATTTGAGAAAACCCTAAGAGAGAGAAGAGAAGAAAGAGAGAGGAAGTGTGAGAGAAGTGGGAGGATCTCCCTGATACTCTACCCTGCCACTATACAAGATTAACCACCTCTTTCTAATCGCTTTCCCGGAGATTTCAGCTTTGTTTCTAGGTAAAAAACCCTAACCCTACTTTGATCTAGGGTTATGATCATTGCAAATGATGGAATAGCTAATCTATTTCATTCTATAGGTTGCCAAATTGCCGTACACGAAGACTTAACAATTATATCGAGTTCATTACACTTCTACGGCGTAAGGTGCAGACTTTAGACGTATAGGTTATGGTTTTCTATGCTTTCAATGTTAGCTAATGATAGATCCATGATCTAAGTGTTATTGTACATGCACAATGTGATGTTCGTTTTGCATTTCGATTGCGTATGCAAATTATGGCGTATTGTATATTCTGTATACTTGTAGAAAATACCGTATACGTATACATTCTGAAAGTATGCTTGCCATGATTAATTACTGTATGGACATGCTATATATATGTAATACTTACTCGGCGAAAGGATTCGCCCTAATACATGTTTTTGCTAATATACGCTATGTATGTTAAAATAGTGTATTCTAAGTGTTTGTGAAAATGCTTGTAAGAGTAAGTGCTTAGATGATTGTGCTTTAGGTAGGTGTTGAGACAGGATTCTCAACTACCTGAGAGATGTGTATAATTTCCTCCATGTTGGTTGTTTAATTTAATCGCTTACTTATAAAATATATGTGTTTGTATTTCCTGTTTATTTTGTGCTTCATAACATGCTTGAATTACTTTGTTTATTCTACTTTACTCTACATGCTTCTGGTTAAGGATTGATTGTTATTGGGGCTATGATTATAGTCCAGACAATCGGTAATAGACTGGAGTTCGTGGTTGAGATTCTTTCACCATGTAGGATGTGTTTGAAGAACCCATGTCGTACTTCGGTTGGCGACAGTGGTTAGGCCACGCGAAGTGCTTATGCCTTTCATGTCGTTCAGCTGGTTGTGCGCTCGTGCTAGTCGAGCTCGTCAAGTAACTCGATCTGTCTAATGTATGTTCACCATGTTTGGACGCTACTGCTTGAACCTAGGGAACCTAACTTACCAGTGGAATCCCGTTAACCGTGGTACCTTGATCCGCTAAGACTCATGAGTCGGGTATGGTGGTATGGGACACCGTGGTAGAGCTGTCGGCTTACGCTGGGGCCACGAGCCTCCCCGTAGTGACCATTGAGCAACCAGACTCGTGACCCGAATACGGTGGTATGGGACACTGTATTCGAGCTGTCGGCCTACACTGATAAGGTGATGGGGGAGTGGTGTAACGATTCCGTGTAACAGCCCTGACAGCCCTTTGTAGTGACCTCGAGAGTACTCTGAGTCTACGTGGAAGCGACGACCCTTCCGTAGCAACAAGGGTACAACCTAGCCCTGTATTGATAAGGTGATGGGAGAGTGGTGTAATGTTTCCGTGTAACAGCCCTGACAGCCCTTGCAGTGACCTAGAACCACACTATTGTATGAGATTATTTAGGATTGACGACCCTAGAATGGATCATTGTTTGAGAATGATATAAGGGAGGTTATAACGCCCTGATAATCGGGGGTCGAGCATACACTCAACTCCCGAGTTCCAACGCATCACTTATGCAACAAAATGAATGATGATTGAATGTTATCTGTATTTGAGCATTGAACATGAGTGAGATTAAGCCAAAACAACATATCATACTCCAGAGACAGTTAAATTGCAAGCGAAAGACTGTGATAGATATATAAAATATAAAAACTATGGTTAGTCTCCAGAGTTAAAAATCAGTAAAATACCATTATGTATCAGAACATACTTGGAATGACCTGAAACGACTCAAAACGGAGTCGGGGCTAAATCGAGGCAATCCGGGGGGACCCATGGTGGACCTGGGGTACCATTTGCACCCTGGGAGGGGGGTGGCCACTGCCCTACCGCGGCGGCACCGCGCCTAGTCCAGAGGACCATGACGGCGCCGCGCTCACCGCGGTCGACCGCGGTCCCCTTTGTCCGGGCTTGTCGGGTCGGTGAGGGTTGGCGTTGGGCCGACTCCTAGTCATGTGTGGAGCCCACCGAATCACGTGTGGACCACCATATATGGTCTGTTTTGCCTCCTTTCTCACTTTCCACCCTTTCGAGCCCTATTTTCTCTTTCAACTTACCGTTTTCTCTCTCAAATCTCCCTCCCAATCACCCAATCCATCATTTTCAATTACAACCCATCCATTTTCATCATTTACAGTACTCCCTACCTCCCTATCCTCTCCATTCTCTCTCATTTAGGCTCTTACATGCCCCATTTGTAGCTAAAATCGTGCACACTCCCTACCCCACTCCATCTTTTCATTTTCCTTCTCAAATCACTGTTCTTTGGGCCTTTACAACCTCTCTTGAGGCTCAAACACGTGGTGGATCAGCAACTCCAGCCCTTTCTCTCTCTCTCTCCATCACTCTTCGTCGCTTTCCATGGCCCTATTTGAGTTTGTTACGGCCATTTTCTCCATCTCCACTATCTTTTCTCTCATGGGAAAGAGGAAGAGTGTTGTGGATAAAGCCGGGCCTAGTCCCCCAACCCGTTCAAGGAGAAGGACTGAAGCCGGAGCTAGTACAAGTGCCGTCCGTGAGCATAGGTCGAAGCGGGACCTAAATCCTTAAGTTCCTATCGAAAGAGTGCTACCGATAGGCTTTGAGCACGGTCGGTTTAGTGGCCGCAGGGTTGTACTTGAAGCTCACGTAGAAGAGAGACTGTTTGGACTACACCTGACTATGGACCGCTTAGTGGACTATGAGTGGGGTCCTATGTTCGAAGGTAAGACTCATGCATGTGAGAATACGGTTCGGGCTTTCTACGCTCACATCTGAGACCCAACGCTTGATCCTCTCCAGTTCATTGTGTCTATTAGGGGGCGGAATTTTACGATCACTGTGGATGTGGTGTCCCGGGTTATGGGAATCCCACGCGGCGAGGTTCTTGCCAGTGAGAATTATTTTAAAAGTGTGCGAGAAAGAGATTGTCGTACGCGATACCTTTGTGGCCGACTGGTTCCCTAGACGTGAGGTAATTGTCTTCCATTGTCGAAGTTAACCGATGAATTTCACTTGCTTCATTACATTTTCACATATAACGTTTATCCACGGTGGGGCAACTGTACGGAGTGTACTCGGTTGATGGTAGACTTCCTGTACAAAGTTGGATATGGGGACAAGCTGTGCCTGCCCACATTCGCCCTACTACAAATAGTCCAGACTGTACGCTCCGTTAGGAATGATATTTCACTCCTGTTCGACCAATTGATATGTAAGATGGCTCGAGAGGTCGGCTATAGACTTAATATGGATGAAATTGCGCCAGTTCGGGTCATAAGCGATGCTACACTTAACAACATGGGGATCGACTCTCGACAACGCCAAGCCCGAATCGACGAGTATGGGGATGAGTCTGATAGTGAGGGGGAGGAAAGTATTGATCTAGATGAAGAGAGTGAGGAAAGAAGTGGTGATGAGATAGAGGAAGAACAGGAAGAAGAAGAGGAGACTCAGGACACTGATGAGAGCCCTCCTTCTGCCACCCAGGAGTGTAGCGGTGAACGGGTTACTATGGAAGCTCGTTTGGCTCAACTTGAGGAGGGCCAAGCTACCTTGAAGCAGGAGATTCAGGAGGCCCGAGTAGAAGCAAGACAAAAGCTTGAGGAGAACGAGGCCTTTATAAAGCAGAAATTCAGTAAAGTGTCCTGCACCTTGAGGGCCATCCTATGTTGCCTGCAGGATAAAGGGCGCTCCTCCTCCGTCGCCAGACTCGGATGCCTAGTCATCCGTACTGTTGTCTTGTAGTTTGCTTGGGTTAACGTCTTAGGATGTTTATGTTTTCATGTTGATGGTTGTAATAGCTCACATGCATTTGCTGTCATGATTCATGTAACTCTGTATTTCATGTATTGTGACAATTTTGGTAATGAAATGCATACAGCCTCTTTTGCTATGAAGTGTGTGGAATGCTTAAGTGATTGTGTATTGTGTTGCTATGCTTCATCTCACATGCATTGCACCTTATATTGGATAGGGCATGCCACGGAAATATACACGGAGCACGACACACCTCCTACTCACTGATACGATGGACCAGGCTCCTTCCTACGGAGATGGTCGTACGGACCCTGGCTTGGGCCCAGATCGTGAGACTAGATCTACGTCTCAGCCTTCCACTGGTCCTATAGTTGGACTGCCACCTTTTACACCACCGGTTCTTAAGCAGAACCGGGCATCCTCTTCGACACAGTATAAGCCATAGGCTGCTCCACCTACTGATAGGTTTGAGCAGTTGATGTTGATGATGCATCAGCAGCGGATGCATCAGCAGCAGATGCAGCAGCAGCAACAACAACTTATGACCACTATTACAGGGGCCTTATCTCAGGGTGGAAGTACGACTCCACCTCCACCATCTACATGCCCTACCGAGATTACAGAGCCTCCTGCTCAGGCTGAGGATATGCCTCTACCCACACCTGCTGCATACCCTACAGGAGACGTGGGTACTCGCAGTCTTCTCGAGCGAGTCCAGCGCTTGAGGCCTCCTACTTTCACGGGTTTTCACAGACCCGAGGAGGCTGAATACTGGTTAGACCGCATCTCCAAGCTGTTACGGATGCTCTATTGTATGAAGCAGGAGCAGGTTGAGCTGGCCACCTTCATGTTTGAGAAGGAGGCTAGCTTATGGTGGGACAGTGTTCTACGGACAGTGGCAGTTGGATATGCATAGACATGAGCGGCTTTCGAGTTCCGTTTCCACGAGAAATACTACCCTCAGACCTACCGACACGAGAGGGAGAACAAGTTTTTGTGCCTCAGGCAGGGAGGCATGACAGTTACAGAGTACGAGCATTGATTTACTGAGTTGGGTAGATATGTCCTGACCATTCTTGCTGACGAGCAGATGTGGATACAACGTTTTCTGAGGGCTTGCGATCGGACATTCGGTCGAAGATGTGTTGCTTCAGTATACCCTCCTATGCCGAGCTGATACATATGTCTATGAGGGTAGAGCAGGATGTTGATCGGCTGACTGGTTCTCGCGGTGCTATGGTTATGAGACCATGACCAGATATTCAGAGCAGGCCTTTCCTCGGCAAGAGGCCTCGCATCGACTCTCCCCCCAGGACCACGGCGCCAGTAGTTTCGATGAGGCGTCCAGGTGTGACTTGTACATATTGCGGGAGACCGGGTCACCCTATAGAGAGCTGCTTTACTCGGATGAGAGACAACGAGTTTACACCGCCACAGAAGATTGATCATCCTCGCCATCAGGCCTTATCTACTCCACCACTACGGTCTGCACCTGCACACCCATCCTTTAGACCACCTGCACCTTGCTTTAGGCCGCCACAACGACCTATGATGCCTCAGCCCAACCTACCACAACAGGCACGTGTTCATGCACTCACAGTAGAAGAGTCGGAGACATCACCTATGGCCTTTGAGGTCACTGCACATGTTCAAGGTACTCCTGTCTTTTTATTAGTGGACACTAGGTCCACTACTTCCATCATATCATGTGCGGCTGTTAAGCGTCTAGCTTTACATACTACTCCCACGAGGGGAGTGAGACTCACTACTGCTACGGGGACATTTTTGGATATCACACAGGTGTGTGAGGGTTGCTCCGTTGATTTGGGCAGCAGTACGTTATTCGTTGACCTCATTGTCGCTCTCCTATGGCACTACGACATTATCTTCGGTATGGACTGGCTCATCGAGATGAAGGCAGAGATTGATTATGAAAATCGGGTCATGACAACCAACAGACCAGACGGCACGGTCTTCACTTTTCCAGTGCAGGTTAGTTGGCCATGTCGTGTTGAGTGTTATGCCGCTTTACTTGAGCATGTTGGGGGGCTGACATTAAGAGACATGCCAGTAGTTCAAAAATTTGAGGATGTGTTCAGGACAATTCCTGGTTTGCCTCATCGGCGCGAGATCGATTTCACTATTGACCTTGTGCTCGTTGTGACCCCCATTTCATTACCTATGTACCGGATGCCTCCGTGTGAGATGGAAGAGCTGAGGAAACAGATTGACGAGCTCGTAGAGAAGGGCTTTATATGACCCAGTGTGTCTCCTTGGGGAGCACCTGTGTTGTTTGTCAAGAAGAAAGACGGGTCGTTACGGTTATGTATTGATTACCGTAGGTTGAACCAGTTGACCGTGAAGAACAAATATCCTTTGCCCAGGATAGACGACCTGTTTGATCAGTTGAGGAGGGTAAAGTATTTTTCGAAGATCGATTTGCAGTCAAGGTATCATCAGTTGCGCGTAAGGGATGAAGACGTGCAGAAGACGGCCTTCAGGACATGTTTTGGGCATTATGAGTTTCTTGTGATATCGTTCGGTCTTACAAATGCACCGGCCATATTCATGGACTTGATGAACCGGGTATTTCGGCCATTCCTATATTGATTCATTATCGTGTTTATCGATGACATCCTGGTGTACTCTACGAGTCAGGAAGAGCACGAGGAACACTTACAGGCAGTCCTTGATAGTCTGAGGAAGAACCAGTTGTTCGCACAGTATAAGAAATGTGACTTCTGGCAAGAGGAAGTCAAGTTCCTGGGACATGTAGTGTCCAAGGAAGGGATAGCAGTGGACCTGGCTAAGGTAGCCGCAGCACAGGACTGGAAATAGCTTGGTTCAGTTACTGAGGTGAGGAGTTTTCTGGGCCTGACAGGTTATTATCGACGATTCATACGGGACTTCTAGAAGATATCCAGACCATTATCTCAGTTGACACGGAAGGATCTGAAGTTTGCCTGGAATGGGAAGGCAGAAGCAGCTTTTCAAGAGCTGAAGGATAGGCTGACGTCCGCCCCTGTGTTAGTATTGCCAGATCAAGGGGTTAAGTACACTATATACACTGACGCATCTCGCGTTGGTTTGGGTTGTGTCCTTATGCAGAAGGACAGGGTGATTACGTATGCCTCGAGACAATTAAGGAAGCACGAGGAGAATTACCCTACGTATGACCTTGAGTTAGCAGCGGTCATATTCACATTGAAGCTCTGGAGACAATACCTCTACGGAGAAGAGTTCGAGCTTTTCTGCGATCATAAGAGCCTTAAGTATATATTCACTCAGTGGGACATGAATATGAGGCAGCGCCGATGGATGGAGACCTTGAAGGATTTCAAGTTTGAGGTTTCCTACCATCCTGGCAAGGCCAACCTTGTGGCAGACGCGTTGAGCCGCAAGAAGGCGATCATATTTGCGGCTCCGTTGATGATTGAGGGACATGTTGGAGTTCGTGCGGGACTTCGAGCAGAAACTCACAGTGGAGGAGCCATTCAAGTGTGTCGCACTCGTTTGGCTGCGGCCACTTATTGATGACCGGATTATCGAGGCCCAGAAGGGAGACGAGCAGTTGTCTGAGCTTTGAGAGCAAGCTAGTGATGATGTGGACTTCGAGTGGAGAGTTGGCACAGATGGGGGCCTACGATACCGTGGCCGCCTATGCGTCCCAGACATTCCGGACTTGAGGCAGGTGCTTCTCGAGACAGCTCACAGTTCGAAACTTGCGATGCATCCTGGTAGTACGAAGATGTATCAAGATTTGAAGAGGTCGTATTGGTGGGACAATATGAAGGTCCATATCGTAGAGTATGTGTCCCGTTGTCTCACGTGTCAGCAGGTCAAGGCCGAGTATCGCCGACCTCCTAGACTCCTTCAGTCCATGCCCATAGCTAAATGGAAGTGAGATTTTATCTCTATAGACTTCATCTCGGGGTTGCCGAAGACGAGAAAGGGTTATGACTCTATTTGGGTGATCATGGATTGATTAACCAAATCAGCTCATTTTCTCTCTATCAGAGTGACGAACTCTGCAGACGACTTGACTAGGTTGTACATCAAAGAAATAGTGCATCTGCATGGAGTTCCTTTAGAGATCGTGTTGTACTGAGACATGCGATTCACATCTATCTTCTGGACTCGTATCCAAGAAGCGATGGGTGTGAAGCTGAAGTTCAGTACTGCGTTTCACCCTCAGACCGACGGGCAGACAAAGCGGGTGAATCAGATTTTAGAAGATATTCTGCAGGCTTGTGTTTTGGACTTCAAGGACAGTAGGGATGACTACCTCCCGTATGCAGAGTTCACTTACAACAAAAGCTTTCAGGCGAGTATTGGTATGGCTCCATATGAGGCCTGATATGGGCGCCCTTGTAGAGCACTGCATTGCTGGGCAGAGGTTGGCGAGCGCAGCTTGATTGGCCCGGAGTTAGTACAGGCGACCTCAGAGAAGATCGACATTATCAGGCGTCGACTTTTGATGGCACAGAGCAGACAGAAGAGTTATGTCGATACGAGGTGGTGACTGCTCGAGTTTGAGGTTAGAGATCATGTATTCTTCAGAGTTTCCCCTATGAAGGGAGTCCTTCAGTTTGGGAAGAAGGGGAAGTTCACACCGAGGTTCATCGGTCCGTTTCAAATACTTGATCGAGTGGGTACGGTAGCATATCGTCTCGCTTTGCCTACACCACTCGCGGGCGTGCACAACGTATTTCATGTATCTATGCTGAAGAAATACGTCCCTGATCCTTCACATATCATCCATGGGAGCAGGTGCAGTTGAGTGATGATGCTACATATGTGCTGCGCCCGACGCGAATCCTTGACAGGAAGGAGCAAGTGTTGCATAGCAAGGTCAGTCCACTTGTGAAGGTGTTATGGACGTATCATACAGAAGAGGAAGCAACCTGGGAGACTGAAGCCGAGATCCGAAAGAACTACCCTCAGCTTCTCAAGGAGTATGAAAAGGTACAAATTTCGAGGATGAAATTTCTCATTAAGGTGGGTAGATTGTAACGTCCCGAAAAATCCCGTACAAGGACCCGAGTACTACATCAGGCAGAAATCACTCAGGAGCAATCCTTTAGAAATTAGACAAAGTTAATTAAGTGCTAAACTAGATTAGCCATGAAATCTGTTTGAACACTTTAAATACGATCTGCAAGACCCAAAACTTGTAGAATCATTGACGCTAGGTTACCCTAAATTATAGGATTAAACTCATTACCCGACTGCTCATGGGAGCACATTGAATCTTTGTTCAGATCTGGACCGTACATCGAAAGTCCGAATGATAAAAAGTTATAGACTTAGGACCGCCTTGCTGGGTTTGATAACCATCTTGGAGATCAAATCTAAACAGTGTCACACGACTATTCGCTTGAGCCCGGAGCGAGGAGTGTGAGAACACTTGGTTTTCTTTAGAAATCAAATCTCATTTAAGTAATCTGAGACTTGTTACTTGCGGGCCTGATATAAGCAATCAGACCGTCAGAATCTGACCCAAAGATACCCTCCGGTCAAGAGAAATTTCATATACATGGCAGTGTACTTGAAATCTCCGATCGAGTTTCAGTGACCGTTAAACTGAAACTGGTCCACCACGTGCAATCTGAGAATCTGACTGGAACAAAAACTTAACTGTACCTAGATCCAATGTTGGTGAGCTTAAGTCCGACCGCACACAGAAAATGGGCCTCCGGAAGTGCTCCGTTGGATCGAAATGGACCCACTTTGGATATAACCTAAGTATACCTTGACCCTGGGTCTATTTTGATTATGTTTTAGCCTATATAAAGACCTTAAACCCTCTCTCATTCTCACCATACGAATTTGAGAAAACCCTAGGAGAGAGAAGAGAAGAAAGAGAGAGGAAGTGTGAGAGAAGTGGGAGGATCTCCCTGATACTCTACCCTACCACTATACAAGCTTAACCACCTCTTTCTAATCGCTTTCTCGGCGATTTTAGCTTCGTTTCTAGGTAAGAAACCCTAACCCTACTTTGATCTAGGGTTATGATCATTGCAAATGATGGAATAACTAATCTATTTCATTCTATAGGTTGCCAAATTACCGTACACGAAGACTTAACAAATATATCGAGTTCATTACACTTCTACGGCGTAAGGTGTAGACTTTAGATGTATAGGTTATGGTTTTCAATGCTTTCAATGTCAGCTAATGATAGATCCATGATCTAGGTGTTATTGTACATGCACAATGTGATGTTCGTTTTGCGTTTCGATTGCGTATGCAAATTATGGCGTATTGTGTATTCTGTATATTTGTAGAAATACCGTATACGTATAAATTTTGAAAGTATGTTTGCCATGATTAATTACTGTATGGACATGCTATATATATATATATATATATATATATATATATATATATATATGTAATACTTACTCGGCGGAAGGATTCGTCCTAATACATGTTTTGGCTAATATACGCTATGTATGTTAAAATAGTGTATTCTAAGTGTTTGTGAAAATGCTTGTAAGAGTAAGTGCTTAGATGATTGTGCTTTAGGTAGGTGTTGAGACAGGATTCTCAACTACCTTAGAGATGTATATGATTTCCTCCATGTTGGTTGTTTAATTTAATCGCTTACTTATAAAATATATGTATTTGTATTTCCTGTTTATTTTGTGCTTCATAACATGCTTGAATTACTTTGTTTATTCTGCTTTACTCTACATGCTTCTGGTTAAGGATTGATTGTGATTGGGGCTATGATTATAGTCCAGACAATCGATAACAGACTGGAGTTCGTGGTTGAGATTCTTTCACCACGTAGGATGTGTTTGATGAACCCGAGTCGTACTTCGGTTGGCGACAGTGGTTAGGCCACGCGAAGTGCTTATGCACTTCATGTCATTCGGCTGGTTGTGCGCTCGTGCTAGTCGAGCTCGTCAAGTAACCCGATCTGTCTAATGTATGTTCACCATGTTTGGATGCTATTGTTTGAACCTAGGGTACCGAACATGCCAGTGGAATCCCGTTAACCGTGGTACCTTGATCCGCTACGACTCATGAGCCGGGCATGGTGGTATGGGACACCGTGGTCGAGCTGTCGGTTTATACTGGGGCCACGAGCCTCCCCGTAGTGACCATTGAGCAACCAGACTCGTGAGAGGAATATGGTGGTATGGGACACTGTATGTGAGCTATCAGCTTACACTAATAAGGTGATGGGGGAGTGGTGTAACGATTCCGTGTAACAGCCCTGGCAGCCCTTTGTAGTGACCTCGAGAGTACTTTGAGTCTACGTGGAGGCGACGACCTTTCCGTAGAAACAAGAGTACAAACTAGACCTGTATTGATAAGGTGATGGGGGAGTGG
Organism: Magnolia officinalis; assembly: GCA_021015155.1. NCBI lineage: Eukaryota > Viridiplantae > Streptophyta > Magnoliopsida > Magnoliales > Magnoliaceae > Magnolia > Magnolia officinalis. The sequence continues at coordinate 42,899,688 of JAJHSJ010000004.1, read as the reverse complement.
TGTAACGATTCCGTGTAACAGCCCTGACAGCCCTTGCAGTGACCTAGAACCACACTCTCGTATGAGATTATCTAGGATTGACGACCCTAGAATAGATCATTGTTTGAGAATGATATAAGGGAGGTTGCAACGCCTTGAAAATCGGGGGTTGAGCATAAACTCAACTCCCGAGTTCCAACGCATTACTTATGCAACAAAATGAATGATGATTGCATGTTGTCTGTATTTGAGTATTGAACATGAGTGAGATTAAGCCAAAACAGCATATCATACTCCAGAGACAGTTAAATTGCAAGCGGAAGACTGTGATAGATATATAAAATATAAAAACTATGATAAGTCTCCAGAGTGTGATAAGGTTACCAGGTTAATGAATTACAAGTACAATTCAAATTATACCCAATGTGTAGGGTCATCTAGCCAACATCCTTATAATCCTGTCGATCAAGACACGGCTCGCATGAAGTTGTCAGCACACAGCATACACGAACAAGCATCATTGTCTTCATAAAGGTCTGGCTCCGCCTCAGGAGTAGCATTGCCATCTGCAATCAGACAAAGTCTGGTGGGTGTTCGGAACACCGTCTCGTAATGTGGGAGTGAGTGATCAACTCAGTGGAACAGTAAAGCATAGGTTAACATGTTATCAATCCAGTCAAGCAGTAATGATGAAGCAGTACAATCAAACAATTCTAAATACTCTTATTAATGCAAGTATGAATGCAGTCATGATGTATGCCCTCACCGACATACTCCCTCATGCGACACCATCTCACGTTCGCGACATGCTTGCTTTCCTCAGTGCTCCACATCTTCCAGGCACATGCAATGCATGATGAGCATGATGACCAAGTTGTTATTAGTCCATTTCAAATAGCAAGATTGAGAAACTAAGGTACCTCCCTTGTATCATTCCCAAACATGATCCATTCCAGGGTTGTCAGTCCTAGACAATCTCATACGATGGTGTGTTTCTAGGTCATTGCAAGGGCTGCTAGGGCTATTACATGGAATCGTTACACTACTCCCCCATCACCCTTTTAACGGTTCATCACTATACAGATACAGGCCTAGTTCATACTCTATACACTGCGGCAACACTCGTCGCCTCACTGCAAATTTAGAGTATGCTCGAGGTCACTACAAAGGGTTGCCAGGGCTGTTACATGGAATCGTTGCACTACTCCCTCATCACCTTATCAATGTAGGACAATAGCACGAATATTGTGTCCCATACCACCATAATCGGCTCACGAGTCTGGTTGCTCACTGGTCACTACAGGGAGGCACGTGGCCACAACGTAGGCCGACAGCTCGACCACGGTGTCCCATACCACCATGCCCAGCTCATGAGTCTTAGCGGATCGAGGTACCATGGTTAACGGGATTCCACTGGTAAGTTTGGTACCCTAGGTTCAAGCAGGGGTGACTAAACATGGTGAACATACATTAGACAGATCGGGTTACTTGACGAGCTCGGCCAGCTCGAGCGCACAACAAGTTGAACGATATGAAGCGCATCAGCACTTTGCGTGGCCAACCACTATCGCCAACTGAAGTACGACTCGGGTTCGTCAAACACATCTCACGTGGCAAATGAATCTCAGCCACGAATTCAATCCCGTTACCGACTGCCTGGACTATAATCATAGCCCCCAATCACATTCAATTGCAGATAGTTAAAGCAGTAATGGATCAAGGTTTAAATCATATAATCAAACTCTGATATTATCCGTTTAGGGCTGTCAGGGCTGTTGCATGGAATCGTTACACCACTCCCCCATCACCCATGACAGATCATACAACGTAAACATGAATTTAAACATATGCATTACATAGATAAAATCATACAATCAGTTGAGCATGTTATGAAGCACAACACAAGCATGAGTTTGTACCTATTCAATTCCTAATCACACAGCTATCCAAGGAACTCATACACATAGTTAAAGGAGTTGAGAATCATAACTCAACACCCTTATACATTACGATTTACTAACTACTACTCATTCAGACATTTCAACGAACACTTTAGACTACATACATCAACATACATGACATATGTTGATCACATAGGTATTAGGCCAACTCCTTTCACTAGGGAGTTACCCCAATCATAACACGCATACACCCACGACGGATAGTCATGGCAAGCAGGAATCCAAGTTCCATATCCATTCAGTCATTTCCACAAACACTTGGGCTACACATTTTAGCATATATAGTGTATATTGGCAGTGGGGTGATTTAGGGCAAATCCTTTCGTCAAAGGGGTATCGCAAATACAACAATCATAAATCCATGACGATTTGTCATGGCGAGCACGAATGAGAATTCTATACTCATTCGGTCATTTTCACAAACACTTAGAATACACTATTTTAACATACATAATGTATATTAGCAAAAACATGTATTAGGGCGAACCCTTTTGCCAAATAAGTATTTTATGCATATATAATATATTCATACAACAAATAATCATGGCAAGCACATTTCCAAAATTTATACATATACGGTACTTTCTACAAATACCTAGAGTATGTAAAATTCCATATTCTTCATCTTTAATCGAAACGGAAAACAGACAGCACTTTGTATATGTACAATTGCATGCAGATTATGAATCTATCATTATCTGACATTGAAAGCGTTGAAAACCATAACCTATACACTTAAAGTCCGCACCTTTTGTCGTAGAATCGTAACGAAGTCGATAGGTTTGCTAAGCTTTCGTATTTGGCAGATTGGTAACCTATATGATGCTTTAGGTTAGTTATTTCATAACCTACAACTATCAAATCTCCAAAATAGATTAGGGTTAGGGTTTCTTACCTAGAAACGGAGTTGGAATCGCCGGGAAAGCGATTAGAACGGAGTGGTGGAGCTCGTGGAGTGGCAGGGAAGCATGACAGGGAGATTCTCCCACATCTCCCACACTTTCTCTCTCTTTCCTCTCTTCTCTCTCTAGGGTTTCTCTCAAATTCGTATGGCTGCAATGAGAGAGGGTTTAAGGTCCTTATATAACCTAAAAACTCACTGAAATAGACTTCAGGTCAAAGTATACTTAGGTTATAGCCAAAGCGGTTTAGTTTCGGCTTAACAGAGGACTTCTGGCGGGCCTCCTTAGCCAAAGGTCGGACTTAAGCTCATCGACACCGGATCTATGTTTAGTTAAGTTCTCATTTCGGTCGGGATTCCAGATCACAAATGGCGGACCAGTTTCAGTTCAACGGTCAGCGGATCTCGATCAGAGATTCCGAGTACATGGATATGTGTATGAAATTTCTTCTGATCCGAGGGTGTAATTTGGTCGGATTCTGACGGTCTGGTTTCTTAAAAATGATCTGCAAGTGAGAGGTGCCAGATTACTATTTGAGATATTTTATTTTGAATTAATTTCACATTTCTCACACTCTTCACTCCGAGCTCAAGCGAATAGCGCTGGGACACTATCTGGATTTGATTTCTGAGATAGTTGTCAAGCCCAGTAAGGCGGTCCTAATTCATTAACTTCGTGTTAATCGGACTTCCGATGTGCGGTCCAGATCTGATATGGAGTTTCGAGATGCTCTCGAGAGCAGCCGGGTAATGAGATTGATCCTAGATTTTAGGGTAACCTAGCGTCAATGATTCTACAAGTTTTGGGTCTTGCAGATTGTATTTAAAGTGATTGGTGCTAATTTCACAGGTACTCTAGTTTCACACTAGCTAATTCTCGCCTAATTTCTAAAGGATCTATTCCTGTATGATTTCTATCTGAGGTGGTACCTGGGCCTTTGTAGTTTGTATATAAAGTGATCCAAGTTATACTACTTAGCTAGTTTAGGATAGTGTCTAGGATGAAAGTGCTTAGAAAAATTGAAAGAACAAGGTAGTGAAGGGTGGGATTGTGAAGAAATGGTTTGAAAAGGGATTTGAGGCTTTAATTGAGTGTTTGAGAAGTTAAACCGGTGTTAGGATTGACTCATCACCTAAGGACGTCTAATTCCAGGTTGAGAAAAATCCGGGCTGTTACAGAGGTACCTTAGTTTTCCAATACTGCTGTTTGAAAGGGACTAATAACAACTCGGTAATCATGCTCATGATCGCATTGCATGTGCTTGGAAGATGTGGAGCACTGAGGGATGAAAGCATGCCGCGGACGTAAGATGGTGTCGTATGAGGGTGGTTAGGTGAGGGGCATGCATCACGATTGCATTTCATACTTGCATTAACAAGAGTACTTAAGATTGTTGATTGTACTGCTTTATCATTACTGCTTGACTGCTTTGATAACATGTTAACTTATGCTTTATTGTTCCACTGAGTTAGCTACTCACTCCCACGTTATGGGACGGTGTTCTGGACACCCACCAGACTCTGTCTTAGATGCAGGTGCCGACGATTCACTGGAGGCTGAGCCTGATTATTATGATGATCAGGATGAGTTTTCCTTCATGCAGTTCTCCGGCGGCTTTGCTTAGGCAATCCGGATTTACGGGGCTACTGGGCTATCATGACAGTTGGACTATTCTTTTTGACATTTTGTTTTTGATTCAGTACATGTATATGATGACTCAGCGAAGTAATCATACTCTGTTGACAGATCGAAATCGTTTGTTTTTATACACATCTATATACATCTTTTAGTCTTCCACTTGCATTTTATACATTGATCTGGAGCATGGATTACTGTCTTCGTATAATCTCACTCATGTTTATTGCACTAACATAGACAACATTCAATCATCATTCTCTATGTTGTATAAGTGATGTTTTGGAACTCGAGAGTTGAGTTGCTACTCGACTCTCAAATTTCAGGGCGTTACAAGAAAACTTATAGTTTATCTTGGCCATCTTCTTGGATTCTTCTAGATTAAACAGGAGTGTATGATTTTTGTTTTGAAGAAGCATATTTTTGTCTTTTAATTGCTCAACCTGTTTGTTTAGTTTTTCAGATTCTGTTTTAAGGAAGATGTTTATTCTTTCAAGTTAATCATTATCTAAGTGATATTGCTGTAAGTCATTGATTAGATGTGTATTGATTTCTAGAGTTTTATCCAAATCTTTTTCAGCAATTTCTTTTTGTTCTCAGATACAGTGAGAATGATTAAAGTAGTGGAGACCATGAGTATTTTCAATGATTTCTGATCTCCATCACTTCTTGAGTCACTAGATTCTGAATTTGACTTCTCTGTATCATCCCACGTGGCGGCCATTGCCTTCCCCTTGGTTTTTCTGTTTGGGCATTCGGTAGATAGGTGTCCATATCCTTGACAGGAGTAGCATTATGGTTCTTTGGTCTTTTTAGCAAATTTGCCTGCAAAGGGTTTGTTATCCACCTTTCTACCTCTAGAGGGACGACCGCGATTCTTTTGAAAGAATCTTCTGAATTTTTGTGTAAGCAAAATCACTTCTTCATCTTCATCTTCCTTTTCACTTTCACTGTCCTCATGAGTTGTTTTCTTTAAAGTTTTTAGGATAGTGTTTTTGGATTTTTGGGATTGAGTGAAGTGTAGTTTAAAAGTTTGTAGGGAACCTACTAGTTCTTCTACTTTCATTTCGTCTATGTTCCTACACTCCTCTATTGTTGTTATCTTGGGATTAAACCGTTCCGGCAGGGATCTTAGAATTTTCCTACAAATTTTAGGTACTGGAACTTTCTCTCCCAATCCACCCGTGGAGTTGCAAATGACGTTCAATTTTGTGAAAAACTCCATAAATGTCTCTTGCTCTTCCATTCTAAGACTCTCAAACTGTGAAGTACGGAGTTGAAGTTTGGATCGCTTCATAGTGCTTGTGCTTTCATGGATTGTTTCTAGTAAGTCCCATGCTTCCTTGGATGTCCCACACATACTGATTTGACTGAAAATATCCTGGGACATGGCACAGTAGATGGCGTTCATAGCTTTAGCTTCAGAAGTCTGTTTATCTTTATTAGACGCCGTCCACATTTCTGTTGGTGGCACATATTCGTTTTCAACTATATCTCAAACGTCATGATCCAAAGTTCTCAGAAAGTAGTGCATCCTAGCCTTCTAGTATACATAGTTTGATCCATCAAATACTGGAGGTTAAGTGACTGATGAGCCCTCTCCTTTTGCCATATTCCCAACTTCAGTTAAGATCACTCTCTAGGCGGTGAAGCCCTTAAAGAGAGACCCGCTCTGATACCAATTGAAATAGCAGTGAAGACCGCTTGAGTTGAAGTCGAAATATGCCAATATGTCCTAGAGGGGGGTGAATAGGACTTTTTAAAGGTTTACGAGTTATTTAAAAATCCTATCACTCTAATCCTATCATGTATACAATTTTCAGGATTACTTAAATGTAGATCTATCGACTTCTAAGCCAAGTAGAGGATCCAGTCATAAACTAACCAAGATATAGCAATATGCAACTTATTCTATGTTGGATGTGACTGTGTGTGTGTTTGTGAGATGTGATCAGATATATGAATAAGAATGCATTGACATGAATCACGCATAGAGAAAAACAATCACAAACACAGTCATTTTATAGTGGATCGACGATAAGTCTACTCCACTCCCGGCTATCGCACTCAACCCTTGAGTGTACCGGATTTCACTAGGAGGTTTCCCAGGGTTCACCTCAAACCTAAGGTTTTAAACAGGTTCACCTTCAACCTTTATAGAGGTTTTATGCGGTTCACCTCAAACTCAGAATTTTACTGGTTCACTCCTAACCAGATGTTTATGCTCCCCATAGAGCAAGGATCCACACAACGCACCCCGATTTTAGACCACACAGGTCAAGGACCTAACGATTTATGCCCTACAGAAGAGCAAGGGTCCACACTGTGCACCCACTACGTACACTCCCGCCGGAGGCCTCCTACGAGGGCTTCAAAGGCTGAGAACCACTTAGGACCGAATCTTAGAAAGGAATGATCACAAGTGTCCTCTTGGACTCTAGATACTTATAGATAAGTTGATGAGTCCCATTAAGCACAAAGCCGAAGATCTCCTCCTTCTCGTTGACGAAGAGTCTTCTGCTCCCTTGATCCACATCACAAGATGATATACCAATGCTTGGCTTCAGGTTGGGTCAAGGGTGAAATGGAATTCTACTCTCTAAAGATTTTCCTATAAGGAGATATAGTAGATCATCTCTTATGCATTCAAGGCATCCCAGCATAAAGATTTGTCATTAAGGTAGTAGCTGGAGTATCCTTAAATGTGGAAGTTCATTCCCCAATCCACTCTATTGAATATCAATGGTGAGGGTGGATTGGAGGATGAACTCCCTTGAGAGAAAGGGCTTTAGGTATAGGATATAAGTTGAAACACTCAAAAGCTCTCTCTTCATTCTCTTACAGCAACAAAAGACAAGTCTTCTATAAATAGGCAAAGAGTTCCAACGGATATAAAACGGTCACATTTATGACAGAGTTCGATATCATCAAGCAGGTTCGATATCATTGAGCGTATACTCTCGATGGCATCGATGGTCTGCTCGATGACTCGGATTCGATGTCATGCGCTTTTGAAACTCTTTGCCAATTGGTCGATGAATTGAAGCTATTGTCGATGTCATCGGATTACGAACTCCGATTCTATCGATGACAGGCTCGATCCATCGACACTTGAAAACTGAGAGAGACTTGACTTTGAGATATTTCAGGTTTTCATGAATGATCGGGGGAACCATCGAGGTCATCGGAATTTGAATGTCAATGACATCGAGATCAGAGTCGAGGCATCGATAAATCCAACTGATTTATCTTTGAACTTGCAGGACAGTTTATGGCTTTGTTCGATGCAATCGATCTGGTGTTGATATCATCGATGTTTGAATATCGATTAGATCGAAAGGCCCCTGATCATAGTTAAAAAATAACCTAAAATTACTACTGTAAGAAATGCGCGCCCACCGTCGATATCATTGATCGACCTCTGATCTTATCGATACTTAAATTTAGATCATATCGGACAGTCATCGATATATTGAAGGAATTTGAGATTTTCATTAAAAAACAAGGGCACCGAAAATCTGCATGTCGATCTTATCGACCCACTCTCGATGGTCTCGAGATTTGAATATCGATGATATCGATATGTGTATCGATACATCGATAATTCGTCTAGATATATTGTGAAGTTGCTGGACATATTTGTGCTTATATCGATGACATAGATAGTTGTATCTATACATCGATAAATCCATCCAGATGAATATTTAGTTGCTGGACACTTTTGGTCCTCTTATCGATAATATCGTTAACGTATCGAGGACATCGACAGTGCAGGTCGATCATATCGAGGGTGCTTCGATAGAATCGATTGGGCGAGAAAAACTTAGAGAATTTTCTATTTTGTAAAAAGTTTTCTCACCATAAAACCCTAAGATGTCTCTAAGATGTCTATATTATTTTAAGAGTTTTATTCACCTGGTGTTTTGGGACATAGGATGTGAGGCTATGATTTACCTGTTGCAAGCTTCCACACATCCGGTTGAGGCAGACGCTTGAAATGATCTTCCTATTAAGTTTTGCAGCCAGTCTGACTCACCATACATGTAACTTGACAAACCAGTGCACTAGCAGGTGCACTTTCAATCTCGCCCTTTGTCAATTACGTGACAAAATACCCAAAATACCCTAGAACACTTCTAGACACACCCTAAATTGTGTGTACATGTATTTACACAATTTCACAATTTTTCTACCCCATGTACACATTCTAGAAGTATTCGCTCCCCCTTAGTTGATGCAGCTGCTCCCCCTAACACCTACAACACATTAGATATACAATTCCGCTCGGGGTGTTTTGAACTGTTCTCCCCCTTTTTGTCAGTCATTGGCAAAGGTATAACGAGTGATATTGACTGAAGAGTAAAAGACGAGAGAGATCATGCATACAAGATACAGATGAGTAATGATCAAAAGATTATAAGAAGTCATCTATGGTCAGAACAGGTGTATACATATCAGTTTAAGGAAAGCAATGATAACAGTAAATCATTTAAGCATTAAACACAGTATATGCATTCCATTAGACAAATTAGGGGAACAAAATATGGCATTAATGATAAGAATTCTATTCAGCCAACGAAAAATCAAAACTACCCCAGATGACAGTAAATCCTAAACCAACAACTGTTTTAAACAAGCACAAAAGATACTGCTCCATACAGTAGTAAATCAAGAACAAACAAGCCCATATATGGCCACCCAACAACATCCATCAACATTAGCCCATCTGTGGGCATATACAACCCAAAAATATTCATATCCTAGAGGGTTGTCATACACACCAGTGACAGCGAAGAACATTCAAAAAGATACAAATGTTCACACGTGGAGATAAAAGTAAAGTGTGTATGATAGCATGCATGACCCGACCTTGCGAAGCAGAGTGAGATGGCGTCGTGTCGTCCCGTCGGCACGTCAGCAGATTCACTAGTTGTTGTACAGACTGCTGCACCTTTTGGACGACACGCTCCAGGACTGTCAACTGCTTACGGACAAAGTGAATATCTCTTTGGAATGCCCCGATTTTGTCCATTTTGAACCGCTTTTTATGTCCGGGTATTGACGTAGATGAGGCTGGATCGGGTCAAGATGATTCATCTCCGGTCCTCTCAGTTTCCTCCCAACGAGGATCACCAACACCTTCAGCTCCATATCCTTAAATGCCTTCTTCCTTGTACTCGCGGTACTCCAGGTCCATTTTCTGAATGTTTTTTACATTAAAGACATGAACAGGAAGTACAAGATCAGTGGTAGGTGGAAAACCAATTCTTTGACAGATCTTGTTTATAATCCATGGATATCGCAAATGCAGATCTCTGGATGTATGTATTGCATATACCAACTGGTTGACGATCAATGTTGGAAGGCAAACCTTTGTCCTTGTTGCACAGATTATACAATCATGACCATAAGACCCGTGAGATTAGATCGATTTGTACTCCTTGGATACAGATTTGTAGCGAAGATCCCATGCATAACCCGAAAGCAAGGTTCCATGTACCTAGATTTTAAGGCGTTCCCTTGGTGCCAGGGAATATCTCTATTATTGCACAGGTACTTGGTTACAATGGAACGGACCTCAGGAAGACTGAGATCAAGGTCGGGAAGTCCTTCTGGTACCATCTGTACATTGAGTATGTCAACTAGTGTGGCAGGGGTGATGAACGCATCATCACCATCCAGAGAGACCATAAACGATCAGATACCGGAGAGTGACACACAGTAAGGAAATTGCGCATTTGCTCGAGTTGACAAGGCCCTCTGAAATCTAGGATGGGCAGCCAACCAACTGCAACGAACAAGGGTTCTAAATTGTATGGTGCTAAAGAAGCCTTGTCCACAATTCTCTCATGGATCAGCTTTCAACCGGTGTATTTCGCTGGACGTGTGGGTTGCCTAGTTAGAGGAGGAGGAGGTGCTGGAGAATCGGTTTAGGACCCTCCTCGCGAAGTCTGTGATCTTTGACGCGTGGGGATCCCACTTTCTGGGGCCCTCGCTCTTTCTCTAGATGTAAGAACTTTTTGTCGGGTAGTTCTTGAAGATTCCCCCTGTCTGGACACTATCCCTTTGTCTTTTCCCATATAGACAAAACAAGAGTTTGGGAAACACGACAAACACTTGACAAAATAAAAAATACTTAAGGAAGAAATTTGGCTTTTGTAGTATAGAAAGGTATTACCCGATTTGTACAGGGATTTCGGTTAGTCCGTCGTGGCTCCTAGTAATTTGGTCGAGTGTATCGAGCACAGAAAATGACCGATAGACATAAAAAAATAATCCCTTTTGGCCCCGCAGACTTTTATTGGGCGCCTTCTGTCGATAAGATCGATCATTATTTCGATAATATCGAGAGGTTGCTTATCGTTACCATCGAGTCTGTCTTCGATATCAATTTTTGGCCACCAGTCAATCCGTATTCTAAGGAGTCGTCGATAATATCGACCCCCAACCGATTACTCGAGAATGTCATATCGATACTCATATCGACGATGAAGATTTTCAATTTTCAGTATACAACCAATCCGCCAAGTATACTTTTAGAATTTCTATAAATCAATAGTATACCATTCAAAATTTTTGTACACACCAAAATTATAAACATATGTATGTTTATATATAAAAATTTGAGGTCAAGAACCTCAGATGTATCATTTAAGGCTCAGCAGAATTTGCCTCATTTTAGCAAATATCCACGTCAGATGCATGACTTGGACATGTCCTTCTACACTTGGAATTTCAGGGTATGTGGAGATTAGTCATAAGACAATTTTTTTTTTCTTTTTCTACCCACTTTGAAATAAACTTCTTTCTCCTATTTTGCATCTTAGGTGGTGATAGATGAGTGTTTTTCCTAGATGGACTCTTGACATTCTGTGTTTCTCTGATCGGTTTGAATTTTCCAATGTGATTTTGTCCAGAGTTATGTGAAGTCCGTCTAGGTGTTAGGCATTCAACCTCATAATGGCCCGTATCACCACATAAATGACATACTGGAGAGATTCTTACATTGCTTCCTGAAGCAGCCGATGATTTAGTTGTTGGTGTTGCGTTTCCTGTTTTCTTCTTAGTTTTCTCATACCTTGGGCCACTCTTATCTTTTCCGGGCCTTCCCATTTCGAACAATTTTTCTAGCTTCTCGCCACTTTGGGAAAACCTATAGTTTATCTTGGCCATCTTCTTGGATTCTTCTAGATCAAACAGGAGTGTATGATTTTTGTTTTGAAGAAGCATATTTTTGTCTTTTAATTGCTCAACCTATTTGTTGAGTTTTTCAGATTCTGTTTTAAGGAAGATGTTTATTCTTTCAAGTTTATCATTATCTGAGTGATATTGCTATAAGTCATTGATTAGATGTGTACTGATTTGTAGAATTTTATCCAAATCTTTTTGCAGCAACTCCTTTTTGTTCTTAGATACAGTGGGAATGATTGAAGTAGTGGAGACCATGAGTATTTTCAATGATTTCTGATCTCCATCACTTCCTGAGTCATTAGATTCTGAATTTGACTTCTCAGTATCATCCCACGTGGCGGCCATTGCCTTCCCCTTGGTTTTTCTGTTTGGGCATTCGGTAGATAGGTGTCCATACCCTTGACAGGCGTAGCATTGCGGTTCTTTGGTCTTTTTAGCAAATTTGCCTGCAAAGGATTTGTTATCCACCTTTCTACCTCTAGAGGGACGACCGCGATTCTTTTGAAAGAATCTTTTGAATTTTTGTGCAAGCAAAGCCACTTCTTCATCTTCATCTTCCTTTTCACTTTCACTGTCCTCATGAGTTATTTTCTTTGAAGTTTTTAGGACAGTGTTTTTGGATTTTTGGGATTGAGTGAAGTGTAGTTTAAAAGTTTGTAGGGAACCTACTAGTTGTTCTACTTTCATTTCGTCTATGTTCTTACACTCCTCTATTGTTGTTACCTTGGGATTAAACCGTTCTGGTAGGGATCTTAGAATTTTCCTACAAATTTTAGGTATCGGAACTTTCTCTCCCAATCCACCCATGGAGTTGCAAATGACGTTTAATTTTGTGAAAAACTCCATAAATGTCTCTTGCTCTTCCATTATGAGACTCTTAAACTGTGAAGTCAGGAGTTGAAGTTTGGATCGCTTCACAGTGCTTGTGCCTTCATGGGTTGTTTCTAGTAAGTCCCATGCTTCTGATTTGACTGAAAATATCCTGGGACACGGCAAAGTAGATGGCGTTCATAGCTTTAGCTTCAAAAGTCTATTTATCTTTATCAGACGCCGTCCACATATCTTTGGATTTGGGTTTTGTGGTAGTTGTGCCATTATCTAGTACAACTTGATCTGTTGGTGGCACATATCCATTTTCAACTATATCCCAAACGTCATGATCCAAAGATCTCAGAAAGTAGTGCATCCTAGCCTTCTAGTATGCATAGTTTGATCTGTCAAATACTGGAGGTCAAGTGACCGATGAGCCCTCTCCTGTGGCCATATTCCTAACTTCAGTCCAGATCACTCTCTAGGCGATGAAGCCCTTAAAGAGAGACCCGCTCTGATACCAATTGAAATAGCGGTGAAGACCGCTTGAGTTGAAGTCAGAATATGTCAATATGTCCTAGAGGGGGGTGAATAGGACTTTTTAAAGGTTTATGAGTTATTTAAAAATCCTACCACTCTAATCCTATCATGTATACAATTTTCAGGATTCAAAGTAACTCTATTAGCTTCCAAGCCAAGTAGAGGATCCAGTCATAAACTAAACAAGATATAGCAATATGCAACTTAGTCTATGTTGGATGTTACTGTGTGTGTGTGTGAGATATGATCAGATATATGAATATGAATGCATTGACATGAATCACTCATAGAGAAAAATAATCACAAACACAGTCATTTTATAGTGGTTTGACGACAAGTCTACTCCACTCCCAGCTGTCGCACTCAACCCTTGAGTGTACCGCATTTCACTAGGAGGTTTCCCAGGGTTCACCTCAAACCTAAGGTTTTAAATCAGGTTCACCTTCAACCTTTACAGATGTTTTACACGGTTCACCTCAAACTCAAAGTTTTATTGGTTCACTCCTAACCAGATGTTTATGATCTCCATAGAGCAAGGGTCCACACAACGCACCCAAATTTTAGACCACACAGGTCAAGGACCTACACAAGGACCTAACGGTTTATGCCCTACACAAGAGCAAGGGTCCACACTGTGCACCCACTACGTACACTCCCGCCGCAGGCCTCCTACGAGGGCTTCAAAGGGTGAGAACCACTTAAGACTGAATCCTAGAAAGGAATGATCACAAGTGTCCTCTTGGACTCTAGATACTTACAAATAAGTTGATGAGTCCCGTTAAGCACAACGCTGAAGATCTCCTCCTTGTTGAAGCAGAGTCTTTTACTCCCTTGATCCACAACACAAGATGATATACCAATGCTTGGCTTCGGGTTGGGTCAAGGGTGAGATAGAATCCTACTCTCTAAAGATTTTCCTATAAGGAGATACAGTAGATCCTCTCTTATGCATTCAAGGCATCCCAGCATAAAGATTTGCCATTAAGGTAGTAGTTGGAGGATCCTTGAATGCGGAAGTTCATTCCCAATCCACTATATTGAATATCAATGGTGAGGGTGGATTGGAGGATGAACTCCCTTGAGAGAAAGGGCTTTAGGTATAGGATATAAGTTGAAACACTCAAAAGCTCTCTCTTCTTTCTCTGACAACAACAAAAGACAAGTCCTCTATAAATAGGCAAAGAGTTCCAACGGATATAAAACGGTCACATTTATGACAGAGTTCGATATCATCGAGCAGGTTCGATATCATCGAGCGTATACTCTCAATGGCATTGATGGTCTACTCGATGACTCAGACTCCATGTCATGTGCTTTTGAAACTCTTTGCCAATTGGTCGATGAATCGAAGCTATTGTTGATGTCATCGGATTTCGAACTCCGATTCCATCAATGACGGGCTCGATCCATCGACACTTGAAAAATAAGAGAGACTTGACTTTGAGATATTTCAGGTTTTCATGAATGATCGGGGGACCCGTCGAGGTCATCGGAATTTGAATGTTGATGACAACGAGATCAGAGTCGAGGCATCGATAAATCCAACTGATTTATCTTTGAACTTGCTGGACAGTTTATTGTTTTGTTCGATGCAATCGATCTGGTGTCGATATCATCGATATTTGAATATCGATTAGATCGAAGTGCTCCTGATCATAGTTAAAAAACAACCTGAAATAACTATTGTAAGAAATGCGCGCACACCGTCGCTATCATCGATCGACCTCCGATCTTATCAATACTTGAATTTAGATCATATCGGATGGTCATCGATATATCGAAGGAATTTGAGATTTTCATTAAAAAATAGGGGCGCCGAAAATCTGCCTGTCGATCTTATCGAGCCACTCTCGATGGTCTCGAGATTTGAATATCGATGATATCGATATGTGTATCGATACTTCGATAATTCGTCTAGATATATTGTGAAGTTGCTGGACATATTTGTGCTTATATCGATGATATCGATAGGTGCATCGATACATCGATAAATCTGTCTAGATGAATATTTAGTTGCTGGACACTTTTGGTCCTCATATCGATAATATCGTTAAGGTATCGAGGACATCGACAGTGTAGGTCAATCATATCGAGGGTGCTTCGATAGAGTCGATGGGGCGAGAAAAACTTAGAGATTTTCCTATTTTGCATAAAGTTTTCTCACCATAAAACCCTAAGATGTCTATCTTGTTTTAAGGGTTTTATTCACCTGTTGTTTTGGGACATGGGATGTGAGGCTATGATTTACCTGTTGCAAGCTTTCACACATCCGGTTGAGGCAGACGCTTGAAATGATCTTCTTATCGAGTTTTGCAGCTAGTCTGACTCACTATACACGTAACTTGACAAACTAGGGCACTAGCAGGTGCACTTTCAGCGGTAGAGCTTGGAGTAGAGTTAAGTTTAAGGACTCTGGTGTTGCTGACTTTTCTCTCCTTTTCTATTATCTTATGTATGTCCTTGTGGACCGTATGAAAGTTGTAAAAGTTTAAATTTAGAGTGGCTTTTGTGGTGTGTGCCTTGTTAGTCTCAGATATACTTGCTGTGTCCTTGGGTATGCTCGTATTGGAAATGATTATATTATTATAGAAATCCTCCTTGTAGGATCCGAGGATCGAAACCTGCCTCAGGAGCTGAGAATGGGGTACTACGGAGGTTGTTGCGGCTAGAACAGGCCATCGAGTTCCCTATGAGTCCGATTACTGAGTCTGGGGCATGACAAGCTTAGATTAACTTGCATCTTTTATATGTAAGTATTTTCTAGAAGCAGGTTGGGGACCCATAGATTGGCCCGATCTAGACCTAAGCTTGTTAGTGGGCTATATTACAGTCAGGTTGGATCTTAGTTGATTTACTACACCAGCGAAAGTTGATTTCCTACAATAGTGGCACATTAGCTTGAAAGATGGTATGGTAGAAGAAATTATATCTTCTTCTACATGGCTAGTTCTCGACAAAGTTCACCTGTGGTCGGCAAATAGAGCATTGGTCTCTGTATGGTCCTTCATGTCGCTGCCATCCACTGCATTCATCAGGTGTGCACCTTGACTTTAAGCCTTGGGACAAAAATTAGTGTGATCCACAACCCAGGCGGGCCACACAAGAGTCATAATATTAGATGAGTCATAACATTAGACGCAATGTATCATATTAGGAATGCATCATAATAATTTATACATTATCATTATGCGTTCAGACTATTTTGAACCTTCATTATAACAGAAACAACTCTCTACTTCTATACCTAAGGCTTCATAGAAATAATTTCTGAAATCTAGGCCGAGCAAAAACCTTCATCAGTCTCTGCTGGTACTCTCAACACCCATTAGTCAAGCTGAACAAATCGAAATTGTTCATCCTTCTATTAAAACACCCATTCTGTTAAACAGACAATTTCCATTCAAGCAATGAGTAACCTATTATGTAGTTATCATGGGAGGACTACATTCCATTCACATGAAATGACCAAGAAAACAGGACATCCACTAAAACCACATCAATGGATGTAGAAAAGGACAGTGTCAATAATCAAAGCAGTAACAGATATAGATATCAGTATAGCTTGGTTAATGCTAAAAAATAAATAAATTAAAAATAAGCCATCAAAGAATTTTTCTTTAAAAAATAAGAAGGATATTAGAGCGGGAGTAAATCCAATGACAGCATCTGTACACGGAGATGTCAGTAATGTAGAGAAAAAGATACAACCCCACATGATCTCATAGGGACCTGTAAAGAAATGAAGTTGGAAGGAAATGAACAACTATTGGTGCGTATTTAATTACATGACTTAAATTAGCAACACGCTATTATTGTTATTCTGGTTTTAATTTATTTGACTCTTCCATGGTGATTCCCATAAGCCACATTAGATAGGAGTCCTTTATAGTTAAAAATGAATTGGATTGATTAGACCAGGAAAAAAAAAAACTTCAAGAGGAATTCCAAAGAAACCAGGCCTTGATAATGTATTGAATAATTTAGAAGGAGAAGTAAGAGGCAAATTTTAGAAAGATATTTTGGTTTCCAATCAAAACCTTAAAAGATCAGCAAAGAGAGATTTTCAAACACTGAAAGATTCTCGTTAACCATCCTTCTCATTGTAGTGACAAAAGGTATCAGGAGGTATGTTAATGTAGAGGCATTTTCGCACAGGACTCAAGTGGGGTCGCATGTGGGATGCTGTAACACCTCGTACTTTTCAGTACTCGGGTGTTACCACGAGAACTTGATTTAGTATAAACACAATCGGGGTTTATGCCACTATTCACACACTCTAGCCTAATTCCATCCGTTAATGGTAACCTTCACCCATAACTCATCCATTAAATTCCCTAGATGGAGCATCACGCCACAAGAGAAGTCTATTTTAGTGTTTCAATCACCTTGGTAAACAGATCTAATAGTCCACTATCGATATCAAACTCCAAGGATCACTAATGGTTAGGTTTAGATTTGATTAGACCATAGGATGGACGGAAATCATAGATCAAACCCCAAGAATAAAGGTTATGTGACCCATCTGGTTAAATCTAAAATGAATGGTGGCCCTAATTAGCTCACCAGTTAAATAAACGGTTTGATCTCATGAGTGAACCACAGGTCATCATCTGGTTGATAATAGTTGGCACTCAAATGCTATACTTCAATTAATATGGCCTGCCTGAGCTATAAATATATCTTAGAGGCAGATGGGTGGCCTATCTTAAGTTGGTACCATAAAAATTTATTTTAAATGTAATATAATTGTATACATATATTATAATACAATTTTTTTTTTTTTTTTTTATAATTATTTGTAATAATACATAATGTTACTTGAATTATTCAAATTATATATATTATTTAAAACTATATATAAAATAAATTGTATGCCAACACATTATCATATAATTGATGTACATTGATTAATATTTACATTTTTAATTTTAACTATATATTATTGTATTATATTATATATAAAATATACATCGCTTAACATAAATTTTACTATACTAAAAAATGCATATATAATCACAAAATTACATTATAAATATTAATTATTGTAAATAAATATTCATCTATAACTATTAATGTATTATACTAAACAAATATGTAAATGTATTTTCATTAAATAATCTAAAATATTAATTACTAATGTTTATCATAATGAATATATAATAATATTGTATTAATTAGTTATAGTACAGTTTATATATATATATATATATATATATATATATATATATATATATATATATATATATATATATATATATATATATATATAGACACACACATAATATTACAAAATTAATTACCTTATTAATTGATAAATAATTATTAATATAAAATATGAAATAATACAATAAATGTATTATAAGTTGTGTATATATTTATAACATATACTATATTATATATTAATGTAATGAGCATTACATGATATATTATTTTGTACTAATGTTGAAACTAATGGATGAGCCAGATTTCACGTAACGTCACCATGGGCCGCGCAAAGCACTAATCAAGCAAGAACTTGGCGTATACGACCGGCCTAAGACTGGATCTGCCTCATCCTTTGGGTTAGACCCTAATGAGAGCCACTAAAATGAATGAACAGAGTGGATCGATATAGATCCTCACAGTGGACCCCACCCTGGGTAGTGTGTGTACACAACGGGTGTACACTCACGCCGCACCCGTATAACCAGTTCGGTCAAACTGGCTCTGACCGTGCAAAACCAGAAAAAGAAAGGAATTTTTGAAATTCCTCTCGCCCGCGCCTGACAGATGGACGACGTCTACTTGGACGATTTGTGGCCCACCACCTTAGATCCCATGTCTGATCCAAACCGTCCATATTAAATATGACCAAAAACCCTAAAAATCAATCTACGATTTCACCCGTTGGATTGCATACATGTGCGCACATTCTCAGCCATAAATCAGGCTAAGAAGCACACCCATTTCCAAAAATGGAAAGGATGCCGTTTTTCCTCTTTACACGTTGGCAATCCGCGTGAAATCTTCTCCTAGGATCTCAGCCATCCATTGCTGATCCACGTGGGCTAGGCTTTGGTAGAAAACTGGTGTAAGAAACCAGCTATTCTCCCTCCCTTCAAACCCACCAAGCCAACTACAATCAAACTCTGAAAACCTACACCCATAAGCTCCCTGGAGCCAAACCGGAACTTCCAACTACGGTGGATCGAAGGGTAACTCATCGAATCCCATTCTACCATTAACACCTGAAGCTTCTTCCTCGTTCAAACCCTAAGACGGTCTGAGTTGGCTGCAAATCTGGTCGAGGAAGGTCTAGGGAAAAAGCCGAGGAGGAGGAGGAGAAATCAGGGAAGAAGAGAGGAAGAAAAGAAAGTGAGGAGAAGGAGAGAATGAGAGAGGGAATGGTGCGGCATTGAGTCCGCCACAACCCATCACGAGTCGGGTTGCTGGACTATTTGAGTCCAAGCCCGGTGGGATCTTGAGGGAAAGTGAAAGTGAGAAAAGAAGGAAGAAGAAGGCCGAGAGAAGGCAAGGGAGCTGAGTGGTGGTGCTGCCCCACGTTAAGACTCAGGCCAAGGGTGGACCAAGTCTGCTGAGTCCCTTCTGCTCTGGTACAAATCCAACCTACTGCTGGGGTCCTTGGAGGAGTAAAAAGAGAAGAAAGTCTGAGATAAAGGAGAGAGATAGGAAGAGAGTAGGAAAAAGGGGGCGTTAGGTTGGTGGTTGTTACGCCAACCTGACCGAGTCGAGTTGAGTGCGACTCGGCCGCTGACTAGTCCAGATTTGCTAGACAGTGTAAATAAACCAATAAAAAAGAGATTAGAAGAAGAGAGAGAGAGAGAGAGAGAGAGAGAGAGAGAGAGAGAGAGAGAGAGAGAAGGGTGGTTTTGGGTGGTTACCGAGTCAACTCAGCTGAATTCGAGTTCGACTGGGTCGAGTTGGTCCAGGGCCTTGCTGGGCATCTCAGCATACAAAGAAAAGAAGGGAGTGGAAGGAAAAAGAAAAGAAAGAAAGGGAGAAGGAAAGAATGAAATAGGGTAAGGAAAAGAAGGGGAGTTTGGGATGGTGTTGTCCAGTCAACTTGGGTGAGCTATTGGGCTGGCTCACCAAATGGAGCTGACTTAAACATTGCAGTTAGTAGGGTCGAATCGACTCGAATCACTCGACTTAAGGTAATTCGATCTCCACAATGTTGAAATAGAACTTTATTCACATTTTTTAACTAATTAGAATTATTCCTATTAAATTGAGAAATTTAGATTCTCTAACCCTCACCTGACACGGTTTGATCGGGTTTTGTTTAGATTTGATCTACTCCTAATTAGAGTACTTATGGTCTTGTAGGGTTAGCCTTCTCTCACTAGTTTTTGGTTGAACTCGACACCAAGTTGGGTCAAATCAAGTGACTTATTTCCCTTGATTAGCAGGTAAAATCATTTCTATTAGAGTGATGTTCGGTCTCAAATCGCATTGGTTCAAGTGAAGTAAGATATTCAAAATCCTCAGTTATGACTTTATTCAATTGAGTTAAAGCTTGGCCAAATCATTGCTAGGGGCAAGTTGAACCATAAATCAAGGTGATTTAGTCTCCAAACTTCTAATAGATTTTAGATTAGGGTTTAAGTCAGGTTTAATTAAGTCAAATTTTGACTGCAATGTAGGGATTTGGAGTTTTCTCATTTTGGTTCATACTGGAGTCTATACTTGATTAAAGTTGCATTCTAAGGTGAGGACTCACCCTTTGAGCTTCCCACTTAAATTCACCAACCTAGACATGAAAGATGCTTTAATTCTATGTAGTTAATTATTTAGTTTACTTATTTCATTACATGAATATGCTAATATGGTGCATGATTGGCTCATGTAACGTATGAATGTTGTGTCTCTTTAATGCTAATAACATGAATGATTCGGTTGCCACATGTCGTAGAGTTTTCTAATTAACTAAATGTTGTTGTTTGTGATTATCTTATGAATTGAATATAACATGTCAAGGACTTACCTTCTTGCGGGCCGTATTTGACTTATATGGGCTTGATCACACACCTGCGTTATATAGCTTAGACCATTAATTTGCCCTTGGTGGCCTTGATGGAACATTGGTGCCCTATGTGGCTAGTTGATTCTCTCTTCATTTTGCAGTGTTCAATCGTATGGTAATTTTTTGGTGGAGTGGGTGTTCGCTTAACGATTTCCTAGCCATCTTGCGATGCTCACATACGATATGATTTCCGGGTGAAGTAGAGTTTTGCATGTTGGGTTGCTAGCCATCTTGTGGTGTTTGGTTGTACTGTAATTTTTAGGTGGAGCATGTGTTCACTTAGTGATTTCCTAGCCATCTTGCGCTGTTCACGTACGATATGATTTCCGGGTGGTCTAGAGTTTGTATGTTGCTAATCTCTTTATCTTGCGGTGTTCAGTCGTACCATGATTTTCGGGTGGAGCGAGTATTTTCTTAACGATTTTCTAGCCATCTTGCGGTGTTCACGTACAATATGATTTTCGGGTGAAGCAGTCATTTGAAGCTTGGTTTCTAGTTATTGTATAGAGGTCGTAAGATTGATTGTTTGACTATCTGGACACGTCCCTTGCATTATAGTTTTCATTACATTCCCTTAATGTTGAAATTGTGTTATCTGAATGCATGATCGTGATTCTTGAATTGCGTTGTTTAAAATGCCCCTTCTCATATATTGCGATTTATGTTGGATTCTGAATGATGAGTGCGTAATCTTAGAGAGTTCTCCTTACTACGATAGCCATTGACGCTATCAAACCATAACAGTTGATGTAGGTATAGAGCGAGCCGATGTTGTTCACTGGGTTGCTAGAGCAGATCGAGTAGCTGAGGAGTTAGACGGGGTCCCTACGGCCCATATTGAGCTCCACCACTAGTTGATAGATTCCTGCTTTGTTTAATGAACTTGGTTATTTGTGATTGTATAAATTCTGTATGGGTGCCACATTTTGAAATTTGGTAACGATCAGAATGTTTTTTTTATTCAATGCAAGGTCTATTTTAGCTTCATTGCTGTTAACTCTGATTAATGATAAGCGGTTCAAATTTACACTGAATTTTTGAGGTTAACACTTGGGTTTTTGGGAAACGGATCATATACTCATGTCCTGAAAACACTGGGCGTAACAGTTGGTATCAAAGCCAGTTTAGATAAACTAGGCCTTGGGGAAAAAATGGACTTATATGACTTCAAGTACTCCAAGGTTACATTGACAAGAATAGGGACTTGAAACTACGTTTCATTCCCTTAACTTTAGGGTATCCTCTAAACCTAGAAATTGAAGCTTTAGGATCCCTTGAAATGTTTATGGTTAACCATTTCAACTTAGAAACAAAAACCTAAGTTCCTTTGTGAATTATGACTGTTGAATTCAGGAACTAAAGAACATTGTGCATTAGATCAAACATAAGCATTCTATAAACTTAAGAATTCATATTAGGAATTATAATTTGAATTACCCAATATGCCTCTTTAATTTGAAGCGACATTTCCTCACATGTTTCAACAATCATAAATGATTAATAGTGAAATTTTAGAATTTTAGATAAAATTTTCAACCTAGATTAGGCTTATTGAGGCTAAACCTTGAAATGTGGATAAGTTAGCAAATCTCAAACTAAATTTTCGGTGTTGTGGAAAGTTGGGTTAAATTCAAGAACTCATGAGTCTAGACCCCTTGTATCTCAGGGCACAAATATAAGTATAAGATTATTGTAAGACCTTACCTTTAGGACGAAGGCTAGAAGACGTGGGTATAGGGATGCTTAGATGGTCATCTTAAGATCTTTAGAGTCTCGTAGTATCTAATTGCAAAGGATAGGGAGTTGTCGAGCACTTAACAATTTGAACGATACTCTAGTTGTATGATTCATATGAGTTGTCTTACGATCTTAGTTTGAGACTTGTTAAACTTATGAGGATAAGACAATGATAGATCCTTTTTTTCAACAGGATTATGGCCTCAAATTCCCATCGTTTAAGATTGCGAACTTTCCATTTGCTAACTTTGTCGACAGATGAGGTGGTTAGAGAAGGGAGTCCTGAGCCCTCTCCTGCACCTCCAGTTAGGACAAGTGGCCCTAAAAGAGAGCCTACGTCAGGAACTATCCTGTCTCAGTCGCCTGTGAGTCATGTGGGCACACCTCCACCAAACGTATGACCTGAAACCCCACTTGACGATGTTATTAGTTAGCTGACTACCGTTATAATACAACAATAGGCTTCGATCGCCACATGTTAGAGGCTCTCCAACATAATATGGATGCATCATCCTCAAAGACCAAAGAAGCTAGTGGGGAAGATATGTTTGAACGGTTTTAGAGGCTGAGGCCACCGTCCTTCTTAGGAGCACCAGATCCAGTTCTAGCAGAACATGGTTGAATAGAATGGCCAAGATGATAAGATCGTTGGGTTGTTCAGACGCCCAAAAGGTTATTCTCACCACTTATGAGGCCGATATATGGTGGGAAGGTGTACTAAGAAGAGTCCCATCTGATTATGAGTAGACCTGGAATGAGTTTAAGAAAATGTTCAAAGAAAAATACTTTCCTCAATGCTATCATCATGAGAAAATATCTAAGTTTCTCAAATTGGAATAAGGGAATACGACAGTGTCACAATATGAAGCGCGCTTCGACGAATTATCACGATATGTACTAAAGGCTGTTGAGGACGAGGAATATAAATTGAAAAAGTTTAAGGAAGGTTTCTGACATGAAATCCCATTGAGATTGTGCACCTTCGACTTTACTGACTTCGTTGATATCGTGGACAAAACATGCGAGTAGAGAAGGACTTCGAGTGTAGGGCCAAAACACATGCTCTTATTCGAGGTTCAGCAAGCAAAGCTAAAACGATGCCATTTATATCTCCTATGCCTGAGAAAAGGGTGAAATTCACATCTCACCCAATTCTTTCTTTGAGTCAGGGTAGGCTTTATAGCTATCATGGCAAACCTGGTCATATTTTAAGGCGATGTTTCAAGAAACAGTGAGATGAGAGGACTTCTTTGAATCCTGCTCAAGCCTCGCAACCTAAAGCACGAGATCGAGGAGCTCATCGCATATACGCCTTAGATACACCCAACTCTAAGCGAGCAAACTAAGGTATGATCTTTATAATCTTCCTTAGTAGTTATAAGGAAGTTTGTAAGGATTATAAAATTTTAAGAATGCATAGTAATGTGACTAAAACAATTAGAAATCATTAGATTATAGATTTTATGATAGCACCGCAAATCGTTAAAATGCAGTGTTAAAGCGTAATAAACCATTTAGTCCCATTCCTTAGGAAAACATGAAATTAAATAACATATCTCAAATGAATAGAATGATCGAAAAAACGAATCAACAGAACCATGTTTAAACAAAGTATACATGGTTTGACATAAATTCTAAATCTTAATGATTACAGTGGTCTCAATGCCCTGATTAAGCAGAAGATCGATATTCACTAGGATTTAGAAGGATACTAGTAGACTCACTGCCCGGCCGGGCAGAAGTTTAACATATTGGATTCAAACCTACTATAACCTTCATTTTGTGCTGCCTAAATAATTAGAATATGAGATTTTTGTAGTAAGATATCCGCTTACCTTAGATGGTAAGAAACTCTTCGTAATTTCATTCATGGTGGAAGAATTGAATTTCGGGATGAAATTCTCTTTAAGGGGGGTAGATTGTAACAACCCCAGTCCTAAACACCTGTGCATAAAAATATTCTTCATGGGAAAGTGGAGAATTCTTAACGGCAAGGGAAAATGGATTATACGATAAAAGTGCTGAATTTCAGGAACGAAATTCTCTTTAAGCGGGGTAGATTATTCACACACTCTAGCCTAATTTCATCTGTTAATGGTAACCTTCACTCATAACTCATCCATTAAATTCCCTAGATGGAGCATCACACCACAAGAGAAGCCTATTTTAATATTTCAATCACCTTGGTAGATAGATCTAACATTCCACTGTCAATATCAAACTCCAAGGATCACTAATGGTCAGGTTTGGATTCGATTAGACCGTCGGATGGACGAAAATCGTAGTTCAAACCCCAGCAATAAAGGTCGTGTGACCCATCTGGTTAAATCTAAAATAAATGGTGGCCCTAATTGGCTCACTAGTTAGATGAACGATTTTGATCTCATGAGTGAACCACAGGTCATCGTCTGGTCGACAATAGTTGGCACTCAAAAGGCTATACTTCAATTAATATGGCTCGCCTGAGCTATAAATCTATCTTAGAGGCAGATGGGTGGCCTATCTTAAGTTGGTACCATAAAAATTTATTTTAAATGTGATATAATTGTATACATATATTATAATACAAAATTTTTTATAATTATTTGTAATAATACATATGTTTCTTGAATTATTCAAATTATGTATATCATTTAAAACTATATATAAAATAAATTGTATGCCAACACATTATCATATAATTGATGTACATTGAATAATATTTACGTTTTTAAGTTTAACTATATATTATTGTATTATATTATATATAAAATATACATCGCTTAACATAAATTTTGCTATACTAAAATATGCATATATAATCACAAAATTACATTATTAATATTAATTATTGTAAATAAATACTTATATATAACTATTAATGTATTATACTAAAAAAATGCATAAATGTATTTTCATTATATAATCTAAGATATTAATTACTAATGTTTATTATAATGAATATATAATAATATTGTATTAATTAGTTATAGTACACTTTGAATAATATATGCACACACACACACATAATATTACAAAATTAAATACCTTATTAATTGATAAATAATTATTAATATAAAATATGAAATAATACAATAAATGTATTATAAGTTGTGTATATATTTATAACATATACTATATTATATATTAATGTAATGAGCATTACATGATATATTATTTTGTACTATTGTTGAAACTAATGGACGGGCCAGATTTCACATCACGTCATCATGGGCTGTGCAAACCACTAATCAAGCACGAATTTGGCATATATGGCCCGCCAAAGACTTGGATCTGCCTCATCCTTTGGGCTGGACCCTAATGAAAGCCACCAAAATGAATGAACGGAGTGGATCGATCTAGATCCTCAGGGTGGACCCCACCTTAGGTGGTGCGTGTACACAACGAGTGTACACTCACATCGCACCCGTATGGCCAGTCCGATAAAACTGGCTCTGATTGTGCAAAACCAAAAAAAAAAGAAAGGAATTTCATTCCTTTTAAAATTCCTCCCGCCCACTCCTAATAGATGGATGACGTCCACTTGGGCGATTTGTGGCCCACCACCTTAGATACCACGTCTGATCCAAATCGTCCATATTAAAGAGGACCAAAAACCCTATAATCCATGACCGATTTCACCCATTAGATTGCACATGTGTGCGCACAATCTCAGCCACAAATCAGGCTAAGAAGCACACCCATTTCAAAAAATGGAAAGGATGTCATTTTTCCTCTTTACACGATAGCAATCCGCGTGAAATCTTCTCCTAGGATCTTAGCCATCCACTATAGCCCATCTCAGCCATCCATTGCTAATCCACATGGGCTAGGATTTGGTAGAAAACTGGTGTAAGAAACTAGCCGTTCTCCCTCCGTCACTCAAACTCCGAAAACCCACACCCATAAACTCCCTAAAGCCAAACCGGAACTTCTAACTACGGTGGATTGAAGGGAAACTCATCGAATCCCATTCTACCATTGACTCCCGAAGCTTATTCCTCATTCAAACCCTAAGATGGTCCGAGTTGGCTACAAATCTGGTCGAGGAAGGTCTAGGGAAGAAGCAGAGGAGGAGGAAGAGAAATCAGGGAAGAAGAGAGGAAGAAAAGAAAGTGAGGAGAAGGAGAGAACGAAAGAGGGAATGGTGTGGCATTGAGTCCGCCACAACCCATCACGAGTCGGGTTGCTAGACTGTTTGAGTCCATGCCCAGTGGGATCTTGAGGGAAAGAGAAATTGAGAAAAGAAGGAAGAAGAAGGCCAAGAGAAGGCGTGAGAGCTGAGTGGTGGTTTTGTACCACATTAAGCCGAGTCACGAACATGACTCAGGCCAAGGGCGGACCAAGTCTGCTGAGTCCCTTCTGCTCAAGTGCAAATCCAACAAGCTGCTGGGGTCCTTGGAGAAGTAAAAAAGAGAAGAAAATCTGAGAGAAAGGAGAGAGAGAGGAAGAGAGTAGGAAAAAGGGGGCGTTGGGTTGGTGGCTGTTGTGTCAACCCGATCGAGTCAAGTTGAGTGAGACTCGGCCTCTGACTGGTCCAGATTTGCTGGACAGTGCAAACAAAACATAAAAAAGAGATTAGAAGAAGAAGGGGAAGAAAAGAGAGAGTGGTTGAGAGAGAGAGAGAGGAAGGAAAACAAGAGAGAAAGAGGGTGGTTTTGGGTGGTTACCGAGTTAACTCGGCTGAATCTGAGTTCGACTGGGTCGAGCTGGTCCAGGCCCTTGCTAGGCATCCTAGCATAGAAAGAAATGAAGGGAGTTAAGGAAGAAAAGAAAGAAAGGGAGAGGGAAAGAATGAAAGAGGGTAAGTAAAAGAAGGGGAGTTTGGGATGGTGTTGTCCAGTCAACTCGGGTGAGCTATTGGGCTGGCTCACCAAATGGAGTTGACTTAAACAATGAAGTTAGTAGGGTCGAATCGACTCGAATCACTCGACTCAAGGTAATTCTATCTCCACGATGTTGAAATAGAACTTTATTCAAATTTTTGAATTAATTAGAATTATTCCTGTTAAATTGAGAAATTTAGATTCTCTGACTCTCACCTGACACATTTTGATCGAATTTTGGTTAGATTTGATCTACTCCTAATTAGAGTACTTATGGTCTTGTAGGGTTAGCCTTCTCTCACTGGTTTATGGTTGAACTCGACACCGAGTTGGGTCAAATCGGGTGACTTATTTCCCTTGATTAACAGGTAAAATCACTTCTATTAGAGTGATGTTTAGTCTCAAATCGCATTGGTTTAAGTGAAGTGAGATATTCAAAATCCTCAGTTAGGACTTTATTCAATTGAGTTGAAGCTGGGCCAAATCGCCCCTAGGGGCTAGTTGAACCATAAATCAAGGTGATTTAGTCTCCAAGCTTCTAATAGATTTCAGATTAGGGTTTAAGTCGGGTTTAATTAAGTTGAATTTTGACTGAAATGTCGGGATTTGGAGTTTTTCTCATTTTGGTTCATATCGGAGTCTATACTCGATTGAAACTGCACTCTAAGGTGAGGACTCGCCCTTTGAGCTTCCCACTTAAATTCACCAACCTGGATATGAATGATGCTTTAATTCTATGTAGTTAATTATTTAGTTTACTTATTTCATTACATGAATATGCTAATATGGTGCATGATTGGCTTATGTAACGTATGAATGTTGTGTCTCTTTAATGCTAATAACATGAATGATTCGGTTGCCACATGTCATAGAGTTTTCTAATTAACCAAATGTTGTTGTTGTGATCATCTTATGGATTAAATATATCATGTCAAGGACTTACAATCTTGTGGGCCCTATTTGACTTATACGGGCTTGATCACACACCTGCCTTATATAGCTTGGACCATTAATTTACCCTTGGTGGCCTTGATGGAACATTGGTGCCTTGTGTGGCTAGTGATTCTCTCTTCATTTTGCAGTGTTCAATCGTATAGTGATTTCTGCGTAGAGAGGGTGTTCGCTTAGCGACTTTCTAGTCATCTTGCGATGTTCACATACGATATGATTTTCGGGTGAAGTAGAGTTTTGCATGTTGGGTTGCTAGCCATCTTGCCGTGTTCGGTCGTACTGTGATTTTCAGGTGGAGTGAGTGGTCGCTTAGTGATTTCCTAGCCATCTTGCGGTGTTCACGTATGATATGATTTTCGAGTGGTCTAGAGTTTGTATGTTGCTTGTTTCTTCATCTTATGGTGTTCAATCGTACCATGATTTTCGGGTGGAGCGGGTGTTCACTTACCGATTTCCTAGCCATCTTTTGATGTTCACGTACGAGCAGACGTTTGAAGCTTAGTTTCTAGTCATTGTATGAAGGTCGTAAGATTGACCGTTTGACTATCTGGACACGTCTCTTGCATTGCGGTTTTCATTACATTCTCTTAATGTTGAAATTGTGTTAACTAGCTTAATTCTGAATGTATGATCATGATTCTTGAATTGCATTGTTTAAAATGCCCCTTCTCATATATTGCGATTTATGTTGGATTTTAAATGATGAGTGCGTAATCTTAGAGGGTGCTCCTCACTGCGATAGGCATTGATGCTATCAAACCGTAACAGTTGATGTTGGTATAGTGCGAGCCGATGCTGTTCACTGGGTTGCTAGAGCAGATTGGGTAGCTGAGGGGCTAGATGGGGTCCCTACGGCCCATATTGATCTCTACCATTAGTTGATAGATTCCTGCTTTGTTTAATGAACTTAGTTATTTGTGATTGTATAAGTCCTGTATGGGCGCCATATTTAGAAATTTGGTAATGATCAGAATGTTTTTATTCAATGCATGGTTTATTCTAGCTTCATTGCTGTTAACTCTAATTAATGATAAACAATTCAAATTTACACTGAATTTTTGAGGTTAACACTCGGATTTTTGGAAAATGGGTCATATACTCGGGTCCTAAAAGAATGGGGTGTTACAGATGCAGGGGCACACTTGGGGTTGGCAGGGCCCACGGGGGAGGTCTTGTGTTCGAGACTCATCACCGGGGGTGATTAATGCACATTTCACACCGGGCTCGAGTGGGGTAGCTTGTGGGATGTGAGGACACACTCGGGGTGGGCGGCCCATGTGAGGCGGTACCCATGTGATTTGGGGCCCACGAGGGAGGTTCTGCCAAGGTCCTAACCCATGAGATGTGGGGCCTGGGCTACGAGATAAAAGGATTAATTCACCATACTCTAATAGTTCGAGCTTTTAGAGCAAGTGGTTAATTGTCCTGCATCATATGTTGACAATCTTATTTATATTTATGGATCCTTTTTGTTAAGGTTTCAAAGTTAGCAAGAGGTTTTTGGCATATGGACTTTCTTTTCGCCCCTAGAGGTTGCCTTTTATGGATTGTTCTCAACAGGAGTGCCCTGTTGTATCCAATTAGCAAGTGAACTGCAGATGGAACAGTTAGAACAATGGATTAAAACTCACAACAATTAGATCGTCGAAGCCTCGAATTACCGAGATTTTCGGCAGAGCTGATTCACAAGAGAGCCCACTAGATCAATAGTCCTGATCCACCCATGTTTGCCACTTGCACCATGTAGTACTTCTGCATTGCACCACATACAAGCATCCTTCAAGGAAAATATGAACTAGGATAACTTTTGAGGCATTAGCTACTGTTTATGCATGCGTTGTGTGTACAACCAAATTGGTTTTAAAAATGGGTGGTCGGCACATGCATGCCTGTGACTGAATGTGGTTGTGCATGCCTCTCCTGTGCATGTGAGGGCATTTGCATGCATGTGACTGAATGTAGTTGTGCATACCTCTCTTATGCATGTGCGGGCATGTGCATGTTAGGAAGCATTCCATAGCAAAGGTGAAAAGATCAACATTTTCTTCCCCACACTAAGATTTGAATCGAAGGGAAGAATATTAGAAAAAGAAAATAAAAATTGAGCAGAATCTATGACTCAAAAGGAAGACTAGAAATATTGTTAAAAACAAAGTTGATAGGGGAATACAACCAAACTGCATTGTATCTGCAGAATATTCCTGAAAGGCCAATTTCATTGTGCTGGAAACAGCCACATTGGTTGTAAATTAAAAAACAAAACAACTTATTAGATAAGATATGACTACAAAATTATGCACTCACTGGTAAACATATGAAGTTCTTTTTATGTCATGCTTGCAACTCAAGATGAAAATAGTGTACACATTCTCAAGTTCAAGGTAGTCAAGAAGAATTGTAGAAGGAAAAACCATCCAATCCATTTCTACTTGCTAGAGAACATCTACACTATCCCTGTGCATTATCGACAAAATAAACTACTCACCAGGGCAGGACATCCATATCAAAGTTGCATAAAGATCAACTACGTAGGTTAATCTTAAAAGTTTCAATTGAAGTATGAATATTTGCAAGACCAATAAAAGTTTCATAGCTAGAAAAGCCTGTATTTTCATTTTTAACTTGCACCAAACATGCATAGGACTTTGCTTTCATATATCCAGTTGAATTAGCACTTCTCAGTTCCACTATCAATTCCATATGGTTTCGTTTTCAATGGTTGTGGAAGTTCGCTTAAGGATAGGGTGATGAAAGAGTTCCATGTTAGAGACTTTTTTCTTTCTTTTTCTTTTCTTCTTTTTAGTTTTTTCAGAATATGCCTTAGCAATGCTTGTCATTATGCATACATAAATATATGTAAACAAACAATTTTTACGAATGTAAAGGTAGGTCAACATGTGTCTGTGTAGTGTGGGCATACACATGCAAGGATTTGCCAACAAAGAATTTGTACATTTTGTACACACATATACATATTTGATACCAACCTTTGCATCCATGCACTTTCATGAATTCACCATCTAATGCTACATGCATACAAATAAGTATAGCATTCATAAGAAAGAAGCATCCAGAAATGCTAGCCAACTCCCTGACAGATTGAAGAATAGAATCTCTAGATATTTGATTTAATCCATGCATCACAATTGCAGAAATAGCTGGTGTAGGTGATGTATTCTAGTCTGAAGTCACATACTAAGATATCATTCCAAGTATCTTGCAGGGAGTTTTCCTCTAAATCACATAGAGGAAACATAGTTCTCAATGCCTTTACATTTTTACATAAATTTCCTTTGAAAATCCTCACCATTCAATATGTGCCCAGAAAATAGATGATTAAATCTATTCTTGAGCCAGCGAAATAAGCATAAATGCATGATTGATCGAATACTAGATTGGAATGAGAAGAAAGCCCCCATTGGTTACATTACAAGGCCACAACTCGTCATAGATAGCTAATAAAGACCTACAAACAATATCATAATCGTTAGGTAAAGGAGGAATTGGATCTATAAATCTCATGGGAGATTCAACATCCAATGAAAAAAGTTTAAATATTCTATATCTATGATCTTTCCATCCACTGGATTTTTTTGGCATATGGGCCATCCATGTAAATGAGAAAACCTTAGTTAATAATTTTTTATTTTTTTTTTTTTTTTTTTTTTATAATAAAAAAAACAGTCAACAAAACCAATACATATCATGCAGTGAAAACATTTAAGGCCTGTTTGGATTCGTGTATAAGGGTGTGTATTGTATTGTATTAAAGGGCTTGAAATACATTATACAGTGTTTGGTTGGGAGTTGAGATCCGTGGAACACCATACGCGCGAATACATTATTAACCATGAGCGATTTTTTGAGTAGAAATCTCCTCAAAAAATCGCAGCGACGGTAGTGTATTGTTAGACGTTTTTGTTACTGTCCGTACAACCTATTCAAGATGCTATATTTGCATACGATAGAAGATTAGTATGTTGTAGAGAGTTTTTTTATCTGAGAAAGGCGTAAGATTTCTACTCCAACAACTACTTAGATCATCTCTGACCTTCTGCATGTGGCCATTCAGCTGAGAAGGTTCCCTTTCGAAAGGCTAATTTCAAAATATGGTGGGCAAGATACACTTATTACCACGTTGCAGGTTACAAATCGGGCATTTGAACACCAGATCGTCTGGCGGAAAGCCGATCTTTCAGGTACGAATATCTCCCTTTTGGAACGTACTGCGATACCCATCTACCTGTAACCATGAGCGATTCAGGTTAGAACTTGCATGACCCTCTTGGAGTGCAAGAGGCCCCTCGTTGATGGCGTCTATACGGTCTGGCGTATACACCTCTATCTGTCAACTCCCTATTCCCTTTCAGCTCTGCCTATACCGTCGATTGAGGAGAATATGAGGGAAATATCAACACGTCGAATCCAACTTGGGATTTTATAATATCCGGCTGGTAGGTGTGGAGGACTGGAAATGACGGGTGTATGCGACCCTGAATCAGATAGATGATGTGCTGTGGGTTGTAGATTTTGAATTTTGGAATGCTTCTGTTTATATAAAACCCTCACTCGTATAATCTCCTCAAAACCATCTGTTTTTGGGAAGTTTTCTGTTTTTGTAAGGCTCTGCATCATCCGGGTTGATCTGTTATAGAGGTATTACTTTTCTAAAAACCTTTTTCTTACAAAATGCACTCTATCTTTTTGCCCAAATCGATTTGGAAGGGCCCTTTTAAGATGATTCTCTCTTGATAATATGCTTTCCATTTTCATCATCATATTCCTTATTAACTGTTGGGTTGATCACTGTATGATGTTCCTAGATAACTTTTATAAATGCAGTTTTTCAAGTATGGCTGCAAGGTTATATGCGGCTATCCTGAGAGATTTAGTGGTACCTTCATGCCTTTCCAGCTTTGAACTTATAAGCTGTTAAAGAAGCTTCATGCCTTTCCATTGGTGTGTGTCAACAGAGACTCATGCCTTTCCAGTTTTGAACTTATTAACTGTTAAAGTAGCTTCATGCCTTTAATGATTGATGTGTGTATGGGCAATTTGTAAATGGAACTTGTTAACAGATGCCTGTTAACAGGTTTGATTTATCAATCTGTACATTAGCAAGTAAAAAAAAAAAAACTATTAAAAATATTATTGTTAACAGAGGTCCATGATATCCCCATAATTACACATTCGTGGTATGATGTTTATTGACAACTTTTATAAATTCATTTGATCAATCTGTACATCAGTAATGTTGAAAAAATAACTGTTAACTGAGCTCAATGCCTCTAATATCTCGATAATAATGGATGTGTTTGTTAGCAAGTTTAACAAAAAATTGTTAACTGAGGCTTGAAGGATATTGATTCAGTTTTGTAAATGATTGTCATAGTATCATTTCCTGTTTCTATAGATATAAACTTTATGATTGACTGTAATTCTCATTTAGATAATTTTCAACTCCATTACTCTGTAATGGCTTCCGACAGTATGGAAAATTCTGATGAAAGGTTCTCTGCCAGTGAATGGACTGAGAGTGAAATAGTTACTACATTAACAGCCATTGTAGCTTCTTCATGTGTAATGGGAGCGGCTGAATATTATCGCCGTTACTGTATTAAGACAAAGCCTAATGATTATCATATTGAGAGGGATAGATTCATCAGCCGAATAATACGTAAGAGCGATACTGAGTGTCTTGCGCAGATGAGAATGGGCAGGGATAATTTTTTTTGAATTATGTTTGCTGTTGAGGGATCGGAAACTCCTATCCGATAACAGGAGATGTAGTATGGAGGAGTAGCTTGTAATGTTTCTACATATTATCGGACATAATGTACATAATCATGTGATTGGTCATCGATTTACACGATCTGGTGAGACTGTAAGCAGATAGTTTACTAGAGTGTTGGATGCTATAATCGGTTTATATCTAGAGTATGTGAAGTTTCTTGGATTACACCCACCCAAAGAAATATCCAACAACCCTTTGTGAAGTCCATACTTTCAGGTAATATTGTACCAATGTTGGAAGTAATTCGTAAAATTTTAGAGAGTTAATGAATGAACTGATCATGTGGCACACTTTTGATTGTAAGATTGCATTGGGGACCTAGATGGTACCCATATCTTGGCTTATTTGCCAAAAGAATCAAGCTCAAATTTCAGAAATAAGAAAGGATTTCTGTCACATGAATCCACATCCGATGCTCGTGTCTTACAAAATGGACTAACCCGTCGTCTTGACTGTTTTCTTATTCCACATGGTAATCATATATAGGGGATGAATGTTTACATTATACGAGTTTATGTCTGAAGTATAACTGAAACATATCTTGCAATGTGTAAGAAAATATTATGTTGTTGATGTTGGATATGCACATTCGCCTAGATTTATGACACCCTATCGAGGTGTACGATATCACTTGAACGAGTTTCGTACTGCAAGGAAGCCTGCCAATAAAAAAGAACTTTTCAATTATTGCCACGCCCAATTGCGAAATGTCATAGAGCATTCTTTTGGACTTTTAAAAGACCGCTTTCCTATTCTACGCACTTCTCCTCAGTTCAAGTTTATAACTCAAGTTAAAATTATTATACCTTGATGTGTCCTTCATAATTTCATTCATGTTAGTGGTGAAGATGGACTGTCTGAGGTAGTAGAGGATAGTGGAGACAGTACAGAGGACGTTTCACCATACCCTGTAGAGGTAACAACCGTTGAAGAATAACGAGCGTTATCTGGGGTGACGGATCGCTCACGTGATGAGTGGACAAGGAAAAGAGATGAGATTACTAAGAGAATGTAGAATGATAGTCTTCCACGTACAAGACAACGTATTTAGATTTCTTAGTTTATGTATTGATCTGTTTAGTTGAAAGCAGGAATATTTTAACACATATTCACAATCTTTTGGAGACTATCATTATTATTAGCGTTGAATGTCATCATGTTTTGCTATGACTCATTACTTTTGTGCATCATCTGGCTGTAGCTGTCATATTTCTATTAACATTTTCTGCTTGTAGGTTCAATGAATTTCCTAAGGAGCACCTTGAAGGACTCAAGGAAAAAAGATGTGGAATCATCTCCTTCAAAGAGGGGTGGTCCTTCAATCCAAAGCCCAAGTTCGTTAATAGAACATCTTACAACTCTTAAAAAAAAGCCTATGCCCTCGGGCAAAGGGCCATCACCAAAGATTCTATCTAACCAGAGGCATAGTTTAGCCGGTGCAAGTAAAGTTACTAGAGTACAATGGTTTAACAGTATGGATAATGCCTTGGTGGAACAAGTCAATCTTGGACTGAAGAGTGATATTGGGTTTAAACCCGAAGCATACAAGGCAATGATCAATGAAATCCATGATAGTTGTGGCATATTGCTAGAAAATCGTCATATATCTAATCGTCTACGAACCTTGAAGAGGATGTTGTAACGCCCTAAAATTCGGGGGTCGAGTATAAACTCAACTCCCGAGTTCCAACGCATCACTTATGCAATATAAATAATGATGGTTAAATGTTGTCTGAGTTAGAGTAATAAACATGAGTGAGATTATACCAAAACAGTAATTCATACTCCAGTTCAATTGTAAAAAGGCAAGCGGAAGACTGAAATTGTATATATAAGGTATGTAAAGGAACAAAATTTTTATGAACATCAGAGTATGATCACTAACTGAGTACCCATATACATGTACTGTTTTTGAGTCAAAAATCAAAATTCAATCTAAAAGATGAGTCCTGAAATCCCCGCGATGCAGTCGGCCTAAGCAAAGCCGTCAGAATACTGCATAAATGAGAACTCATCCTGGTCCTCGTCGAAATCGGGCTCCGGCTCCTGAACCGACGCGCCGTCTATACCTGCGACAGAGTTTGGTTGGTGTTGCAAACACCGTCCCGTAATGTGGGAGTGAGTAGCTAACTCAGTGGAACAATAAAGCATAGGTTAACATATTATCAATTCAATCAAGTAGTAATGATAAAGCAGTACAAATCAAACAAGTCTAACTACTCTTGTTAAATGCAAGGATGAAATGACATGATGATGTATGCCCTTGCCAAACCACCCTCATGCGACATCATCTTACGTTCGCGAATGCATACCTCCCTCAGTGCTCCACATCTACTAGGCTCATGCGGTGCGATGATGAGCATGATTACCGAGTTGTTATTAGTCCATTTCAAACAGTAGTATTGGGAAACTAAGGTACCTCCCTTATATCATTCCCAAACATGATCCATTCTAGGGTCGTCAATCCTAGTTAATCTCATACGATATTATGGTTTGAGAGGCATAGCGAAGGCATCACAAAGGGCTTGTCACCCATCAGCACGGATACAGATCTCACCGTATGTGGCTCAATTGTTGACCGTCAGCTCGAGTACAGGTCTCACCGTACTCGGCTCAATCACTAGCCGTCAGCTCGAATACAGGTCTCACCGTACTCGGCTCAACTCCTACTCCAGTTGCTGTGAAAGACTCGTCATCAATCACAGACCTTGGAGTATACTCGAAGATACTACTGAGGACTCGTCGCCCGTCAGCATGAGTACAGGTCTCACCGTACTCGGCTCTCGCCGTAAGTATCGACAGCTCGAATACAGTGTCCCATACCACCGTATTCAGCTCATGAATTTGGATTGCTCAATGGTCACTACGGGGAGGCATGTAGCCCCAGCATAGGCCGACAGCTCGGCCACGGTGTCCCATACCACCATGTCCGGCTCATGAGTCTTAGCGGATCGAGGTACCATGGTTAACGGGATTGCCACTGGTAAGTTTGGTACCCTAGGTTCAAACAGTAATGATCAAACATGGTGAACACACATTCAACACATCGGGTTACTTGACGAGCCTGACTAGCTCGAGCGCACAACAAGTTGGGCGATATGAAGCGCAAAAGCACTCCGTGTGGCCAACCACTATCGCCAACCGAAGTACGACTCGGGTTCGTCAGACACATCCCTTGTGGCGACATGAATCTCAGCTACAATCTCAAGTCTAGTACCGAATGTCTGGACTATAGACATAGTCCCAAACTCAAACAGTTCTCATCAATAGCATGTGGAGTTAAGCATGATAAACAAAGTAATACAAACATGCTAGGAGGCATGTCATAAAGCATGTTATAAAGCATGATAGAAAGCATGTTGTAAAGCATGTAATAGAGCACTATATAGGTAGGGATACAAACACATATACATCATTTGTGAGGGGTTGAAGTAAACAACCACATGGAGGGAATCCTACATGTCTCTAAGGTAGTCGAGAATTCCATCTCAACACCGACCTACGGTGCCAACATCTAAGCATTTGCACTCACAAGCATTTACACAAACACTTAGAGTACACTTTTTCAACATACATGACGTATGTTAGTAAAATATGTATTAGGGCTATCCCTTCGCCTAGCGAGTATTTTATCCATGTATATCATAATCATACAACATTTAATCATGACAATTGCATTTCCAAAATTTACACATATACGGTATTTCTAGAATACACAATTTCAACATACATGGTATTTACAAGCGAACATGTATTACGGCGATTCCTTTCGCCAAACAAGTATTTTATCCATATATCATATAACCATACATCAAATAAACATGTCAATCACTTTTCCAAAAAAAATACGTATACGGTATTTCTACGTATAGCTAGAGTATGTGAAATTCCATATTATACAACTTTAATCGAAACAGAAAACGGAAAGCACTTTGTACATGTGCATTTGCATGCAGATCATGAATCTATCATTATCTGACATTGAAAGCGTTGAAAACTGTAACCTATACACCTAAAGTCCTCACCTTGCTCCTTGAAATCTCAACGAATCAGCAAGGTTGGATGAGCTTCCATATTTGGGAGTTTTCTAGCCTAAAGAGTGAAATCGGTTAGCTATTTCACAACCTATAGCCTATACACCTCAAATCAGATCTAGGGTTAGGGTTTCTCACCTTAAAACGGAGTTGATATCGCCGGGAAAGCGCCTAGAAAGAGGCGGTGTAGCCCGTGTGAAGATCAAAAGCAGTAGGAGGAAGGTGCTCCCACAAATCCCAAGTTTTCTCTCTCTTTTCTCTCTCTCTCAATAGGGTTTTATCCCAAATTCGTATGGCTGTGAGAGGGGCTATTCTAAGGCCCTTATATAGCCTAAAACTTCTCCGAAATAGACTCCTGTTCAAGGGGTACGCCTATTATAGGCATTTCGGCATTGTTCCTGCTCAAAAGAGGGGTTTTGGTAGCCCTCCTTGAGCCAAACGTCAGACTTAAGCTCACAACTCATGGATCTACTTGGGATTATGTTTTCGACTCGATCGGATTCTCAGATCACACGTGGCGGACCATTTTCAGTTCAACGGTCGGTGGGCCACGATCCGAAATTCCAAGTACATGTAAATGTTCCTGAAATTTTTCCTGATCCGAGGGTGTAATTTGGTCTGATTTTGACGGTCTGGTTGCTTAATACTGATCCGCAAGCGAGTGGTGCCAGATCACTATTCCAGATATTTATTTTGTAAAGAAAATGGTGGTTTTCACACTCCCTCGCTCCGGTCTCAAGCGAATGACCGTGGGACACCGTCTGGACTTGATTTCTGAGATGGTTGTTGAGCCCAGTGAGGTGGTCCTAGTTCCTTAACTTCGTGTTAATCAGACTTCCGATGTGCGGTCTAGACCTAATACAAAGTTTCAAGTCATTCCCGAGAGTAGCCGGGAAATGAGTTTGATCCTAAACTTTAGCGTAACCTAGAGTCAATGATTTTGCAAGTTTTGGGTCTTGCAGATCATATTTAAAGCGATCCCAACGGATTTCATGGCTAATCGAGTTTAGCACTTAGTTAACTTTGTTAAATTTCTAAAGGATTTAATCCTAATTGATTTCTGGTCGAGGTGGTACTCGAGCCAAAGTACGGAAATTTACAGGTCGTTACAGCTGTATTGGGCAATCAAGGACATGCTCAATGCCTTTGGTTTTGGGTGAGACGATGACAAGAAGATGGTTATCACTACTGAGGATGTTTGGGATGGATATATCGTGGTAAGATTTGAACATATTTTTGCTTTTCAACTCATACGGTCTGATTTTAAATATTTGATGAAAATATATTGTCTTTGTGTGTATAGTCACACCCCTACGCTGAACGAGTGCGAGGAAAATATATTGAAAGATGGGATGACCTGGCGTTTATGTTTGGTAATGACTGTGCACACGGTTCATTTGCAAGTATGACTTACTCTTCTCCAATTTCATGGAAGTGGTGCGGCCGTAACAAACTGAATTCTGATGACGACCCTAAGGAGGAGGCTTTCGAGACTATACGTCTCTCATTCGATGATGAGGATGATCAGAGGCCTGCTCCCCGCACTCGCGGTGGCGAGGGATCCATAAATCGGGTTAAGCGATATAACAAAAGCCCAACGAAGGCAACAGTAGGATCTCGTCACAGTCACTCAAATGCGACTGACATAAGCTATCTAAGGAAGTGTAAGCCGAGTGAACAGATAGCGGACAGGATGCGGGAAATGACAAAAGCTGTGAAGACACTGACCATTACCATGACACAGGGCAAGAGTATGATGCATGTGTAGTGGCTGCTGGGGATTCTAGAGGAGGTGGATGGTCTTAGCCATGAGGACCAGATTCAGGTTGTAAGGGTATTGCAGACCGATTTAGTCAGTGCCAGATTTTTTATGAGAATGGAACATGAAAGGAGAAAAGAATGGATAGAGAAAGTTATCCTTCCTCGCAGTGGCCCGGAGTGAAAGTGGGCCACTTGTTATACATGTTGTCTGTCTTGTTTTGGACCATACTTTTTTTGGCTGGATTGTTATGGATATTGTTTTACCCGAGCTTGAGATGGTGCGGTTGGGGGTTTTAACTTTAATACTCTGGGTGATTTAATTGTTGTTGGATTGGCAATTCTAACTTTAAAATCTTGACCTGCTTATATTAATTATGATATAATCGAATGATGCAGGTTTCTAGCAGGTCGATTGGATCTTTTGAATTGAACTGGTGGACAGTGTCCCACAGGTTTTGATTTATGGCAGTGACATGTGGCTATTGAACTATTCCATCTGTCTGATTATTATGTTGCAGGTTTCAGACTTTCACTGATGCAGTTTTGCTTTTGGATCTTTTGAATTGAACTGGTGGACAGTGTCCCACAGGTTTTGATTTATGGCAGTGATGTGTGGCCATTGAACTATTCCATCTATCTGATTATTATGTTGCAGGTTTCAGACTTTCACTGATACAATTTTGGTTTTGGATCTTTTGAATTGAACTGGTGGAAAATGTCCCATAGGTTCTGATTTATGGTAGTGATGTATGGCCATTGAACTATTCCATCTGTCTAATTATTATGTTGTAGGTTTCAGACTTTCACTGATACAATTTTGCTTTTGGGTCTTTTTGATATATAAGTTTAAATACTGAGTGTTGATAGATTAATATTGTTTTTACTATTACTTATTGATATATAAGCTGAAATACTGTTTCTTGACAGATTAATATCATCTGAAGATTTATGTTCCTTGAAATATTGTTTCTTGATAGATTAATAAGTTGAATTACTGTTTCTTGATGGAATATTGATAGATAAGTAGAAATACTGTTTCTACTATTACTCTTTTGTCTTAGCTAATCTTGACAGGTTAATATTGAAATACTGTTTCTGATTCCCAGGTTTACT
The DNA here is from genome assembly GCA_021015155.1 of Magnolia officinalis. Classification (NCBI taxonomy): domain Eukaryota; kingdom Viridiplantae; phylum Streptophyta; class Magnoliopsida; order Magnoliales; family Magnoliaceae; genus Magnolia; species Magnolia officinalis. The sequence goes on along the minus strand of JAJHSJ010000004.1, from coordinate 42,858,452 downwards.
GATATAGTCCTGTATTTGATATTTTGATATATAATCTTGAGATGATATCACTGAAATAGAGCTGTTTGATTCAACAATTCTACTGATACACTTTTGACCACAATAATATATTCTTGAATTACACATTGATTTTGCCATTTTTGATTCAATCTTGTACTGATACACGTTTGTCTTGTATAAACGGCGTGGATAACATCGACTTCATGTTTGAAAATTCAGATTTTTATTGGTACTGTTTCTGCTATTGAGAAAGTTTTATTCTCAGATTTTTAAAATTGACTCAGTTGTGTACTAATACTCCTTTTTGTCTTGTATAATCTTGATAGATTAATTTTGAAATACCGTTTATGATTTTTGGGATTTACTGATACTATCTTGTATTTGGATATTTTGATAGGTAATATGGAGATGATATAACTGAATTGGAGTAAAAAATTTTGAAGCAGTTTTCTACTGATATACTCCTGATAAACTGGTTGATTATCAATTGCAGGGAAATGAAACAAAAGTTTTACGTGGTGTTTGTGGGAAGAAAACCCGAAATATATGCGACGTTGGAGGATTGCAGTGCACAGGTTCACCGTTTCAGTGGCTGCAAACACAAGTCCTTCATAAGTTTCATAGATGCCATGAATGCGTGGAATCAGCACAAGGTTGGTTAATACTATTATTATCATACATAATTAGATTTCATACTTAAAGCATTGAGTATTACATCTTACTAGTACTGGGATTAACGTATATTATGATTGTTTACTATATCATTTAACCCATCGTCTTCGATTAAGCGGTCGGAAAGATAACTCGAGGTGTTAGTGGGACCCACATCGAACACCGGTGGATGCCTTTCGCAGGAAGTTCCTGCGCTGGTAACCCAGGTGGGGCTCACAGTCATGTTTGTGAATGATTCTCCTCGTCCATTTGTTCCGTGAGACTATTTTAGGACTCCGTGCCATTTTAGATGCCATCCATACCGTTAAAAACATCAATCCAACTTGGTGACAATGGATGGATGGTCAGGATTATTCAATCAGAACATGATGGACAGGTAGGATTAATCACAAACATGACAGTGAGCCCCACTTGAGATACAATGTATGAGAACTTACAAATAACCACACTCGTATACGTGCTATCAATATTTATACGTATATATAATATGCAACCCTTATATGTCGTTTCCAAACATTAATCTGTATAAGAAATTGTATACTTGCCCGAACAATACCTCTTATCCAAACATTGGTTAATGGCATGTTGATTTGGATGTTTTCTGAAAATGATCAAACATATACATGAATAGTAGCCAGATACAATACAATACACCCTTATACGCGAATCGAAACAGGCCCCTAAAGACTAGCTTACAACATACCATAGAATGTAATAGACAATTTGTAACTACAAAATAAAGAAGTTGGCAACTTACTATACAACACATGGGCTGAGAGTCAATACAACACATTTGAGTTACCAATCATACAAAGTGGGCCCCCAAGTTCAATGATTTAAACTACTGATATGATGGGTATCACGACACACCAAACATTTGCAACTGTTATTGAATTGTAAAAACCATAACCTAAGTTGTTTGCAAGGGCCACCATTTTTTAAGCCACCTAGGTTGTTTGTAGGGGCCACCGTTTTTTAAGCCATCCAATCCATTCATAGTATGCACCCCACCATTATGAATAGACAAAAAAAAGACAAGGAAACTGAAATACCTTCAACTTAGCTCCATACTTCTAGTCTTGAGAAAATCCATACTATGGAATGTTCGACAGTACATTCCCTTAAGAAGCACCATGAGAAATTGTAAGGGTCAAAAAGCAAGCAAGCAATAACAAATTCTATTTACTTAGTGGTAGAAATGGGGGAAATGTGCAGACTAGCTTCAGTAAATCATAACAGTGAAACTTGGGAGGGCTTTCATAAAGAGAATTAAAAAGCATCAACATGCAGAAGTTAGCAGTAAAGACATAATTATACATGTGATCTTTTTATTTAACTTGGTGGCAGAAACCAAATAGAAGTGAAGATTGGCTTCAATAGCGAAACTTGGGAGGCTTTCATAAATAGAATTAAAATGCATCAGCTTGTAAAAGTTATCGGAACTCAAGGAAAATTGAAAGTAGTTAAAGTATTGAAAGGGACAATACCCAACCTAATCAATGAGTACCAACTTTGCATCAAAAACGGATTTTACTCCATGTTGTATATGTAAAACCCACTCTATCCATCAAGTGTGTGTTTCGTCTATGTGCGCGTGTTCGTTAATGCAAAACTTGAACTCTCCTCCCATAAATAAAAATCCTCTTTAGCCTCATACCTTATTTGCTGCCTTTATAAGAAAATATAGGTAGGTTTGGTTACTTCAAGAAGAAGTTGGGCTTTGTCTTGGTCACTTTGATCCACTATTGATATATACCACAATCCTCTTACTCGAATCCTAATAATTCTCCCCTTCCCACTTTGACGATAGAAGTTTAGATATGAATATAAGAATTAAAGGCTTTGATTAGATCATTTTTTGGTATTCTTCTTATCAATTTATTTCTTAATTGTTCAAATTTCCCCAGTGTTTGAATTCTAGTGCAGAATCTTATTGTAGATGATGCATAACAATTGTCTATTTTAAATGATGCCTCAATATTTTCAGCTAGAAAATCATTTTGTTATGAGTAACTTTCTAATCCAAGTAGTGTCCTTATTTGAGCCTTGCTTCATCTTCGGGTAAGAGTCTGACCATTCTTATTTGTCTTAATCTTAATTAAGATCGACGGTTATTACTTAGATTCCACGGGTAATAAACCTTGTGTAAAGTGTTGTGTGATTTTGCGTATTGAAGATAGTCCAAGAAAAAGGATGTCGTGTGCACATTCACAAGACCTTACCCCAACTGATGAGGACATCCCAGCACCATACTAGAGGAGGAGGGCTAATCTAGTCTCCCTATGGCTAGACAACTATTGCATATGACCCACTTGGCCCAATTCACATTCCTAGCTACGTTGAAGAACCTATGTGCATGTTCGTGCATCTTTGAAGAGCCCACACTAGGAAGATGTAGTGGGCTGCATATAGGAGCTTGATAGACGAGATGATCAGACCATTGGATCATCATCATTGGACATCTTGATTGTGGACCTCCATGGGCCATGAAATAATTTAGTTGTTTAGATTATTCACATGCTTCGTTAATTTTGGTATAACTTATATTTGTGTTGACATTAGGGAGTTATGAACAACATTTAATTTACTAAGCAACTTTATATTAAGAATCTTATATAAGAGCGCCTTCTTGTAAAAGGTCTTTTCTGAGACTATTAAAGAGAAAAAGAGGTGTGTGGTGCCCTAATGTCGTTATTTTGGAAAAAAGAAAAAAGCTCTGTGTTTTCTCTTCTTCATGTGATATGAAGAATACTCTATGTGATTTGGAGCTTGAGTGTGGTATGATTCCATTCTCCATTCAACGGAGGTGTGAGGTTTCAATCTCCCATCTTCCTTCTCTCTTCCTTTCTATCCAAAAGAGGTTTTTTCTCCAAAACTCCATCTCTCTTCTTCCATTCATATCCAAAATTCCATTCATATCCAAAACTATCCAAATCATCTTTTTCTTCAACTTTTCATCATCCAACTCTAACCCCGACTAAAATTAACCATTGAGGACCCCAACTTCCCTTCATCAAAAACCCTAATTCTCCTCTATCAATACCTAAATCCATTAATCCCCTTAACCAATTCACCCAATTTATTCCTAATTTCACTTTGCTCTAAATTTTAAAAAACTCTAATTCCAAAATTCTCAATTCCCATGAACAATTTTTCAAATTTCAGATTTTTCCCTTCTTAACCCTTATCATTGAACCCTAATTTTTTAAATTTCATATTTTTCCATTCTTAACTTTAATCATAAAACCTACAAGTCAGTCTCTTGAGTGTCAAATGTACCTATGCTAAATTGGAAGTCTTATCATTCCATCGGACCTAATTTTAATTGATTTATATGATTTCTTAGCAAACGGCCATGTGATTTAGGTTAAATCATATTTTATTTTTATTTTTTTTATTTACTCTTAATTACGTGGTGGGTTGGCATCTTTTGTTAATTGAATTACTTTATTAACTCTTTCATAATCTCCATGTTGCATGCTACGATTAAATCATGTGTCCTACATCACCAACCCTTTCATCAATGAAGATAAATAATAAAATTGAGAGTTAAGATTTCAAGAGTCTCAAAATGTGAGGGGAGGGGAATCGAATTCGTGTCTGTGGGGAGTAAACTCACGATCAAAGCCATTCGCCCTAACTCATGACGAGCAATCCATGGTGAGGGGAATTGAACTCGTGTTTATGGGGAGCAAACCCATGACTAAAGTCATTCGCCCAAACTCATGGAAAAGCTAATCCACGTGGAGGGGAATCAGAATCATGACTGTGGGGAGCAAACCCACGACCGAAGCCATTAGCCTAAACTAGTGATGGGTAATCCATGAGGAGGGGAATTTAACTCGTATTTGTGGGGAGCAAACCTATGACAAAGCCATTCACCCAATCTCGTGACATCCACAGGAAAGGGAATCGAATTCATGTTTGTGAGGAGCAAATCCACGACCAAAGCCGTTTGCCCAAACTCGTGATGGGTAATCCACGGGGAGGGGAATCGAACTCGTGTCTGTGGGGAGCAAAGCGATAATCAAAGTTGTTTATACAAATTCATGATGGGTAATCCATGAGGAGGGGAATCGAACTCGTGTCTATGGGGAGAAAATCCACGACCAAAACCATTCGCCCAAACTCATGACATATAATCCACGAGACGAGGAGGAGAATTAAATTTGTGTCCCTGAGGAGCATACCCACAACCAAAGCCATTCGCCCAAACTCATGACGGGTTTCGGAAAATGAAACCTCACATCAATCGAATCCTTAAGATCTAAGTAAAAGGAGAGAAAAAGATTGGGTAGGCTCATCCTTGAGTATGGATTTGATTATCCTTCCATTGGAGGTGAAGGATATTTAGCATTTAGTGAAGTTGTGTATTCTGTGCTTAAGATGTAATTAACTATATGTGTAAATTATCAAAACTTACTAAGATCAAGACTATCCTAAAACAGGAAAGACCCTTAGCATGAAGATTAGTTTGTCTCAAACAAAAATACCATTCAAAAGTGGTATTTTTAAATATTTTTTTTTTTAGAGATTAAGAAGTTAATCTGTATATGGAGTTTCATTGATTGATAAAAGATTATTCCAACTAAAAAAAATTGGAGCATTATTTATTTTTCACCTACTTGGACATCTTGCTCAAGGACCATCTTTTGTTTAGATTCTTCTTACTATCTTACTTTTAAATTTTTTTTTTTAAGTGATCTTTTTTACTTCTTTTCATTTTGAATTTTTTGCCCAAGTAAAACTTAAAACCAACAAAAGAATTTAGCTATGGCTCATTTCAATTTGCATTCTTTCTTCTTCTTCTTCTTCTTCTTCATCCTCTCTCTCTCTCTCTCTTTCTCTCTCTCTCTCTCTCTCTCTCTCTCTCTCTCTCTCTCTCTCTCTCTCTCTCTCTCTCTCTCTTTTGAGAGAGAACTTTATTAAAAGTGCACAAAATATGCAAAGGAAAACAACCCACCTCTACAATTGAAAAATAAATGAGAGATTAGTAGGATTAATTGCTTTTACATAAGAAGCCCAACCCAAACATTACATTTAATTTCTCTAATGACCACAACATGAGAAGAGCCCACCTCTACAATTGAAAAGCAAATGAGAGATTAACAGGATTAACTGCCTTTACATCGAAGCCCAACCCAAACATTACATTTAATTTCCCTAACGACCACAACATGAGAAGAACTCCTATTCTGAAAACATCTCTTCTAAAAAAACAATCTCCACAGAGTTTTTCCCACCTTTCCCACCCCTCAATCATGCTTAGACCACAGAAGGTCCAAAACAGAATCCGGCTTCACTTAAGCTTGTATGGAGAGTATTGAGAAAGTAGTCCCACACCTTTTAAGTAAACATGTAGTGAATGAAGAGGTGATCAATTGACTCCACATCTCCCATACACGTTATACATATATTAGGAAATATAAGTGATCTTGTTTGCAAATGTTATTGATTGTTAGCACCATCTTTCTTCCCATTAGTCAAGCAAACACTGCCACCCTTGGTGGAGCTTTATATGACCATACAAAAAAGAATAGATGTGTTAAATGACTATTTCTCCCATAGTTTCTTTGATTTTACAATCCTTCATTGGTAAATCCTCATCTTTTCAGTTAATCTCGTATAAATTTTGACGTATTGCTATTCCATTGTAGAGGCTTATAGTCACCATCTAAGGTTATCTAGCATAAAGTTTATCCACAATATTTCGTAAATGATAAATATTGTCTTAAAGTTAGGAGTTATAGTTAAAGGGTTTTTCCCCATTAACAATTAAAAGGCACTATCATTGTACATACTATATCATCAATTGAAATTTTTGGTAGACCTCATGGATATATTCATGTATCTCTTCATACATCTTGTTCATTGAAATTAGACTCCATTTAAAAACATCAATCACAATGAACAATTAAAATGCACTATCATTGTACATATTGTATCGCCTATTGGAATTTTTGGTAGACCTCATGGATATATTCATATATCTCTTCATAAATCTCATTCATTGAAATTAGCCTCCATTTAAAATCATCCATCATAGTGAACAATGAATTCTCTATAAAGCGTGAAACCATGGGAGAAACATTTAACTGAACAAATTTTCAAATCATATGGCAACTAACATAGGCTATAAACCATTTGCTTAGAGTGTTGAAGATGGGCCTTAACATACCAATTGACTTAGATCACTAAAAACGGCCTCAATAATAAAAAGGTGTTTGGATCACTAAAATGATGCAAATAAAGGGTTTGGAAAAATGATAACTCTACAATATATGACTAACAAATTGATAGTAAAAATTCTTAAACAAATCTCATACAATCGTCAATCGTCAAACATCAAACTATGCCTAAGGCTAGACTCCATCACTAACTATTTTGGTGCATGTGACGTTTACCAACAACTATAAAACATTAACATATATTAGATTGCTAAACAACATCCTTTGAATATCAATTCGCTTAGATTGATAAAAATGGCCTCAATAATACGAAGGGTGTGGATCAACAAAATGGTCAAAATTATATAAAAGGTTTGGATCATTTAAAAAGAGCTAGTAATATGAAAGATTTGGATCAGCCCAAACAACCCAAGCATTTCAAAAGGCTAATAGACCAATTGGATCACTTCAGATGGCCCAAGCATTTAAAAAAGGTAGGCCAATTCAATAAATGGTTTGGTTGACGAAACTAGGACCATTGTTATAAATTGTTCATGTCAGTAGAAGTGTGCAAAGTGATTAACGATTTGAGTCACAACAAGTGAATCCAACCATAAGAATGGTTTCTACCAATAAAACTAGAATAAGAAATATTAATTGTTTGTATAATTGAAAATGGGCCCATTGTACATGACCCATGCACTCAATCGGAGTGATAAATAGTTCATGTCACTATAAAAAGACCCAATCATAAGAAAGGCTTTTGCTAATAAAAATGGAACAAGAGATATTAATGGGTTGGATAATTGAAAATAGACCCATTGTACATGACTCACGCACTAAGTTGTCTCAAATGGGTCAAAATACAATTTTAGATCCACCAATGGTTATGTCTAACTATTTGGATCACTAAGCATAAGCCTCAGCATATTCATGGTTGACATTAATGGCATATCAATCCAACCTACAAGCTATTAAACATTTGCATGGATTGTTGAATGTAAGCCTCAAAATATTGAATAATTTCCCATTTGCTAAATCTTATAAACGAATTGGATTATTGTAAAAGAACAAAACCATATTGGCAATTTGGAGCTTGAATTTAATAAAATGAGTTGGCTCATATCACTAATGGACCATTCAAATTGGACTAAATTACGCAAACAGTTTGCATCATTAGAAATTGTCCACATGATATTTGATAGATTATATCCCAAAAAATAAGCTCATGTAATCGATTATTGTACTAAAGCCACTAAAAAGAGAAGTAATTATCTACATCCCCCAAGGACCACCGAATCACATAAACTAATTGGATGATTTAATCTAGCGCGACATCAAATTTTTTTTAATGTACAAGTACCACTAATAGCTAGATAATCCAATGCAACATTATCATAGAAACCATTCCTGATGCGGACACCAAACCATTCAAAGTATATATACGTAGGAGGCATGAATTACTCATGTCAATGTGGTTAGATGACAAGTACGGGTCAGGTCTCTAGAGGTTGAAGACCTTACACATATGTTGATGACATGTGTAAGTTGTTTGAAATAAATATTTGGACCGTTAGATTGTGATGATGGTGTGATCAAACTGTTGGATCGTCGTGGCCCACTTTCATTGTACTATCATTGGGGTTCATTGGGCATCTTGGATTTAAATTTATTTTATGAACATTTTATTTATTTGAGTTTTGAGACTGCATGCACAATTTTTTTATAAATTTCTTTTAAAAAAACTTTTTTTAGTAGGGGTATTTTGGTTATTTAATGTAATTATGAATTTATAAGGGTGTTTTTCCCTAAACCTAAGAATGTTATGTTATGTTTATGAAAAGACTGAGAGTTTTTGCTTCTTCAAGACCGAATGATTATGTTTTCAAATTTTAGTGATTGGAAGAGGAGGGCATGAGGCCCAGGGAAGTATTTCTCATCTTCTCCTTCTCTCTCCCTCTTTCTTTTCTCAATGTACTATCTTATTTAAACCTCTTTTCTTCATTTTCTTCTAAATTCTCTAAATCTAGAAACCGATCCTTTCTCTTTTCAATCTAAATCATTAGATCTGGAAAGATTTCCAGCCCCACATTTACATATTTTGATATTCCTCAAATCCCATCATCCAAGGCCTTAGATTTGAAGAACCATCATTTTTTCTGAATTTTTCAGATTTTCCAATCCATAGAATTCTTATTTCCTGGATTAGAAAATCCACTTGGATCGTTAGATGGACCTATTGTAACATAAAAGTCCTATATTTCACCAAATCCAACTAAATTCTTATTTTAAGGTTCAACACAATGTGTTTGTGATGGATGGCCATGATCATTGCTGCATTCTCTTTATTTCCTTCTTATTTTATGATGTATAAATCTAAATTTTTTTATTGTTAATGCTTGCATAAATTTGCCCCTTTTAAATACAACATTCATTTAGGGTTAGATTAGATCGTCCTACACTAATTTTTGGTATCAGAGCGAGGTTCTTGCATTAGGTCATCTTAGATTGAGTTATCAAGGGTATATATTTTTATTTTTCTAGGATTTCATGCATAGCATATAGATCTAAATATAAACTTTTCATAATTACATCATACTAAAAGCAAGGTGTTCAGTATTGGTTACGGATCGACTGATATGTAACGGTAACAACTGACCCTGTTATGTGTTACGGGGTCATAACGGCCACCCCCCTGATTTTGTGACCGTAATGGTCCTGTAACGGCCATTATTGCTGAGTAACAGTCAGGGCATAATAGTAAGAAAATGGTTAGGTTTTTTTTTTTTTTTTCTTTTTTTTTTCTTTTTAAGCTCTGATTTTTCACCTTTTTTAAAAATATTTTTTACTTCCAAATTCTTTTTAAATATTTTTATTGCAAAATTTAACCACCCTTAGCTTGAAATTGAGGATCAAAACAAGTTATGTTAAGGATTTCCTTGATTCGAAGCTCCATGGGCCATTTTCTAGAAATTTCTCAAAAATAGGTATCTATACTTTTTATTTAATGTATTGTTGTTTTAATGATAGAATATGATGTGTTAATCATAATAGAATATATTAATGTCCATTTAACAAATTATTGTTGTGATTATATATATATATATATATATATATATTATATTTTTTATTTACGCACTATTTTCGGCGCTTTTTAAAAAAATTACAAAAATCATTTTTTATTCAATGTTTTACTATTTTAATGGTAGAATATGATGTGTAAATCATAGTAGAACATATTAATGTCTATTTAATAGATTATTGTTGTGATTTTATATTTTTTATATATATTTTTCTATTTACACACTATTTTCGGCCCTTTTTTTAAAAATTCAAAAAATCAATTTTTATTCAATGTTTTGTTGTTTTAATGGTAGAATATGTTGTGTTAATCATAGTAGAACATATTAATTTTTATTTAACAGATTATTGTTGTGATTTGATATTTTTATATTTTTTTTCTATTTATGCACTATTTTCGACCCTTTTTTAAAAAATTCAAAAAATCAATTTTTATTTTATGTGTTGTTGTTTTAATGATAGAATATGATGTGTTGATCATAGTAGGTGGCGAAGCCGTGACAGGAGCCATAATGGAACTGAAGCCTCGAATGAACCGCTTATAAAAGGTGGCCAAGCCATGAAAGCTGTGCGCCTTGTGAATATTGCGCGGTTCAGGCCAATTGGTAATGGCCATGACCTTCTCGAGATCTGTCGACACACCCTCAGATGATACAAAAAACCTAAGAAGATAACACTGTTAGACATAAATGCACACTTCTTTAGGTTAGCGTACAATTTTTTTGCTCCAAGGATCTTATAAACCTGCTTCAAATGGTTGAGGTGTTGTTCCTTGGTCATGCTATAAATCAGGCTATCATCAAAGTAGATGACCAGAAACTTCCCAATGAAGGGCCTTAACCTCAACACATGGATCATCATACACATGAAGGTACTCAGGGCATTAGTCAGTCCAAAAGGCATGGCTAGCGACTCGGATAGCCCATTCTTCGTCTGGAAGGTTGTCTTCCACTTATCGCCAGAGCGTATATGGATTTGGTAATAACCACTTTTGAGGTTAATTTTGAGAAGATAGTAGCATTGGCCATCTTATCCAACATGTCATCAAGATGAGGTATAGGAAACCGATACTTGATTGTGCTTTTGTTGATGGCCCTACTATCAACACACATCCTTCATGTGTCATTTTTCTTAGCTGTAAGAAGGGCGGGCACGGTACACGGGCTCATGCTCTCTCAAATGAAACCCTTTCCTAAGAACACATCAACTTGTCTCTTCAACTTTGCATGCTCCTTTAAGTTTATTCTGTAATGAGGGAGGTTTGGTAGACTCGCCCTATGGACTAAATTAATGATGTGTCTATATCCCTTATAAGGGAAGGCTCATCTGGTAGATCATCAGGAAAGACATCATGAAACTCATCCACTACTAGAATGGCCTTAATGGGTAACTCTACACTAGCCTCTAGTGCACGAAGGTACTCAGGGCATTAGTCAGTCCAAAAGGCATGGCTAGCGACTCGTATAGCCCATTCTTCGTCTGGAAGGTTGTCTTCCACTTATCGCCAGAGCGTATATGGATTTGGTAATAACCACTTTTGAGGTTAATTTTGAGAAGATAGTAGCATTGGCCATCTTATCCAACATGTCATCAAGATGAGGTATAGGAAACCGATACTTGATTGTGCTTTTGTTGATGGCCCTACTATCAACACACATCCTTCATGTGTCATTTTTCTTAGCTGTAAGAAGGGCGGGCACGGTACACGGGCTCATGCTCTCTCAAATGAAACCCTTTCCTAAGAACACATCAACTTGTCTCTTCAACTTTGCATGCTCCTTTAAGTTTATTCTGTAATGAGGGAGGTTTGGTAGACTCGCCCTAGGGACTAAATTAATGATGTGTCTATATCCCTCATAAGGGAAGGCTCATCTGGTAGATCATCAGGAAAGACATCATGAAACTCATCCACTACTAGAATGGCCTTAATGGGTAACTCTACACTAGCCTCTAGTGCACCCTCCCTAGCCACAAGGGCATACACCATCGAGTTTGACTCAGTCTCTCGTTCAAAGTCATTGACATTTAGAATATGGTGAGGCTTAAACTTGGACTTCGATTCTTTCAATTCCTTCGAGTCGCTCACACCACTCTTTGTGGTGGACTCCTTTCCGGTCGTATTCTTAGGTTGGAGAGAATTTAGTTTGACTTTCTTGCCCTCAAACCAGAATGCACACACATTTGAACAACTAAATATGGTGACATCCCTGTCATAGAACCAGGGCCAACCCAAAATGATGTGGCCAATATCCATGGGAACAACATCACACCAAAGTGTCTTTATATGATCCAAATTGAATAGGAAAAAGACAGCAGGACAAGATTAGAAAGAAAGTCTCATAAACCCAAGATACTTATAGGGTTAAGGATGAGCTTCAATCTTCAAGCTTAAACGGGTCATAGTGCTAGTTGAGGCCACATTGGCACAACTACCACTATTTACGATCATCTTACAACTCTTATCACCATACTTTGCATAGGTATACAAGATTGCTGTTGAGGGTCAAATATTACATATTAGACCCTAGTTATCACATGATTTTATGAACATGATAATGCTTAACGTCCTATTTTAATCATGTTTTTGTTGCAAGGTGAATTTAGGAGCTTGGATTGAAAAAGGGTACTAAAAGCATGGATTTGATGCTTAAGAATCACTAAGGCAAGGAATGGATCTGAGGGGACTGAGATCGAAGAATTTACAGGCAAAAGATCCGAGAAAATCAAGCGATTAAAGTAAAAGGGGCCTGAAAATCATCCTGAATGCAAGATCACAGGGTTCCCACCATTCGTTTGACTCGAAACTTTATATCTGTCCTAAGGACCATAAATTAACTATACACGTAAAATTTCAGCCATTAGATCCCTGTGGAAGTAGCCCAACAGACAGATCAACTAATAAAACACTGATCTGGGGCCTACCTGATATCTAGATATACTTCACTTTTGGTCTTAACACATTAAATTGGATGAAAAAATTGGAAGGATGGAGCGGATTTCTCACGAGCTTCATAGTGGACCGCACATGTAATGTGGGAGTGCACAGGCGGTGCACTCTTGCACCACACCGGTCGGTCAGTTCGGTCAAAGTTGGGCTGACCCAACTCCTCTCGCTCAAGCGTCCAGCAAGTGGACGCTGTCTCACCAGTCGTGATTAGTGGGCCTTCGTGATCGTCCTAATGGATTATTTGAACCATTCATTCGCTCCGGGGGGTGGCCATGTGAGACCCGACTTGAGTTCGCATGTGTGCATGTGTGTGTGAGATACATTCCGTCCATCTTGGTCCCGTGGTCCTACAGGTCGAATCCTGGTGACCCATGACCCTTGGATAGTATTTGTGGTCATCCGTGAGTCCAGTTATGAAGACCCGACTCAGATTGAGTTGAGACTTATGCCATTACGACCGCATTGTCGCTGCGGTTCCAACGCCGCGTCTTGTGCGTCCATCCGGCGTGTAGATCGTAAGTTGTGTACATTTTATTTTCTAAGCCCTTGATCATGATCATGTGGCCTAGGGGTGGTGTCCATGGATTTCTAGGTAGGTCCCATCTCTTGGAACTATTTCCAACACACACTACCTAGGCCCTATCCTTACACCACCCATCTCTAAAACACCACACACTAATCCAAAAAGCCTACTTACCCTACAACATTGTTTCTAACTCCCTATTGTAATGATTACTCTTCTCTATCCAAGGCAAGAGAGAGATGATTGCTTGCCTTAAAAATCTTTTTCTCTCTTTCCCCCCCCCCCCCCTCTCTCTCTCTCTCTCTCTTTCTCTCTCTCCCTCTCTCTTCTCTTCTTCTCCAGCAACTTTTCTCTATTTTTCCAGTTCACTTTCACCCATATATTATCCCATCTAACCATTGGAATAAGATCTCAACCTTAGATCCATGTACTTTGGAGCTTGAAGACTATTTTGGAGGTGTTTGGTTGAAGACCTTGTAGGTGCGTGTGCATGTATTTAAAATCTTAGGATTTACATTCCTTCCCCTTATTTTTCATCTTCACTTCATGTTTGAAGCATGTGAGGCCCACCAAATGATGGTGGAGGCCCCATGTCTTCTTGGATGTGGCCATTGGCGCATCCTTTTGTGCATGCATAACTCATGGGAGGGGCCATTCTTTATGGACCCCACCATGGTTTCTTTTCCTAGTTAGAAGGATCTTTAGGTCATTTAGTCCCTTGATCCTTGGTAGAGATGATATCTCCACCATTGGATTTGGATTAGAAGATGCATGCATGGGTAGATCTTGTAATCTCATCAATATAGTGATATGTGTGGTTTGTGATGAAGGGAAGGGCCTCAATGTGGCTGAGCCCCTTCCCTTGTGGCCGATTCTTACTCTTATTTTGTTGATCTATTATTCTCAGATCTGTGTGGCCCACCTTGTAGCCTGGAAGTATCCAGACCATCCAAAGAGAGTGGACACCCATGTCTGTCCACTTTATGAACATAGGTGCCCCATTTGCTCATTTTTGGACACATGCAATGGATTTTATGGTATGGATTAGGTCTGGATATTTGTGGGACCCACTGAGGTGGACCATAACTTAAATTCCATGGGGTTATTTCTCCTTTTTTTGGTTCTTATGCTCATTTTATTTCATGTGCAAGTTGCTGCCCAGAAATTTTCTGGATAGATTTTTGTTGGACTTTGGGCTTGAATTTAGGACTGATTGGGGGATCTTTTGTACCCATCAAATATATTTTTCTAAAAGGTGGAGATCTCATCTTAATGTCTCCCAAAATTTTCCCCCATCTAACCTTCATTGGGGTCCCAAAGGTGTGGTCCAAGTGAGGTGGACAGTCTGGATTTTCTGCACTGTTCCACCAACATTCCACCCTGGATAGGTTGGAATTCTAAAATTTATTAAAATAATTTTGGGGGTCTAAAAATTTTAATAATTTTCAGGGAGGTGTCTCACCCATGGTAGGACCCACCTACAAAATTTTGGGGCCAATGTACACCTGTACACACCATGGTGGTGGCTAGACCAGCCCACTATAATATGGTGTCAGTCTAATTTTCGGGACAGATTAATTTCCTTAAATGAATTAAAATATTTTTAGAAGTTCAAAAATTCTAAAATTTTGTAGAAGTGTGGTTAACTCATGCTAAGACCCACCTACCAAATTTTCGTGCCAATGGACCCCTGTGCACACTGTGACGAGGGCCGGACTGGGGCAGCACGGTGGGACGTCTAGGTCTGTCTGATTTTTTGGGCAGACTATTTTGTTTAAATTAATTAAAATACTTAGAAATATCTAAAAATTCTGAAATTTTGTGGGGGTGTGGCCCACCTATGGAAGTGTCTGTCTGTAAAATTTCAGAACCAATGGACATTAGATCTGGTCGTGGTGTGGCCGAGAGTGGTCAGCTAGGCGGGGACACTCAGGTTGGGGCATCCAGCTTGCTTCGTGGGCCCACCTTGATGTGTTGTATATCCCACCATACATCCACGTGGGGTCCTTATGGGATTGATCATATTTCATTTTTTTGGTATTTAATTTGGGGCCAATTGGGTGGATTTTTAAGTCAGATACCCTAGGCCCATAGGGCTGCCTACACATGGGATATCCCTGCCTTAGGCTACTGCTGGGCTTGCTTTCCAATAGCCTAGCCCACTTGATATATGTGTGGCATATATTCTATCATCTGGTGGGGCCCACAGTGATGTGTGTGGGCCATCAGGGATTAAATATACTAACAAATACTTTTATTGTTGGACTCCAACCAACCCAGCAATTTGGGTGGGCTGGAATTTGGCATTGAGCCCAATAGTTGTTGCCTATAAATGTTCTTTTGGGGCAATATGGCCCACTAGATTTGAGGAGGATTTAAGTTAGTTATCTTACCATCTTAATTTTATATTTTTGGGCTTAATTAGTGCATGATTAAAGGCCCATCTCAAATGGGATTCTTCTTGGCAAATCTCTTAGTTAAGTATAGGCCTTATAGCCTTGGTTGGGCTAGAACTTTTGATAGACCCATTTAACCCTTGGGTCCTATATTTACCATGCCATTGTGATGGGTCCTATGGGCTAAATACTCAAGTAGTTGGGCCCTTACCTGCCCACTATAATAAAATCCATACTTAGGCCGAGATGTGAGGCCCAACTTACCCGTGTTAAAAATAAGGATTTTCATATGATTGGGATAATGGGCTGCCCATTAGGCCCACCACAATGTGTGAACCCATGACCTTTATCATTGTGCCCTAACCTTGTTTAAAGGGGCCCACCAGGTTGCCTATGTATTGGGCTCAGTGTATGGCCCACTAGGCCATGGATTGTTTCAGCCTTGGGCCTTATTTCATGCTCGAGTAGTGGTGGGCTACCTCTTGGAAACCAGTTGAGGTTGAATGTCCTCTTGGGTGATCCTAAGGTAGGCCCATGGGTTTCTCTATGGATGGTTAAAGGCCCACCATAGACCCTGAGCCGTTTATTTGAGGTTAAATATGAATGTATGTGGAGCCTACGTCAACGTTTGTTGGTCCAGGCCATTTAAGCCTTAGATCGCCCGATCATGGAAGCACTCCTTGCCTTGGGTTGCTGCTGGATTTACAATCCAGTAGCAGACCCACTTGATCTTTTCATGGTACATACACACTCTCCATCTGGTGGGGTCCCCCATTGAGTATAGGTGGCCTTCATGAGATTATTTTCACATATTTAACTAATTTCTGGACCTTAGCAGGTCCGGGAAGTTAAATGGGCCAAAAGTTATCAAAGGGCCTTAAATGTATAATTTTATGATTAAGACTTTATTTGGCTGCGGGGTCCACCATATTGAGAACTTGTGTACGTGTTACATGCTTATGTTTTCTTATAATCTTTGGGATTAATCAGTGCATTCTTTTGGGTCAGCTTTAGTGATCACATAAGGACCCCATCTTAGATCAAATTTTTGGGGCATCCCATGGGCCCTGAGTGGGTTGGGATGTCCTAGCTTGGCCCAGCCGTGTATTGGGCCAACTTTCACCATTTTGATGGACTTGTGGGCTAAGATAAGGTAGTATTGGGCTCTTGGTTGCCCACTTAAATTGCTAGTTATTGGGCTGATGTAGTGGGGCCCATTTCATCTAGACTTAAACTTATTTTTTTGGGCCATATATTGAGCACGCGAACTGCCCATCAAGTCCAACTTAATGCATGGATTCTATGACCATTGGA
Organism: Magnolia officinalis; assembly: GCA_021015155.1. Taxonomy (NCBI): domain Eukaryota; kingdom Viridiplantae; phylum Streptophyta; class Magnoliopsida; order Magnoliales; family Magnoliaceae; genus Magnolia; species Magnolia officinalis. Next base: position 42,841,352 of record JAJHSJ010000004.1, on the reverse strand, counting down.
AATTGAGCCTTGGGCCTTAATTTTCCTCTTGAGGCCCATGTTGTTAAAGGTGGTATTATATCCTTTTTTCTATGGCCTATTATAAGGAATATATGTATGTGGTTACCTTTATTTTTAACTTAAATGTAGGCCTTGGGCCTTCTGTCCATATAGTTCATGGTTGATATGCCTTTTTGGAGAATGGTGGTTAAATATCCCCATTGTGGACCCTCTAGGACCGAATGTATTAAGAGTGATTGGGTAATCATCTTAGACAGCTTGTATACTTAGTCTTGTGGAATACCCCAGGTAAATGGGCCTCCACTAGAAGTTAAATTCCTTATGGATATTGTCTAAATACCTAGTCTTGGTCCCTTCTTGGATATGAGGAGTGTACTACTTTGTATATTGCCGCATAATGCGTTTAGACCCATCTTCATAGCCTATGTGCATCATTGTATGCTTGGATGACACTGTGTGTGTGGTTACGATTATGTCATTGAGCATTGCATGTTGCCTTCTCGAGGGATGTAGTATTCCCTCTTGAGCACATTGGATGCTTAGAATTGATGCATAGTTGATTATGTGATTCATGCATCTGGCGTTGCATAACATATGAGCATTATTGCCCTTGCTTCATTAGGGTTGTAGCCTCCACAGATACATCGTGGATGGCCATGTTTGGACATCGGAAATGTTACTTAGCATACTGGGTGCATAGGATGCCCATGGGTGAAATTTCCAAAACTTCCATGGTACTAAGGATTTGCTCTAACGCCATGACCAGGTGGAATATATGAGCGTACGAGGGCCTTATACCATTAGGCCTCGACTTTCACTGTCATGTAGTCGGTTGGATAGGGATATGGCCTTACTTGCCTGATGTAAGGAGGCATTGCTAGGCTGAGTCTGACCAGCTCATGAATGGGTCCACTACCTTCAAGCCTTGCTGGTGATTAGCAGTCCGCAGGAAGGGTAGTGGGGTCTCTTACGCTCATTTGACTGTGCGGGGTCTGTAGAGCGGCTGTCCTCCAGTAGTGTAATAGACCCCGGTGATTTCCTTGTAATGGAAATGTACTTGATATGTGGATTAGATATGAGCACTGACAGTACTTCGAATTACATATACATCGGTTGTGTAAGCCTCATATTGCATCGCCTTGGCATGATGCCCAGTCCTCATTGCATTACAGTACTCATTGCACTTTATAGCCTTGGTATGGCTTCCTGCATTATCGTACTGCCTTGGTATAGCTTCTTGCATTCATGTTAGCCTTGGTAAGGCTAGTGGTATTGGTATTGATCATGATTCCGTTCTGTATTCTCTATTTTCTTCTGATCACCATTGTCATACACTTTCACCACCCTCTAAGCTTTCTATATGCTTATGCACGATTGATGTGTGCATGAGATCCTAAGTTGGCATCTTAGCAGCGGAGCTTGGATAGGTGTGCGAGCCGAGGACCTAGTGTGGTACATCCTCTCCCTTTTTTCTGCTGTTATCTTTTTATGTCTTTTTGGACCTTATGGAAACTTGTAAAAGTTCAAATTCTTAGTGGATTTTGTGATGTGTGCCCTTTGTTATTCTCAGACTTACTTGATGTGATCTTGGGTATGCGCGTATTGGAAATGATTATATTGTAATGGAAATCTTACTTGTAGGATCCCAGGATCGGAACCTGCCTCAGGAGCCGAGAATGAGGTACTATGTAGGCTGTTGCAGACAGAACCGGCCATCGGGTTCCTTGTGAATCCTGTTACTGAGTCTGGGGCGTGACAGGAGTTGGTATCAAAGCATAGCAAGTATTTTTGGAATAACTTGGGATAATATTACATATCTACTATGAGCTTAGGACAAGTAGTGTTCTGAGTGCGTTCCCTCGTTCCGTTTGAGCCTTCCAGAATTCAAATTCCTAGGTGTCCATTACCTTTGTTCTTTCTATAGACCATGTCGTCTAGTCGAGGTGCCCATGATTGTGATGCTCGTGGTCGTGGTGCCCATGGAAATGGTTCTCATTCCGCTCCAGCGGTCCTAGTGACTTTTGCTCCACCATCTGAGATTCATGTTTCTCCTTTGGAGCCTGCCGTACTTATTCTTGAGACTCCCGCCATACCTGTGCCTCTGCCAAGGGCCAGTGCTACCCCCACTTATCCGACGATTCCTGTAGGAGCTAAGCATCTCTAGCAGTTGATGCAGGTCGTCGCTGATGTTCTTCAGACCTGTCAACCCATTCCTGAGATGCCCGTACAGGCGGAACAGGAGCGTGTGAGTCCCCTTTTGTGAGATTCGACTCTATAGCGAGCTCTGTTAGTGGTATTTCTACTTCAGGGCGAGGCCGAGCGTACTGTCTCGCAGAGGGATCGTGATCAGAGGAGAGGCCGGAAGAGGTAGGCCCCCTCCAGTAGCTCCCGGCAACAACGACAACGGCAGAGGTGCGTAGCTTATCAAGCTACCAGAGCATCAACATCGCATACAACAGCTTCTTCTTCTAGGCCGTTTACTGGCATTTGCTATGGATGTCGACAGACAGGGCATTAGAGGTGCGAGTGCCCTCTCCCTTACGGTAGCGACAATGGCTCCTGCCACCGAGACCCCGACAACAGCCGAGACTATAGGATGGACCTTCGCAGTGACCGCAGTAGCAGCAGAGACCACAGATGAAGAGGAGATAGACACCTCCCAAGCCACCTCAGGCTTGATTTTATGCGACTCAGCAGGACCCTTAGTAATTAGAGGTGTCGTTATGGGTATTCTCCTTGTCTCCGTATGAAAGTCTTGTGTTTTAGTGCATTGCACCCTTTTGTATCCAAGGGCTTTTGTTCACTCAGATTGCTATTAGAGTCTGCCATAAGGGATTGTCAGTATCGACATTTTTGGGAAGATCGCTGTGTTAGGTCGATCATATTATCGTGTTCTGTTTTTTATGATGAGATGTTCTTACTCGGTGAATAGTTTTGTATTGCTGATGTTGAGCTTATTTTGTTGTCAAGGTAGTATTTCTGGTTAGGGATGGTAAGCCAGATTGCGAGTTATGTGGCCGAGTATAACACATGCTAGCATGTCAAGGCCGATCATCAGAGGCCCCCTGGTCTCTTGCAGCCGTTGAGCGTTCTAGAGTGGAAGTGGGAGCACGTATCGATGGACTTCATCGCAGGTTTGCTGAGGACTCAGCGCGGTCACGATACCATCTGGGTTATCGTCGATCGTCTAACGAAGTCGACTCATTTCATTCTAGTGCGTGCTTCCTAGTCTATGGACCGGTTGGCGAGGATATTCATTGAGGAGATAGTGAGACTGCCCAGCGTCTCAGTTTCGATCGTTTCAGACCGAGACTCCAGATTTACTTTTCAGTTATGGAGGAGTTTCAGTAGGCATTGGGGGTCACTTTACATCTCAGCACCGCTTATTATCCACAGACGGATAGGCAGACCGAAATGGTCAATCAGATCCTTGAGGATATGCTCAGAGCTTGTGTGATCGACTTTGCAAGGAGTTGGGATGTGCATATGCGCCTCGCCGAGTTCGCATACAACAACTGCTATCAGACGACTATTGGCATGACTCCTTTTGAGGCACTCTATGGTAGACCATGTAGATCTCCTAGTTATTAGACCGAGGTAGGAGAGCATCGTCTCTTAGGTCTCGAGCTTGTACTGCAGACATCAGAGGCTATTGATGTTATCAGGCAGAGGATGCGTATAGCTCAGAGCCGGTAGAAGAGTTTTACTGATCGTCAATGTCGACCCCTTGAGTTTGCAGTCAGGGACATGGTATATCTAAAGGTCTCACCTATGAAGGGCGTGGTTCGCTTTGGTGTGAAGGGCAATCTCACCCTAAGATTTATTGGACCTTTTGAGATTACCGAGTGCATAGGCATTGTGCCCTATAGGCTTGCCATACCTCATGAGTTGTCCGCGATCCACGATGTGTTCCATGTTTCTATGGTACGAAAGTGTGGGTCGAATACTATTCTTGTGATTGATTGACAACCACTTGAGGTCCGTGAGGATGCTTCTTATATTGAGCAGCCGATTCATATTCTTGATCGGAAGGAGTAGGTCCTCAGGACCAAGGTCATTCCATTGGTGAAAGTGCAATGGGGTCATCATTCGAAGGCTGAGATTTGAGAGTGTTATCCCTATTTGTTCAATGATTGATTGTTTGTATTGCCTTCTCTTGTGATTGATGATTGATACATATATATGTATGTATATATATATATATATATATATATATATATATATATATATATAATAATGATGTTATGCATTTTGTTGTTCCGATTTTTTTAATTTGAGGATAAAATTTCTTTGTTGGTGGGGAGGATTTTGAGACCCGACTCGAGTTCGCATGTGTGCATGTGTGTGTGTGAGTATGCATTCTTTCCATCTTGGTATTGTGGTCCTACAGGTCGAATCCTGGTGACCCATGACCCTTGGATAGTATTTGTGGTCATCCGTGAGTCCAGTTATGAAGACTCGACTCGGATTGAGTTGAGACTTATGCCATTACGACCGCATTATCACCGCGGTTCCAACTCCGCGTCTTGTGCGTCCATCCGACGTGTAGATCGTAAGTTGGGTACATTTCATTTTCTAAGCCCTTGATCATGTGGCCCACCTAGGGGTGGTGTCCATGGATTTCTAGGTAGGTCCCATCTCTTCGAACTATTTCCAACACATACTACACACACACACACTACCTAGGCCATATCCCTACAACACCCATCTCTAAAACACCACCCACCAATCTAAAAAGCCTACTAACCCTATAACATTGTTTCTAACTCCTTATTGCAATGATTACTCTTCTCTATCCAAGGCAAGAGAGAGATGATAGCTTACCTTAAAAGTCTTTTTCTCTCTTTTTCCCTCTCTCTCTCTCTCTCCTCCCTCTCTCTTCTCTTCTTCTCTAGCAACTTTCCTCCATTTTTCTAGCTCACTTTCACCCATATATTCCCCCATCTAACCATTGGAATAAGATCTCAACCTTATATCCATGTACCATGGAACTTGAAGATTATTTTGGAGATGTTTGCTTGAAGACCTTGTAGGTGGGTGTGCATGTACTTAGAATCATAGAATCTACATTCATTCCCCTTATTTCTCTTCTTCACTTCATGTTTAAAGCATGTGGGGCCCACCAAATGATGGTGGAGGCCCCATGTCTTCTTGGATGTGGCTATTCGCGCATCCTTTTGTGCATGCATAACTCATGGGAGGGGATATTCTCCATGAACCTCACTATGGTTTCTTTTCCTTGTTAGAAGGATCCTTAGGTCATCTAAACCCTTGATCCTTGGTGGAGATAGCATCTCCACCATTGGATTTTGATTAGAAGATGCATGCATGGGTAGATCTTGTAATCCAATCAATATAGTGATACGTGTGGTTTGTGATGAAGGGAAGGGCCTCAATGTGGCGGAGCCCCTTCCCTTGTCGCCGATTCTTACTCTTTTTTTGTTGATCTATTATTCTCAGATGTTGTGACCCATCTTGTGGCCTGAAAGTATCTAGACCATCCAAAGAGAGTGGACGCCTATGTCTGTCCACTCTATGAACATAGGTGCCCCATTTGCTCCTTTTTGGACACGTGCAATGGATTTTATGGTATGGATTAGGTCTGGATATTTGTGAAGCCCACTGAGGTGGACCACAACTCAAATTCCATGGGGAGATTTCCCCTTATTTTGGTTCTTATGCTCATTTTATTTCATGTGCATGTTGCTGCCCATAAATTTTCTGTACGGATTTTTATTGGACTTTGGGCTTGAATTTGGGACTGATTGGGGGACCTTTTGTACCCATCAAATATATTTTTCTGAAAGGTGGGGATCTCATCTTGATGTCCCCCAAATTTTATCCCCATTTAACCTTCATTGGGGTCCCAAAGGTGTGGTCCAAGTGAGGTGGACAGTCTGGATTTTCTGCACTATTCCAGCAACATTCCACCCTGGACAGGTTGGAATTTTGAAATTTACTAAAATACTTTCGGGTGTCTAAAAATTCTAATAATCTATATGGAGGTGGATCATCCATGGTAGGACCCACCAACAAAATTTTGGGGCCAATGGACACCTGTACACACCATGGTGGTGGCTGGACCGGCCCACTATAATATGATGTCTAGATTAGTCCGATTTTTAGGACAGATTGATTTCCTTAAATGAATTAAAATATTTTTTGATGTCTAAAAATTATGAAATTTTTTAAAAGTGTGTTCAACTCATGGTAAGACCCACCTACCAAATTTTAGGGCCAATAGACCCCTGTACACACCGTGGCGAGGGCCGGACTGACCCACCATGTTTGGACGTCCTGGTCTGTCCGATTTTCAGGACAGACTATTTTTTTTTAATTAATTAAAATACTTACGAATGTTTAAAAATTTTGAAATTTTGTGGGGGTGTAGCCTACCTATGGAAGTGTCAGTCTGTAAAATTTCAAAACCAACGGACATTTGATCTAGCTATAGTGCGGCCGGGAGTGGCCAGCTAGGCAGGGACGCCCAGGCTGGGGCGTCCCGCCTTCTTCGTGGGCCCACCTTGATGTGTCGTATATCCCACCACCCATCCGCGTGGGGTACTTAGGGGATTTATCATCTTTCGTTTTTTTGGTATTTAATTTGGGGCCCATTGGGTGAATTTTTGGACCAGATACCCTGTGCCCATAGGACTGCCTAGACATGGGATATTCCTGCCTTAGGCTACTGCTGGGCTTGCATTCCAACGGCTTGACCCACTTGATATATGTGTGGCATATCTTCTCTCATATGGTTGGGCCTACAGTGATGTGTGTGGGCCATCAGGGATTAAATATACTAAGAAATACTTCTATTGTTGGACTCCATGTAACCCAGAAATTTGGGTTGGCTGGAATTGGCATTGAGCCCAATAGTTGTTGCCTATAAATGTTCTTTTGGGACAATATGACCCACTAGATTTGATGAGGATTTAAGTCAGTTATCTTACCATCTTAATTTTATATTTTTGGGCTTAATTAGTACATGATTAAAGGCCCATCTCAAATGGGATTCTTCTTGGCTAGTCTCTTAGTTAAGTATGGGCCTTATAACATTGGTTGGGCTGGAACTTTTGATAGACCCATTGAACCCTTGGGGTCCTATATTTACCATGCCATTGTGATGGGTCTTATGGGATAAAAACTCAAGTAGTGTAGCCCTTGTCTGCCCACTATAATAAAAATCCATGCTTGGGCCGAGAAGTGAGGCCCAACTTACCTGTGTTAAAAATAAGGATTTTCATATGATTGGTTAATGGGCCGCCCATTAGGCCCACCACAATGAGTGAACCCATGACCTTTATCATTGGGCCCTAACCTTGTTTAAAGGGGCCCACCAGGTTGCCTATGTATTGGGCTCAGTGTATGGCCCACTAGGCCATGGATTGTTTCAACCTTGGGCGTTATTTCATGCTTGAGCAGTGGTGGGCTACTTCTTGGAAACCAGTTGAGGTTGAATGTCCTCTTGGGTGATCCTAAGGTAGGCTCATGGGTTTCTTTATGGATGGTTAAAGGCCCACCATAGACCTTGAACCGTTTATTTGAGGATAAATATGGATGTATGTGGAGCTTACCACAACATTAGTTGGTCCAAGCCATTTAAGCCTTAGATCGCCCGATCATGGAAGCACAAACTGCCTTGGGTTACTGCTGGACTTACAATCCAGTAGCAGGCCCACTTGATCTTTTCATGGTATATACACACTCTCCATCTGGTGGGGTCCCCCATTGAGTATAGTTGGCCTTCATGAGATTATTTCCACATATTTAACTAATTTCTGGACCTTAGCAGCTCCAGGAAGTTAAATGGGCCAAAAGTTTATCAAAGGGCCTTAAATGTACAATTTTATGATTAAAACTTTATTTGGCTGCGGGGCCCACCATATTGAGAAATTGTGTACGTATTACATGCTTATATTTTCTTATAATCTTTGGGCTTAATCAGTGCGTTCTTTTGGGTCACCTTTAGTGATCACATAAGGACCCCATCTTAGATCAGATTTTTGGGGCATCCCATGGGCCCAGAGTGGGTTGGGACGTCTTAGCTTGGCCCAGCCGTATATTGGGCCAACTTCCACCATTTTGATGGACTTGTGGGCTGAGATAAGGATAGTATTGGGCTCTTGGTTGCCCACTTAAATTGCTAGTTATTGGGCTGATGTAGTGGGGCCCATTTCATCTAAACTTAAACTGATTTTTTTGGGCCATATATTGTGCACGCGGACTGGCCACCAAGTCCAACTTAATGCATGGATTCTATGATCATTGGAAACTGAGCCTTGGGCCTTAATTTCCCTCTTGAGGCCCATGTTGTTAAAGGTGGTATTATATATATTTTTTATGTCCTATTATGAGGAATATATGTATGTGGTTACCTTTATTTTTATCTTAAATGTAGGCCTTGGGCCTTCTATCCATATAGTTCATGGTTGATATACCTTTTAAGGGAATGGTGGTTAAATGTCCCCAATATGGACCCTCTAGGCCTAGATGTATTTAAGAGTGATTGGATAATCATCTTAGACAGCTTGTATACTTAGTCTTGTGGGCTACCCCAGGTAAATGGGCCCCCACTAGAAGTTGGATTCCTTATGGATATTATCTAAATACCTAGTCTTGGTCCCTTCTTGGATAGGAGGAGTGTACTACTTTGTATATCGCTGCATAATGCGTCTAGACCCATTTTCATGGCACATGTGCATCATTGTATGCTTGGATGATGCTGTTTGTGTGGTTATCATTGTGCCATTGGGCATTGCATGTTACCTTCCCGAGGGACTTAGTATTCCCTCTTGAGAACGTTGGATGCTTGGAATTGATGCATAATTGATTGTGTGATTCATGCATCTGGCATTGCATAACATATGAGCATTATCTCCCTTGCTTCATCAGGGTTGTAGGCTGCACAGATACATCGTGGATGACCATGTTTGGACACCGGAAATGTTACTTAAGTATACTGGGTACATAGGATGTCCATGGGTAAAATTTTCAAAACTTTTATGATACCAAGGATCTGTTTCAACTCCGTGACCAGGTGGAATATATGAGCGCACGAGGGCCTTATACCATTAGGCCTCGACTCTCACTATCGTGTAGTCGGTTGGATAGGGGTGTGGCCTGATTTGTCTGATGTAAGGAGGCATTGCTAGGCTGAGTCTGACCAACTCGTGAATGAGTCCACTACCTTCAGGCCTTGCTGGTGATTGGCTGTCTGCAGGAAGGGTAGTGAGGTCTCTTACGCTCATTTGACTGTGCGGGGTCTGTAGAGCGGCAGTCATCCAGTAGTGTAATAGACCCCGCTGATTTTCTTATAATGGAAATGTACTTGATATGTGGATTAGATATGAGTACTGGCAGTACTTCGCATTGCATTTACATCGGGTGTCTAAGCCTCATATTGCATCGCCTTGGCATAGCGCCCAGTCCTCATTGCATTACAGTACTCATTGCACTATATAGCCTTGGTATGACTTCCTGCATTATCGTACTGCCTTGGTATAGCTTCTTACATTCATGATAGCCTTAGTAAGGCTAGTCGTATTGGTATTGATCATGATTCCCTTCTATATTCTCAATCTTCTTCTGAGCACCATTGTCACATACTTTCACTACCCTTTTAGCTTTCTATAAGTTTATGCACGATTGATGCATGTAGGAGATCTTAAGTTTGCGTCTTAGCAGTGGATCTTGGATAGGTGTGCGAGCCGAGGACCCAGTGTTGCAGATCCTCTCCCTTCTTTCTTCTATTATCTTTTGTATGTCCTTTTGGACCTTATGGAAACTTGTCAAAGTTCAAATTCTTAGTGGATTTTGTGATGTGTGCCCTTTGTTATTCTCAGATTTACTTGCTATGATCTTGGGTATGTTCGTATTGGAAATAATTATATTGTAATGGAAATCCTCCTTGTAGGATCCCAGGATCAGAACTTGCCTTAGGAGCCGAGAATGTGGTACTATGGAGGCTATTGCGGCCAGAACCGGCCATCGGTGGCCTTTTGCTCCCATGCATACGTACACACACAGATTGTCATTAAACGCAGGATGATCGGCGAGGTGATTTAATACAGTGGGCCGAACCAAAACTCGACTAAAACCACTCCTTTCCGACCAAAATTTTGCCAGGAATCCAATAAATAGCATGGATTTCTCTGAAGACATCACCGTGAGGCCCACCGAACATGTTAGCATATAAATTTTGTAGGATACGCACGACCATGAAATCCGGGATTTCTCGAGGGTTGTATGGCGCAGACCATGGTTGAATGACTTATCTAAACCGTCCAAAAGCTTGGGAAGGGGATCTTTACCTCAACCATGAAGCTAAAATCGCTTCTTGGAACGAACATTGGCAAAAAATTCCCTCTAAACGTAAGAGAATGCGTCTTCCGTTATTGTTGCACAAGTTGCATGAATGCGCACGAGTTAAGCACGCCGACCGCAGCTTCTCCTCCACCTTCCTACTGTCTATGTAAAGGAGAAGAGAAGAGAGAAGGCATCAACCATCCCTTGGATGAGAGCAGCTGTGGAGGTATCATCAGATGGGCAGTAAGGACGTGGAGGCGTGGATGGGGGATCAGACGTGAGATGTGAAGAGAGAGAGAGAGAGAGAGTTGTGGAGCAGGCCGGCTACAAAGAGTTCTTCTTTCTTCTTCCTCTTTAGTTTTCTCCTTTGATATTTTTAAGAGAATTTTGTTAATCATGATAATGATAGGCTAAACCTCTTAGCTAGGGCTAAAAGGTGAAGCTTGTATCGTGATGGGGTGTTTTTCTATGCTTTGATTCATGTTTATTGAACTCTCTCAGATTTTAGTTTGATTATGAAGGAATATTTTTAGTTTTTAATGGTTTATTGTGACTCAAATTACAATGGATCGGTGATAGCTTGAGATATCTTCTTTTCATGTATTGAGATTTTGAAATTAGGCAATCCCGTTGTTCGTCATCATCTCATGGGCATGGTTGGGTGATGGAATCCTTCATAACTTTCACAATTCTCTTATGATTGGCTATGAGATTGGTAAATTGCTGTTGTTTTTCATCGTATCCTGGGCATTGTTAGGGAATGGAATTACTTACAAATCTTCACCACTCTTATCTGTTGATGATTAGATCCATGAGAAGTTCAGAGATATAACAAATCTCTTCTTCCCAATTGGATATATAGGACTCTGATTCTAGTTGTGTCCTTAAATCAATGCAAGGTAACTTCCTAATTGCTACAAGTGGATCCTTGGCACCCTAGTTTCCTACCTTTGAATTTCACTAGTTTTAGTTAAATAATTCACCATTAGTCTCCTACATTCTCCTGATTTAGATTACATCTTCTTCTAGTTCTAGTTCTGGTTGCTTTTAGATTACGTACAAGGTTCAGTCCCTGTGGATTCGACCTCGGTCTTAGCAAGATTATTACTACATTGTAGCCCTACACTTGGGGTTGTGAACAAGTTTTTGGCGCCTTTGCCGGGGATTGACGGTTGCGTTTTTCTGAGATTAACTAGTTTTAGAATTAGGGTAAGATTATGTTTTTTTTTTTTTTTTTTTTTTTTTTTTTAATTTAAATTTTTAGGATTAGGTTTTGTTTTTCTATTTTTAGAAAATTTCTAATTTTAGGATTTCTTTTCTTTCTTTCTTTTTATTATTTATTATTTATTTTTTTATTATTTATTATTTATTTTTTTATTATTTATTATTTATTTATTTTTTTAATTTTTTTTTTAAGAAACTAACTTACTTTTTAATTTCTAGGTTTAGAAACTTTCCCTTTTTTTTTTTTTTTTTTTTTTTTTTTTTTTTTTTTCATTTTTACAAACTAGGTTATTTTTCTTTTTAGAAACTTTCTAATTTTAGGATTTCTTTTATTTTTATAAACTAATTTCTTTTTTTCTTTTGCAGGATTTTAACATAGGAACTTCTAATTTGGTAACTTCTTTCTAATTCTCTCTCTTTCTATTTCTAGATCCCTTATTGCTATAGGATTTTTCTTTTATTCTTAGGATTACATTTAGAATTAGGGTTCACCATGCAAGAGTGAGCATGTCACTATGTTGAGATAGCTAATGGATCTAGGTAAGGGATGTATGATGATTATGATAGAAAACGGCTTATGCCTCAAAATTTTTCTGAAAATATCTTTGAGAACTAGTCAGAATATGACGCTCCACCGATTAAGAAGTCCTTTGGTGATTATAGGCGGGAAAATAATTGCACTCCATGAGTTAAGAAAACAATACGTGATTATTGGAATGATAACGCGTATCAACTCCGGACCTATGACCCGTATGATTATGATCTGTAAACATATCAAAATTGGAAAGATAAACCAACAACATGTTATAGTGATTATTGTCACGCCCCAAACTCGGAAACCGGGCTCACAAAATTTTTGATTACCGAATCTGGCGCCGACATCCTCCGTAGTACCCCATTCTCGGCCCCTAGCGCCCAAACGCCAGATTCTGATCCTGGGATCCTACAAGGAGGATTTTCAGTATGATTTTTTTTTTTTTTTTTTTTTTTTTTTTTTTGTAATGGAGCATAACCACAAGTATAACCAAGTCACAAAACAACATCACCACATATCCACTATAACAAAATCTTCGAGTACAATGCAGAAAGGGAAATACAATATGAAGATATCAAAGAAAATTCCAAAAGCTCCAGAAGACTGTTGCACGCTTCGAGCTCAACGCTGCTGCAACCTAACGCCACCTGCACGCATCTATCGTGCATAAGCTTATAGAAAGCTTAAAGGGTGGTGAAAGTGTGTGTAAGGCGAGTGCCAAGTATATAATATCAGAGTAATGCGGAAGTATGCTGGTAAGTCCATGAATGCTATTAGCTATACCAAAACTATGTAATACAAGACATGAATGCTATCGGCCATACCAAGGCCATGCGATGCAAGGCCTATGTAGCCAAATGTCAAGCAAGCGTGTCAGTACTCATCAAGTACACATATCAGTACAGTTCCTCTCTGGATATCACCGGGGTTTAATACACCTCACACTGACTGCCTTCTCCTTAGCTGCACAGTCAAGCAAGTGGAAGAGACCACACTATCTGCCTGACCAGTAGTCTCCTAATACCTACCCAGCTTGTCGATAGCGGACTCATTTGCGAGCTAGTCAAACTCAGCCTAGCTTATAGCCCCCTCACTCAGGCGGATAAGGCCACACCTCCTTCCAACCAACCATGACACGGTGGGAGACTCAGCCTACTGGTATTCGGCACTCGGGCGCTCGTGTATCCACTCGGTCTAGACGTTGTAGCATCTCCTGGTATCAAAAAGATTATGGGACTTTCACCCAAGGACATCCTAAGTGCCCACAGTGCTAGAACAAAGTATTTCCGGTATCTGATACGGCCATCCACGATGTGCCTGTGGAGCCACGACCCTGATATCACTAGGGCGTGTAGTGATCAAGTCACACATATGTGAGATGCATGAGTCACACCGTACAATCATGCAGCAATCTCACGTACACCACGCGATCATGTGGGGCACTTCATCTCATAAGGAGTCCCATAAATGTCTCAGCCCAACGGCTTATGATATGATCAAACATTTCTCATATCAAGCATACATATGATGCGTATGGGCATGAATGATGGAATTATACTAAGCATGTTATAAAGTAATGAACTATCTTTACAATGCAAATGGGCCTAGACGGCCTACACACAACAAGTATGGGCCTATCAATGGGCCCTAAGGAGAGTCATAATGCGGACATTTAACCAACATTATTCTCATAATGTGGACGTCAAACCAACATTGCTCCTAAGGCACGGTCCACCATACATATCATTACACAAACCATGGGGAATCACATATTGCAATGGACCTATATACATCTCATTAGGCCTCGACCCATAGTCCTCAGATACATCAAATGGACCTCCTCATATGGGCCTTATATAAATCAAGTGGGCCGCATTAATGGGCCTTATGTACATTGCAATGGGCCATATCCCATGGGCCTTTAAATACATCAAATGAGCCTCCTAACATGGGCCTTACATTCACATTAAAGTGGGCCTCAACAATAGCTTCACACACATCAAGAAGGGCCTCTGTAATGGCCACAAATACACATCAAGGTGGGCCTCAATAACGGCCATAAATACATCGAATGGGCCCCATAACATGGGCCTTACATAAGTGGTGATATTGACTTCCACCATTGAAATCCCAAGGCCCATGATAGTATTTATTTCCCATCCAATCTAATCATAAGGTCACAATGACCTGAAAGGGAAAAGCAAATATCATACTGGTCCAAAATGGGTGGCCCAAGGGTTTTAATGGTGGACAATCAAATCCAGTACTTTCTATAAGGTGGCCCACCTAACACTAGATCTGTCTCATTTTGGACTCAAGCTCCAAAATTATCTTTCAAAATGGTTGGATGGGTTGGAGCAACACATGCATCATGGTGGGGCCCATAGAGGCCCACCATCTTGGTGTATATATATATATATATATATATATATATATATATATATATATATATATATATATATATATATATATATATATATATATAAACACACATACACACACGCACACACACGTGCACAATCACACACGCCCACCGTCCCCTGGACGGTGGAGTTTAAAACAAATACATCACAGTGGGTACCATCGTCCGCCTGGACGGTGGTAATAAGACACATGCATCATTGTGTGTCACACGTGGGGCCCACCTTAATGTTTATCTTTCATCCAACCCGTTCATAAGGTCAGGCAGGCCTGGACAAAGGGGAGAAACAAATTTCAGCTTGATCCGAAACTTCTGTGGGCCTAAGAAGGGCTTTAATGACAGAAGGTCAGCCCCACTGTTTCCTATGTTGTGGGCCACCCGAGCATTGGATCGGCCTGATTTTCGGAGGGGCCCACTTCAGGAAGTGGCCCACCTAATGAACGGTTTGGATGGTGAACAAACATCATGGTGGGGCCCATGGCTAAGGCCGTGGGTCCCTACCCGTTTCATGCCAGCGCACGCTGCTGCGTGTGTCAGCAGAAGGCGCTACTATGTATTTTGTTTTTTTTTTTTTTGAAATCGCATTATCTTGCAGTTTTAGCATGTGCGGCCCGCATCTGATGAATCCACTCCATCCAATGTGTTTCATGACTCAATACCAACTAAACAAGCCCAATATACAGGGTGTTTTGACGTATAGGAAATATTGGGGGTATTTTAATGGTGAAAATCGCTATTTGCTATGCTATGGCCCGCCCGAACCTCGGATCAACCTCATTTTTCGGTTCAACACCTAAGAAGAGCTGGGAAATGGAATGAACGGCGTGGATTGAATACATACATCAAGGTGGGGCCTATGTGAGTGGCTCACCCAAATGGACTTGACCAAGGCTAACATTTGTGTTTTCCATTCAACGTCCAGCGTTCAGGGACGCTGGAAGGTTGTGTATTTCGGGTGGGCTGCACACGTGGGCCACCAAATGATGGGTGGTGTTGATACAAGGCTTATAAAGTGAGCCCCACTTATAAATGGCTTATATAAAAATCATGCCTCAAGGTGGGGTCCATCCGGGTGGGCCACACGATCATATTAACATCATATGGAAAGAAAATGAAAAAGAGAGAGAGAGAGAGGGAGAAGGAAAGTGGGACATGTGTGATGGAGGGACCCCAACATTATGGGCCCTCCGTTTTAAGCAACCAATCATACATCAATGTGTCTCATTGCATATGGGCCCTCCAAATAAAAGATCAATGGTGGAGATCCCTCTCCACCCAAAATGAACGGTCTATATGACCTCTTTATGCAAGGAAATATAAACATCATGATGGGGTCCATGGAGAATGGCCCCATCATGGAATGATCATGAGGATCAAGGTGGGCCATCGGCCACACCTAGGGTCCCAAGTGAGATCCGTACCATAAATCGGTAAGCCTCACTTGGTCCTTCATCATAAAAATGAAATCTAGCCCAATGGACAACACCTACCTAGCGATCTCCTTGGTCCGTTAGAAAGCCAATGTCCTTGTGCTTCACTTTGATGGTGGAAGATGAGAGATGGATGGCTAGGATGGGAGATCTTGGGAAGGGAAAGTGGGCCACACAAACTCTCTTCTCTCACTTTGAAGCTTGGACGTGTGGTGCTCTTGCTTGGGAATGGTTGCTTGAAAAATATGGAGGGAAAGAGAGAGGTTGTAAGGAGAGGTGATGGGAGATGTGAGTGATGGAGTGATGTGTACTTGACTAGGTATGGGTGTGTAAGAGAGAGGGTGAGAAAGAGTTGACTTGGCGGTTGCTTGGGGATGGGGGGAAAGGTGACGTGTACTTGACATAAAGTGATTGATTGATTGAGGAGACATGCGGTAGAGATTCTCTCGGGATCGTAAAAGTGCGGCGTTTCTTGGAAATAAACGCTGGCCCACATCTTTCGGCTTGGGTATCGGATCGGTGCGCGAGTCGCGGCGTCGAAACCATGACGACGGTGTGGTTATAATGATACAGGTCTTGGATTAAACTGACTCGAATCTACAGAAAATGACTTAGGGTTGATCACAAACGTCGGTTATCGGTCACGGACGACTGGACTTCGATGGAAAGGATAGCGGGATTCGACAGAACAGTACGAACTAGGATACGGGTCTTACAATTATTCTCTTGGATCCTCTACCTTTAAGATCCAACCAAAAATAATCTAAGAGGATTCATATCAGAGTTACATGGACTATCTTATAGAAATTAGAAAAACGTTAGAAGCGCTTGATTTGCACATTGATAAGATAGTGAAGGCTCGTTCGTCCTAGCCACAACTTAACTTAAAAACATAATGCAAGGGAAGTGATCCTAACTCACTTTTGGAAAACTCTGAAATTTGGAATGAGGAGTTGGATTCCGTTAATGAGCATACGATTCAATTTCCCAATGAGTCGATCTCGATGACTATTTAAAAGAATGATCAAGAGACGTGGGTGTCTTTCAAATATAATGATATTGACACACTTCACTCACATGATACACCTAATTTTAATGATGAGGAAGAGGTTAGTTTATTCAAACCTTAATCAAATTTAAGAATAAAATGTGAGGAAAGCAATCCCATCCCAAGTGTGTACTGCATTGAATTGGATGATGATAAGTATTGGGATGAGATCCATGAGAGCACAACCCAAATTTCATTGGAATCAAATTCAATTTTGGTCTAAGTCAATGATCAAGGGGTACAAGAAGTAGTTGACCATAATGATTTACTCCACCCCTTTGACATGACTAATTTAAATGTGAAGAATGAGCTCCTTTCAACCGACCCTTCTAACTCTTCTGAGACATGTTTAGACCACTCCCCTGAATTGAATGAAAATATGATTCGGAAGAGGGACGAGTTGCTCGATATGACTCTGAAATTTGAAACCACCTAGTTGAGGACACCATCTGAGCTGCATTCTTTTGACAATTCAATGCCTCTACTAAGTAGCTTCAATGAACAGAGTGTTCACATCAATGCTTCCCCTATTGATTTTCAATCTGTCTGTGCAGGGCAAGAGCAAGAGAGCATGCGTCCATCCACTTTCAAAGATGATGGAATCCTTGGTCAGATCATCACAAACTTCAATATGGAAAATGAGTCACAATTAGCTGAATTTTCTAACTCTTTAAACGATTGTTTGGCACGCTTTGCAGATTCAAACAATCCTATGATAAAAGAAATAGTGAATGCCTTACAAAACAACATCTCAGTGGTTGTTACTGACAGAGAAAACACTCACTCTGAAGCCCCTCCTTCCCCAGATCCTAAAAGTTTACCATTAAGGGAGGAGGAGCTGACAATTGAACCAAAGTCTGAAACTTCGGAATGTGTAGAGACTACATCATCTGCTGACAATTTTTCTAAATTTTATCTACTTGTAGTCTCTGATTTACCATGCGGTACTAACTTTGAAACTTTTTCTGTTTTAGGTGAATCATATATACTTTGGATACCTCAGGCGATTTCACGATAATTTTATGTCGAGGTACATAAATTTCTCTAGAAATTCATGCTCCAGGGCATCCAAGCCTATTACAAAAAGGGCTTTGGATGATCTTGTTGAGAAACCTACTGAGAAATTTATCAAGATATTGGTCGGAGGAGGAACCTTACAGCATGACTGAGTAGCTTTTTTCCTGCTTTCATAGGACTGGGGTAGTTTGCTTTATGTCATTCTAGGATAGTAGGCTTTATGTCGTTTGGATAGTTTGCTTTCTAGTTACTTTAGGATAGTTTGCTTTTTGTTAGTTTCACTCTTGTGCTGACCCACTTTCACGCTGAGATCTCTTTGGAAAAAGCCTCTTAACTCCTTTATCAGGTACTATCTTTCCATCTCTTCTCCTTCAATTTCGTTGTCTCGCGTGGATTGCATGCTTATATCTTTTACATTGAGGACAATGTAGATTTTAGGTTGGGGATGGGAGATTAGGTCACCTAATCAATATTTTCTTGGTCTTGAGCAAAAATTGTGAAATTAAAAAAAAAAATTTGGAAATTTTGTGAATTCGAGTGCTTTTAAAGGCCATCCTTGATTTAGAAGTATAAGATACATAACGTTGGTAATTTACAACTCTTGGATTCAACTACCTGTTAGATTTCACAATTAAGTTTAAATTATTAATTCATGATTCGAAGTTTTAAACGTTGATTGAGTCATGATTTCACATGTCACATCTAGCTTACACATTAAGGTTTTAATTTGATATTGAATTGTTAATTTGGTGATCACTAAGCATGGAAGGAACCAACCTGCGGAATTTGTCCATCATGTTCAATAAGAAGAAGAATTGAAAAAAAAGAAAGAATACCCAGCTAAAAAAACAGTTGTCGTCGAAAAGGGCTACCTATTAAAGATCTTTAAAAAGATTGACATAGCGTGAAAGCCATCGATGGAAAAATCAAAAGCTGGAAGAATGAAAAGTTGAACTGTAAGGCAAGTTTTGGTTTAGGTTATGGCTATCCTGAATACTCTTGTGATTATGAATGTTATCATGAAAATTGAGAATTGAATCCTTAATTGTGATAAGTCAAGGTTATACTCTGCACCCATGGAACTCAATGTTTAGAATTGTTCTAATTAATGGATTAATGCTTTGAACTTCACTATGAAGTTTTCCATGTGCTTGAGTTTAGGATGCGCTTGAGTTTACGAGAAGGAAATACCCAATATTGATGTATCTTAGAATTCAATTACCTGGATTGTTTTTAAAAAATCACTCGGGTTTATCGAAATTGTCCCGTAATTCTCACAATATTTTTCGCATACTTTGCTTGGGAATAACAAAATGCTGGTTGGGGAATGTGTTGAGGGTCAAATATTGCTATTAGACTCCAATTATTACATGGTTTTACGAATATGATAATGCTTAATGTCCTATTTTAATCAAGTTTTTGTTGCAAGGTGAATTTAGGAGCTTAAATTGAAAAATGGTGCTAAAAGTATAGATTTGATGTTCAAGAATCACCAAGGCAAGGAACGGATCTTAGGGGACCGAGATCGAAGAATTCACACGCTAAAGATCCAAGAAAATCAAGTGATTAAAGTAAAAGGGGCTTGAAAATCGTCCTGAATGCAAGATCATAGGGTTCCTACCATCCGTTTAACTCGAAACTTTATATTTAGCCTGAGGACCTTAAATTAACCGTACATGTAAAATTTCAGCCATTGAATCCTTGTGGAAGTGGCCTAATGGACAAATCAGCCCATAAAACACTAATATGGGGCCCACCTGATATCTAGATATACTTCAGATTTGGTCTCAACACCATGAATGGGATGATAAAATGAAGGGATGGAGCGGATTTCTCATAAGCATCACAGTGGACCCCAAGAGCAATGTGGGAGTGCACAGGCAGTGCACTCTTGCACCACACCGGTCGGTCTGTTTGGTCAAAGTCAAGCTGACTCGACTCCTCTCATGCAAGCGTCCAATGATCGGACGCTGTCTCACCAGGCGTGATCAGTGGGCCTTCGTGATTGTCCTATTAGACGATATGAACCATCCATTCGCTCCGGGGGGGGGGGGGGGGTGGTCACTGTAAGACCCCATCCATTTCGTACCATTTTCTATGCCTAAGTGCATGATGATCGACGCTCTTCGTCAAACCTAGACTAGCCATGCATAGTGCACACCCAGCTGATCGGAACCTCAAGACCTAGGAACCTATTTCATATCGACCACCCAGTCGCCATGATCGTGTAGGTACCACCCGTGCGTCTGTATGACGCTTCGTTAGTGAGATACACCGCAAAGAATCGTTAGTGTATCATGTGCGCATGGCGCCATATAATCCATTCCACACATGTTCATAACACATGCTATGCACACATGTACATGCCACACATGGGTGAGAGAATCTCTACCCATGTGTGTGATGTCACCTTCCCATGTTATCCCTCTCTCATGTGCTCCCCATAGTCAACTTCTCTCCATACCATACCCTATGTATGACATCATCACACCATGCCATCCCATGCCCCTTTAATCCACCATTAATTGCTCATCATGAATTAATTGTCATAATCCTAGCCTAAGCTAACATTAATCACATTAGCCTAACCTAACCAAAATTTTATCCATTTCTCTACAAATACCCTTCCATCCCTTGGAATTTTCACCATTTTCTACAATAAGAGAGAGAGAGAGAGAGAGAGAGAGAGAGAGAGAGAGAGAGAGAGAGAGAGAGAGAGGAGTGATCTTGGTGGGCCATCAACTCCATCAATCCCATCCCTTCCATCCATCTCAACCATCCATCTAATCCATCAAGGTTAGTACACCCCCTCCATTCTTATGGTTTGTTTTCTTTCTTGATTATTTGGATGATTAATTGTGGTAGTGATGTGATGATAATGATAATGATGATGGAATGAAACTCATTAACCATGGCCCCACCATTGCATTTGGATGCAATCTGAACTCTTCATAGAACTATATGGTTGCCCTTTTAAAGAAAATATTATGGGGCCCACCTTGCACCCCACATGATGTATACGGTAGATCCAAGTTGTCCATCCACTTTCCCTTATCATTTTAGGTGGGCCACATTGAAAATCAGGGCTAGTCCAATGATCAGGTGGGACATACCACTTTGATCAGTGAGGGTTGAACTTTACCATTAAATAAATAAAATAAAAATAAAAATCTAAGAGACCTGGACGTTGTTGCTGCCAACGTCCAGATGATGCTATAGCAAGCAGTGTCCCAACTGCTTTAAAAAATGGGCAGGGGTTGTGGACCCACAATAGGCCCCTCCCCATGATGTATGTATTTAATTTGTGTCGTCCATCCAATTTCCTAGCTCATTTTAGGCATTGAACCGGAAAATGAAGCCAATCTAAATCTCTGGTAGGCCACACCATAAAAGAATATATTTTAATAGTGATGTTTACTACCAAAACTGTTAGCACCCGCTGTGATGTTTCTATATACCAAAAAATGTTGAATATTGGGCTTCTTAGATCTGTCCCGGGCCATAGAACCCAGCAGATGGACTGGATTGTCCTGATGTGGGCCCCACCTATGAAAATCCTCAGAAAAAAATTATATATCAGACGTTGCTACTGCCAGCATCTAGAAGATGCTGCAGCAAGCTGCGTCATGCTGCTTGGAACGGCAGGGTCCTTGGGACTCAACAGCTGGCCCCACCTTGATGTATGTTGACCATCTACTCCGTGCATTTGATGGGTCCTGTTTAGATTATGGGACATCCCAAAAATCAACCGTACATGGAACTCAGGTGGCCCGCACCATCTAAATCATGTGAAGATTCACAATATTTGTGGGTCTGATCATGACTTATGTGTTATATCCAAACCGTTCATCCATTTGGCGAGCTTAAGGCTTGAGAAGGAAAATAAGACAGATCTAACTATCAAGCGGTCCA
This sequence comes from Magnolia officinalis, assembly GCA_021015155.1. Classification (NCBI taxonomy): domain Eukaryota; kingdom Viridiplantae; phylum Streptophyta; class Magnoliopsida; order Magnoliales; family Magnoliaceae; genus Magnolia; species Magnolia officinalis. The sequence goes on along the minus strand of JAJHSJ010000004.1, from coordinate 42,819,459 downwards.
CACTCCAGCGGGGGATTGAATGTCTACCATTGAAGCCCTTTTCGGGTCATTGAAGTTTTGGATCAATATGAAATTTGTTTTTCCTCTTAATTTAGGTCTCTGTGACCTCATGAACAGATTGGATGGAAAATAAACGTTATGGTGGGCCTTGTTAATTGTTTAATGGTGAAATCATTATCTTCACTACTATTTGTGGTGTGGTCCAGATAATCTTTGGATATGATTCATTTTTGTTTGTATAATGCTCTAAAATGATCTCTAAATATAGATGAACAGTGTAGATATAATAAATACATTACTTTGGGACCCATGTAACTTTGATATCCTTGAACCGTTTGTATAACTCGGAGCTTGAGGATATAGAATCATTTGCTGGGGTTCGCTTGAAATCTTAATGCATCTGAAACTTGGCCTGACCCCTTAACCAAGTGGGACATACATAATGGATGGGCCAGATTTGTGATCCACGCCTCGGTGGCCCAACAAGTAATTATGAATGTTTTAATGGAGGGTAATCCTCTCAACTTTAGTGTGTGGTGTGACCCGCATGTGCCACAAATTAACTTAATTTTAAGCCCCAGGCCCACCATGGATTGGTGGCCCATTAATTATGCAAATCGGATTGTTTGTAAATGTGATATGTGAATGGTTCGAATCTTTGTTAAAATTTCTATATAATGACGGTGTACAATCATGTGACCATGTAGTGCATGGACAACCTAAAATTGATACAAGTATGACGAATGCATAGCCCCATGAGCTCCGTTGCATAGAACCCATTGGGAATTTCATTGATGCGTGGGCCCAGGAATGTTAAGGCCCATTTTTAGTGAATGCCATGTGGGCCTATCAGTGGTAGCCTTGTTTGGGCCAACCATTAGCCCTCCTCAGCAAGAGTTTGTGATCTCCATGTATTGAATGTATGCTATCTTAAATCATGTGAAATTGTGTTGTGTGTATAGCCCTTCACCACTTGGCATGTGATATAGGTTGTATTGTGTTGCTGCCTTAGATTACCTAATTATATAACGAGTGCATAGCCCTTCACCACTCAGCACTTTGGTTAGAGTGTGGCCCTAAGTAGTAGGATCCTATAACATGTGTTTAAACCCATAAACATGTTCAATTATAACAAATATGTAGACTCTACTGGTGTGAGGACGTGATATACATGTTTGGCCCCTTAATCATGTGGGCATGTGTTGTATGTATGACCACCTAATCGTATGCAATTGTGGAGTATATGTAGTCGTCTAACTGTATGATTGCAAATTGCACACAAGGCCAACCAACTACATGAAGTCAGGTGGCATTGGTGACCACCCAATGATATGACCACATGCTTACGAGCATAGCCATGGTCACCTAAATCACGAACAATTGGGTTGTACGTGCAGATTTTCTTAGTCATGAGAATTATGATATAGGTTGGATTATACAACTTGATAATGGAGTGACCCTCAATTCGGTGTCATGCGACATAAATACAACCCTTACATTATGCTCATAGGTGAGGTAGATGCGGGGACGACCACTAAACTGTATCTGATGTGATGGAAGCCAGTTCTTGGCCTCTTGATCATGTGACACCGAATCCGAGTCATTCTTCCTATGAAGTATAGGGCGGTCATAGTTTAAAAGTTTTTGTAACCGGGTATGGTGGGTATGCTTGTGATTGTGCCTTTGATGATTTTAAATGCGGTCACTAGATCATGATACTAATTGTATGTCCACTCAACTAAGTGAAATTGTGGCATTGACAACCTGACTATGTGGGAGCTTAATAAAGTGGCTGCCCATTAATGTATGAGTTATGGTGTAGTAAAAATAAGTAACCATGTGACTTTAAATCCTTTATTATAACAAGTAGAGTGACATTTGTGTGGTCACTCAGCCATATGGACTTCTGAAAATGGAGTGGCCATAAGACCATGTGGACATATGAGAATTGTGTGATTACTCAAACTCGTGGACTGTGCTAATGGTATAACCTCTTGAGTATGTGGACTTAGGATGTATGTTAGATTGATTATGGACCCTACCTTGATGTAAGTATTGCATATTTCACCATTAATCCATTAGGCTAGCTAATTCTAGAACATGATTCCACAATGGCCTAGATTTAATTCCTAAATGAGTCAAATGATATGAAATAGTGTTAATTAAACGTATAACTTTCGAATACTTGTGAACCCACCCAATGTACGTATTTTATCCGCATTGTTTAATTGTTTTACTAACCAAACAGTTCGATCATGGAGCCCACTGACTTGTGGCTTGTGCATCTGAACTGTTCTTCCTTGTACTACCTTAATATATGTGAGTTACCTATACTATCTACTTATTGGGATCCACTGTAATGTTTGTGTGTGGACCCATCTACTTGCAGTACCACTTGGAAGTAGGACCTGCTACGTTATATGAGACAAACCCACATCATCTAATTGTGACTAACTTTTATGTGTATATATTATACCCAAGTCATTCAACTTAGGGCTCACTGTATTTTATGAGGTTTACCTGTGCCTTCCAAACCATTGTAGAACTACTATGATAATTATTTGCAAATCCAACCTACTAATAACTCACTTGAAGGTGAAGCCCTCTACATTATATGAGTTTCACCAGTACCATCCATCTTGTGGCTCATTTACTATATGTTATGTTTATGCCTTTCTTTCATCTTATAACCACTTGGTGCATGTACTTTACGTCACCTCCACTCATTAACCATAAGGCCCAGTTAGGGTATAACCATGTGGTCCCAACAGAAGAGAATCATGTCGGGCCAAACCGTTAATGGAATATCTATCTTGCGAAGGATATGGTGTAACTTTGAATACAATTAATGCTGATGATATTAGTGATGATATTGATCATACTCATGCACCATGGAATGATGGTATGTGTAAGTGTACTTCAATACATTTGTTCATGTGTAAGATATGTTCTCTGTAGTTTAGTCACATGACCATGGATTGATATAATTGATAGTGGCACATGATGATTTTATATCATTTTTGGCTTAAAGGTTAGACAGACCCTAAACTCATGTCATTATATGCATACCACATGCATTTGAACATATGCTTTATCATAATTTCTTGAATTCATGCATAATCATGACATACATGATGATCGAAATACAACAGTCGTGTTGTATAACATGAGTTGGATCTTGACGATGAAATGTGCATCTATGATGATGACTTGGCCGGTTATCCATGAAAAGGGACAGGACACCGGAAGTGTGGAAATAGTAGGGGATGATGTGCCCCTTTGGTTAAAAGTCCCTAAACCCCGATGCTAGCTAGGGATACCACACCATCAGGCCGGGTGGATACATGGGTCATGGATTTGACTGCCACTGACGGGGTCAGGTTGAGAAGAGGTGGGTCCAACTTGCTTAGGTGCTGAGATGCAAACAGGGACCGGCCTAACCCACCAGTGAGGAGAAGTGCGAATGAGGTCCACTACTGGCATGTCGAGTGGAAGTCCAACGTAAGACAGGTATGCGAGGTCGATATTGGTGTCTGGTGCAAGGGTGTCGACCATGGTGTTTCTCGATATATTCAGTTATGATATGGCATGACAATATGATGATGATGATGTGATTACGGATGTGTGTAATAAGGTTATGGTTGTGGTATAGGAGAAATGAAAATATGACTTGGTGATGCTGGTAGCATTGACTCGGAGTATTACTATAATGCATATGCATTGCATTGGCATTGATATCGGCATCATACCTTACGTACTACATGCCTTTCACCATACATGATTTCTCCGTGGCATATTTATCTTACTTGCATGTAGGACACACTGCACACACGTTTGTACTCACTAGGGTTTTTGCCTAAGCTTCCTATTTCCTATTTTTTCCAGGGTAGGAATAGCTTGGAAGACTTAGCTTTCTGGATGCATTGTATCTATTTCTCAATTTGGCAATGTTAACTTTGTGTACCTTTTGTAATGCATTGTACTTGTAACCATCAGGATTTATAATGTAGAGTGTTGCTTGGTATTTTGATCATGAATCTTCATGCTTAGGTATGTGTGTGTATATATATATATATAAATTAGTTAAAAATCTTCCTTGTGGTGTGTCGAATTCGGGGCATCACGGAAGTTGTCTGTCCCCGGATTTGGGGCGTGATAGCCATGACCCCATTCATAGTGGCCTTTTGGTACCATGCACGTGTGCACCGCAGATTGCCATCAAACGCAAAATGAACGGTGGGGTGATTTGATACAGTGGCCCGCACCAAAACTCAACTAAAACTACTCCTTTTCGATCAAAATTTTTCTAGGAATCCAATGAATGGCGTGAATTTCTCTGAAAACATCATTGTGGGGCCCACCGAACACGTTAGCACAATGAATTTTGCATGAAATGCGCGGCTGTGAAATCTGGGACTTCCGGGGAGTTGTATGGCCTAAAACATGGTTGGATGACTGATCTAAATCGTTTAAAAGCTCGGGAAGGGGGTCTTTACCCCAACCATGTAGCTAAAATTAGTTCTTGGAACATACACTGGCCAAAAATCCCCTCCAAATGCAAGAGAATGCGTCTTCCATTGTCGCTGTGTAAGTTGCATGAGTGTGCATGAGTTACGCATGCCGACTCCAGCTTCTCCACTACCTTCCTACTATTTATATAAAGGAGAAGAGAAGAGAGAGAAGGCATCGATCATCCCTTGGATGAGAGCAGCCATGGAGGCATCATCAGACAGGTAGCAAGGACGTGGAGGCGTGGACGGGGGATCAGACGTAAGATGTGAGAGAGAGAGAGAGAGAGAGAGAGAGAGAGAGAGAGAGAGAGAGAGAGAGAGAGAGAGAGAGAGAGAGAGAGAGAGAGAGAGAGAGATGGAGTAGGCCAGCTACAAAGAGTTCTTCTTTCTTCTTTCTCTTTAGTTTTCTCCTTTAATATTTTTAAGAGAATTTAGTCAATCATGATAATGATAGGCTAAACCTCTTAGCTAGGGCTAAGAGGTGAAGGTTGTAGCATGATGGGGTGTTTTTCTATGCTTTGATTCATGTTTATTGAACTCTCTCGGATTCTAGTTTGATTATGAAGGAATATTTTTAGTTTTTAATGGTTTATTGTGACTCAAATTACAATCGATTTGTGATAGCTTGAGATATCTTCTTTTCATGTCTTAAGATTGTGAAATTAGGTAATCTCGTTGTGCACCATCATCTCATGGGCATGATTGGGTGATGGAATCCTTCCTAACTTTCACAATTCTCTTATGATTGGCTATGATATTGGTAAATTATTGTTGTTTGTCATCGTCTCCTGGGCATGGTTAGATGATGGAATCACTTCCAAATCTTCACCACTCTTATTTGTTGATGATTAGATCCATGAGAAGTTCATAGATTTAACAAATCTCTTCTTACCAATTGGATAGGATAAGACTCTGATTCTAGTTGTGTCCTCGAGTCAATAAAAAGTAACTTTCCGATTGCTACAAGAGAATCCTTGGCACCCTAGTTTCCTACCTTTGAATTTCACTAGTTTTAGTTAAATAATTCACCATTACTCTCCTACATTCTCCTGATTTAGATTACATTTTCTTCTAGTTCTAGTTCTGGTTGCTTTCAGATTACGTACAAGGTTCAGTCCCCGACCTCGGTCTTACCGAGATTATTGCTACAATGTAGCCCTACACTTGGGGTTATGAACAATTGTGTTGCATCGCTAATCGCCAGTACCCTTTGTTTGTGCATGAAATTGCGGTAATGGCCACTTTAGTTGAAAGAAGAATATGCCAATATGTCCTAGAGGGGGTGAATAGGATTTAAAAAAAAAAAAACTTTTATGGTTATTTAAAATCCTATCAAACCTATCCTAATAAAATATGCATAAATCAGGATTTCTTCAAAGTAACTCTAATGGCTTCCAAGCCAAATAGAGGATCCGGTCATAATACTATTTGACAGATGAATAAGATGCATTTTATAGATTATGATGGATGTGACTGTGTGTGAGGTGTGATCTTAGATATTTAATTATGAAAGCATTTAAAGAAATCACACAAGTAATCAAAAACAAATATCAATCACAAACACAGTAATTTTTATAGTGGTTCGACTACTTGTCTACTCCACTCCCGGCGGACGCACTCAATCCTTGAGTGTACTTGATTTCACTAAAGGAGGTTACGCAACAGGTTCACCTCAAACCGGAGGTTTTAAATCAGGTTCACCTCTAACCAGTACAACCTACACTTAGGCTGACACAGCGTGTCCATATGACACAGTTTATGCTCCCATGAGCAAGGGTCAACACATAGCACCCAACTTTTAGGCCCCACGGCCAAGGATCCACTTAAGGAACCTCAAAAGTTTATGCTCCCATGAGCAAGGGTCAACACAAAGCACCCAACTTTTAGATCACACCGGTCAAGGACCTACTACAAGGACTTAAGAGCTTATGCTCTCCATAGAGCAAGGGTCAACACAAAGCACCCCCACGTACACTCCTGGTGAAGGCCTCCTACGAGGACTTGCAAGGGGTGAGAAACACCTTAGACCCAAAACTATAAAAGGAATGATCGCAAGGGTCCTCTGGACTCTAATGACTTACAGATAAGTAGATGAACCCCATTCAGCGCGTTATCAAAGATCTCGTCCTTTGTTGATGAAGAATCTTCTGCTTCCTTAAATCACAACTCAGAAGATATACCAATACATGACAATGGGTTGGGTCAAGGTTATAATACATCGTACTCTCTTATATGTTTTCCTAAAAGGAAGGTAGAGTGATTCCAATCATCTATGCATTCAAGGCATCCCAGCTTAATGATTTGCCATTAAGGTGGTAGCTGTAGGATCCTTGAATGCAGAAGTTCATTCCCCTATCCACTCTATTGAATGTCAATGATGAGGGTGGATTGGAGGATGAACTTCTATGAGAGAAAAGGCTTTGGGTATATGATCTAACGTTAAACACTCAAAAGTACTCTCTTCTTTCTCTACCAGTAACCAAGGGCAAGCTCTCATTAAATAGGTAAAAAGGTTCCAATAGATATAAAACGGTCACATTTATGACAGAGTTCGATATCATCGAGCAATGTTGATATCATCGAGCGTATACTCTTGATAACATCGACTGGCCACTCGATGACACGAGCTCAAATGTCAAATGCTTTTGAAACCTGTTGCCTGCTGGTCGAGGAAATCGAACGTGCGTCGATGTCATCGGATTTTGAACTTCGATTTCATCAACACGAGGTTCGATTCCTCGACATTTAAAAATGTGAGCCACTTGCCTTTGAGATATTTCAGGTCTAAAATATGATCGAGATACACTCGATATCATTAGAATTTGAATGTCGATGATATCGATGGTAATGTCGATGCATCGATAAATCCAAGGATTTTTCCAGTTAGCTTACTAGACAGTTTATGTCCACTCTCGATGTAATTGGCCTAGCCTCGATATGATTGATATTTGAATATCGATTTTATCGAGCGACCCTCGATCTAAGAAGAAACAACCTGAAAATATTGCAGGATAGATGTGTGTCCAATTCGATATCATCGACGAGCCTCTGACATCATTCAAATTTAAATTATGAGGATATCGAGGAGCTCTTCGATATATCGAAGATTACATGTTTTGCCTTAGCAGAATTATGGGCACAACAGACCGGATGTCAATTTTATCAAATCTACTTCGATGGATTGGAGATTCAAATTTCGATGATATCGAACCATATATCGATACATTGATAATTCCGTTCAGAGATCTTTGTGGTTGCTAGACATCTTATGTCCTCATTTCGATAATATCGAGTGAGCTTCGATGGCATCGACAACAAGGTTCGATTTTATCGGTACATGTATCGATAAATCCATAAAGGTAGAAAACTTACGAATTTTCCTGAAGTTTGAAAAAGGTTTCTAACCTAAAAACTTTAGGATGTTCTAACCAATTTTAAGAGTTTTAATCACTTGGTGTTTTGGGACATGAGATGTGAGGCTAAGATTTACCTGAGGCAAGTTCGAGCCCACATCCAGTTAAGGTAGATGTTTGATCAATCTTCTTGTGGGGCTCCTCTATCTAGCTGACTCAACACTCACGCTAATTGACAAACCAAGGTACTTTCAATCTCCCCCTTTGTCAATTACGTGACAAAACACCAAAACACCCTAGAACAACTTCTAGACATAACACCCTAAATTGTGTGTACATGTATTTTACACAATTTCACAATTTTATCTAGTGAGCAAACACACACTTTCAGAAGCTGCTCCCCCTAGCCACAATCTCCCCCTGTCATGTTGCAGCTGCTCCCCCTAACACTTGCACCACCATCCACAAATAGATAAACACAATTTTTCTTCGGGGTGTGGATTTGTTCTCCCCCTTTTTGTCAGTCATTAGCAAAGGATAACATAACAGTTGATATTGGCTGAAGTTAGAGAATTTGGGAGAACCAACATTCAGGGAGCATATGCATATAATAGATAGATGTAAAACAGTGGATAAATTTGTACTCGAGGCGTAACGACCCGTAAATTTCCGTACTTTGGCTCGGGTACCACCTCGACCAGAAATCAATTAGGATTAAATCCTTTAGAAATTTAACAAAGTTAACTAAGTGCTAAACTCAATTAGCCATGAAATCTGTTGGGATCGCTTTAAATACGATCTGCAAGACCCAAAACTTGCAAAATCATTGACTCTAGGTTACCCTAAAGTTTAGGATCAAACTCATTACCCAGCTACTCTCGGGAATGACTTGAAACTTCGTATTAGGTCTAGACCGCACATCAGAAGTCTGATTAACACGAAGTTAAGGAACTAGGACCGCCTCACTGGGCTCGACAACCATCTCGAAAATCAAGTCCAGACGATGTCCCACGGTCATTCGCTTGAGTCCGGAGCGAGGGAGTGTGAAAACCACCATTTCCTTTACAAAATAAATATCTAGAATAGTGATCTGGCACCACTCGTTTGCAGATCAGTATTAAGCAACCAGACCGTCAGAATCAGACCAAATTATACCCTCAGATCTGGAAAAATTTCAGGAACATTTACATGTACTTGGAATTTCGGATCGTGGCCCACCGGCCATTGAACTGAAAATGGTCCGCCACGTGTGATCTGGGAATCCGATCGAGTCGAAAACGTAATCCCACGTAGATCCATGAGTTGTGAGCTTAAGTCTGACGTTTGGCTCAAGGAGGGCCACCAGAACCCCTCTTTTGAGCAGGAACAATGCCGGAAAGCCTATAATAGACGTACCCCATGAACAGGAGTCTATTTCGGAGAGGTTTTAGGCTATATAAGGGCCTTAGAACAGCCCCTCTCACAGCCATATGAATTTGGGATAAAACCCTAGTGAGAGAGAGAGAAAAGAGAGAGAAGACTTGGGATTTGTGGGAGCACCTTCCTCCTACTGCTTTCGATCTTCACACGGGCTACACCGCCTCTTTCCAGGCGCTTTCCTGGCGATATCAACTCCGTTTTAAGGTGAGAAACCCTAACCCTAGATCTGATTTGAGGTGTATAGGCTATAGGTTGTGAAATAGCTAACCGATTTCACTCTTTAGGCTAGAAAACTCCCGAATACGGAAGCTCATCCAACCTTGCTGATTCGTTGAGATTCCAAGGAGCAAGGTGAGGACTTTAGGTGTATAGGTTATGGTTTTCAATGCTTTCAATGTCAGATAATGATAGATTCATGATCTGCATGCAAATGCACATGTACAAAGTGCTTTCCGTTTTCTGTTTCGATTAAAGTTGTAGAATATGAAATTTCACATACTCTAGCTATACGTAGAAATACTGTATACGTATTTTTTTGGAAAAGTGATTGACATGTTTATTTGATGTATGGTTATATGATATATGGATAAAATATTTGTTTGGCGAAAGGAATCGCCGTAATACATGTTCGCTTGTAAATACCATGTATGTTGAAATTGTGTATTCTAGAAATACCGTATATGTGTAAATTTTGGAAATGCAATTGTCATGATTAAATGCTGTATGATTATGATATACATCAAAAAAATACTCGCTAGGTGAAGGGATAGCCCTAATACATATTTTACTAACATACATCATGTATGTTGAAAAGGTGTACTCTAAGTGTTTGTGTAAATGCTTGTGAGTGCAAATGCTTAGATGTTGGCACCGTAGGTTGGTGCTGAGATGGAATTCTAGACTACCTTAGAGACATGTAGGATTCCCTCCATGTGGTTGTTTACTCTAACCACTCACTTATGATGTATATGTAATTGTATCCCTATTTGTATAGTACTCTATAACATGCCTTACAACATGCTTTATATCATGCTTTATAACATGGTTTATGACATGCCTCCTTGCATGTTTGTATTACTTTGTTTATCATGCTTAACTCCACATGCTATTGATGAGAACTGTTGGAGTTTGGGACTATGTCTATAGTCCAAACATTCGGTACCAGACTTGAGGTTGTGGCTGAGATTCATGTCACCACAAGGGATGTGTCTGACGAACCCGAGTCGTACTTCGGTTGGCAATAGTGGTTGGCCACACGGAGTGCTTTTGCGCTTCATATCGCCCAACTTGTTGTGCGCTCGAGCTAGTCAGGCTTGTCAAGTAACCGATATGTTGAATGTGTGCTCACCATGTTTGGTCATTTCTGTTTGAACCTAGGGTACCAAACTTACCAGTGGCAATCCCGTTAACCATGGTACCTCGATCCGCTAAGACTCATAAGCCGGACATGGTGGTATGGGACACCGTGGCTGAGCTGTCGGCCTATGCTGGGGCCAAGTGCCTCCCCATAGTGACCATTGAGCAACCCAAACTTGTGAGCCGAATACAGTGGTATGGGACACTGTATTCGAGCTGTCGATACTTACGGCGAGAACCGAGTACGGTGAGACCTGTACTCGTGCTGACGGGCGACGAGTCCTCTGTAATATCTTCGAGTATACTCCAAGGTCTATGATTGGCGACGAGTCTTTCACAACAGCTAGAGTAGGAGTTGAGCCGAGTACGGTGAGACCTGTATTCGAGCTGACGGCTAGTGATTGAGCCGAGTATGGTGAGACCTGTACTCGAGCTGACGGTCAACAATTGAGCCGCATACGGTGAGATCTGTATCCATGCTACGGGCGACGAGCCCTTTGTGATGCCTTCGCTATGCCTCTCAAACCATAATATCGTATGAGATTAACTAGGATTGACGACCCTAGAATGGATCATGTTTGGGAATGATACAAGGGAGGTACCTTAGTTTCCCAATATTACTATTTGAAATGGACTAATAATAACTCGGTAATCATGTTCATCATCGCACCGCATGTGCCTAGTAGATGTGGAGCACTGAGGGAGGTATGCATTCGCGAACGTAAGATGATGTCGCATGAGGGTGGTTTGGCAAGGGCATACATCATCATATCATTTCATTCTTGCATTTAACAAGAGTAGTTAGACTTGTTTGATTTGTATTGCTTTATCAGTACTGCTTGATTGAATTGATAATATGTTAACCTATGCTTTATTATTCCACTGAGTTAGCTACTCACTCCCACGTTACGGGACGGTGTTTGCAACACCAACCAGACTCTGTCACAGGTATAAACAGCGCGTCGGTTCAAGAGCCGAAGCCCGATTTTGACGAGGACCAGGATGAGTTCTCATTTATGCAGTACTCGGACGGCTTTGCTTAGGCCGACTGCATCGCGGGGATTTCAGGACTCATCTTTTAGATTGTATTTTGATTTTTGACTCAAAAACAGTACATGTATATGGGTACTCAGTTAGTGTTCATACTCAGGTGTTCATGAAAATTTTGTTTCTTTACATACTTTAAATATACAATTTCAGACTTCCGCTTGCCTTTATACAATTGAACTGAAGTATGAATTACTGCTTTGGTATAATCTCATTCATGTTTATTGCCTTAACTCAGACAACATTTAACCATCATTATGTATGTTGCATAAGTGATGCGTTGGAACTCGGGAGTTGAGTTCATACTCGACCCCCGAATTTCAAGGCGTTACACGAGGTCACAACACTAACGCCCTACCAACTGACAGTCTATTTTCGAAGGCTCGTCACCAACTCGATTGGGGACCACAGCCAGGCTGCGCCAGTGTAGGCCGACAGCTCGAATACAGTGTCCCATACCACCGTATTCAGCTCACAAGTCTAGGTTGCTCACTGGTCACAATGGGGAGGCTTGTAGCCCCAACGTAGGCCGACAGCTCGACCACTGTGTCCCATACCACCATGCCTGGCTCATGAGTCTTAGCGGATCGTGGTAACATGGTTGAAATGAGTCTTTACATTGGTAAGGGGTACCTTAGGTTCAAGCAGTAGTGTCCATACATGGTAAACACACAATAGGCCCATCGGTTTATTAGACGAATTCAATTGGTACGAGCGTACGCTGAATTAATCGACAAGGTACTACTGTCAACGATTTTCGTACGACTCGGATTCACAGAACGCATAAATTGTGGCATGACTAATTCGACCACTCAAACATGAATTGTTACTGATTGCTTGGACTACGTAGTAGTCCCAATCATATTCAAATGCAGCATATGGAGACATGTGATAATCATATAGGCGTTTAACAAACATTCCCAACATGAATCTCATTCAAGCATTTCATCGAACACATTGCACATATTGCCATATATTGCATTTCATCCATAGACTGCATAATCGGAATTTAGGTTACATGAAGGAAACTATACAAATAGATATGGTAGTTGAGAATTCTATCTCAACACCCTTATTAAATATAGTTCATCAAACAATATCTCATTCAGACACTTTATCAACCACATAGGATATGTTATTATACACATACAAGTTATACATAACCCGTGTGGTTGAAATTAAGATTACATGGAGGAAAATTATATATCTAAATAAGGTAGTTGAGAATCCTATCTCAACGCCCTAAATAAATACAATTGATTGGACAATTTCTCATTCATACATTTTATCAAACACTTACTCTACACATTCCATCATATAAGAAATAAATTAGTTATAACCTATCACTACCAAAAAAATGACCAAAGGTTACGGACTATGCTACTTTTTAGCTACGGATATAAACCGTAGCTCTATTGCTACGACTTAAAACCATAGCTAAAAATGCCCAAAACCATAGCTAAAAGCTACCACCTTCACACGTCCATCCAACCTGCATAGCTGCTTGAGGGAATTTACGAGGCCCATTAAAATTTGTGTGCTCCATCTAATACGTCTATCTATTTTGAAAATAATGTTAGGGCAGGATCCGAAAAATGAAGTAGATTGAACGATCAAGTGGACCACATGTTTGGAAACAGTGGAGATTAATACCTACCATTGAAAGTTGGTGTGGTTCAGTTGGACATAATATTTGTAGATTTGTTGTGGTCATTTCCTATACAAAAAATTACGAAATTAATGAACGGAGTGGATTTATCAAATGCATCAAGATGGACCCCACGAATAGAATGAAAATCTGTCCGTCCAGATCCTACCGAATGTGTGAATGCGGAGTGGCTGTTACGGACGGAGCAATAGCTACGACCTAACAAACTTTTAGTTATGGTTTCTGACCGTAGTAGGGTCGTAGCAGGTACAAAATGCGAAAAACTGCGCTCGTTTTTCTTTTCCCCCTCTCCCAAAATTTTATTATCTCACTCTCACGTCCGTCCCTCTCTCTCACTCTCACGTCCGTCCCCTTCTCTCTCACTCTCACGTCCGTCCCTTTCTCTCTACTCTCAATCTCCCACTTCTCTTTTCTTTGTCTCTCTCGATCTCCGGCACCATTGCTCCTGTCCCTCTCTCTCTCTCTCTTGATCTCCCGCACCATTATTCGAAATAGAAAAATCGTCATCAGCATTCCTTAGATTGCATTGTCAGAGAGGATTTTGGTATGCTTTCTTCTCTCTCTGTTGATTCCTGATTCGATGTGGACCCCCATTTAGGGCCTGTTTGGCCGGGCAGACTGGATGGGATTAGATTGCATTGGAAGGGATTGGAAGGAATCCTGGGATTGGCCGAGCGTGCCAAACACGCACGTTGAACTTCTACCCTGATTGGAGCAATCCCATGGGATTGCCACAATCCATTGACATTACCATCATTACCTTGAAATCCACCGAATCCCTCCTAATCCCACTTATTTTGCCGTAGACATGTTTGGGTGGACGGATTAGAAGGGATTGGCCGGGCTGGCCAAACATACTCGGTGGTAGATTCCTTGGATATAGTAATCCCATGGGATTGCCAGCAATCCACTGACACAACCATCATTACCTGTCATCCACCCTAATACAATCTAATCCCATGGGATGGCCCGTCCAAACACGTTCTTAGAGATTAGGGGATTTTAGGGCTTACAGATTTGAACGTGGACCCTGAATCAGGGATTTTTTGATATTACAAATTAGGAATTTGGGGATTTTAGAATTTTAGGCCTTATAAAATATTTATAGAAAGTATCTGAACTTATCTGTTTTGAGATTCATTACATTGGTTAATGACTAGTACTTTGGTTCAGGTGGGGAAGTTAAAGTTCTTTTGACATCGAATTCTGCCATAGCTGCAGCTGAAACAGGTTTATATGGTGTGGTGTGTGGGCCATTTACAAGGTTCAGATGCCCCTTTTATCATTTAATCATTCATACCTCAAATGATCATGGATTTATGTGTATTTAGCTTTTATAGGTTAGGTTATAAGCTTGGTTTAGAAGAGCAATGATTCTAATTAGGAAGTAATGTGATTATAACGTTGTTTGGCAATGGCCATTCTCTTTATGATGGTGATGATGATGTCAGCAACAATATTTTATTAGGAGTTATATAATTTATATAATACTTGGTGTTATATTTGTCTCTGCTTGCTTCATTCATATGACCTAGTTTGAAATATGTTGTTTCAATTCATAGCCACTCGGTCCCAATTCAGAGATGGTCTAAGATAGCCAAGATATTGGCCAGCGCTTGATATCTTTTAAATGATGTGGGATAGCCAATCAATGTGATTTCTGCATTGTGGATGCCGGCCCATAGTAGTATGGTATGAATTTGAGGTCTAGATCAAATGGTTACTTCCTCGTGAGAAAATATTGCCACGTGGGATGACATTTAAAAGCATTGGGAACCCAGATATCAGAATATATCAAATGTAACTATCATATAAATTAAGTTATTGTATAAAATGAGATGAGCTTTGTTAAGCCCACACTCGATATAAGGTTTGTCCACTAGTCAAGAGTACTACAGTTTACAAGATAAATGTACTGCTGGAAAGATTGCCCACTTCCAAACATTGTAGCCCACTTAATAAGTGGGCCAACTTGATCTTTGAGTGAGAACATCTACAAGGTCAGACCACCTGATAGAGAGCTTGGATATTGGAGAGTTCAAATTACAGTGGCTGGCATTTGTAGGAAACAGTTATTCTGTAAGACCTGTACCCTAGACTGTACCGTTCCGTAGGCTTCCGCGATCCTACTGAATTCTGGCAACCCTCGACCTGTTACCAATGTTTGCGCGCAATCCTAAGCTGAGACCTGCATGCCGAAGTCGGCTCAAACCGAAACCTATACCTTGACGATCGCGCCATCGCCACGATTCTAACGCCGTGACTCGCATATCAAACCGATACCTAGGCTGGAAACTGTTGGTCTGCGTTTATTCCAAAAAAATGCCGCACGTTGCGAATTTCGAGGCAATCTCTATGAGATGTCCCATCAATCATTGTCAAGTACAACCATACCTCAAGTATAAGCCCCATCCCTCCTTTTTCCCTCAAGTCAACTCTCTTTCCACCTCATCATCTCCCTTTACAAAAATTTCAACCATAACCATACCACTTTCACCAATTTTTAAACCAAACCATACCCATCCATCAACCATCCTTACAAACACCACTCCATCCAGCCCATTAATCCCATCATTTCTCTCTCTCCCTTATTTCTCAAAAACACTCTCCCAAGCAACTAAGAACCTTAAACGTCCAAGCCTCCCCAACTCTCCCAAAGGCTAAGTGTGGCCCACCCTCTCATCTCTCATCCCCACTGTCAAGTCTTCATCATCCACCATTAAATGCTAAGCATAGGTGCATGCAAACCTAAGGGAACAAGGAGAAGGCCTAGAGGTGGGTGATCCACCGTTAAATTTCTTTCCTTGGGGCCACTTATTGGTGGGACCCATTTTTTTATGCATGAATTGTATCATGTGGGGCCCATAGTGGCAGGGCCTCACCAATTTATGTTAAATCCACTCCATCCATCAGACGGTGTAGTCCACCGCATTTCAGGTGAGATCCACCCTTCATATATATATATGTATCTAGTAATATATTATATTATATTATTTAATATATATTAATATTATACTATATATATAAATATGCATGGTGGGCCACATGCATGTGGGACCCACCATGAGGCATTTGCGCATACCGTCCAGCGTCCAGAGATGCTGGACGTGAAGGTGGCTAGCATGGAGTGTTGTGTGCTGACATGGGTGTGTACTTACAAGCTAAATTTAAAAAATATATATTTACTTTTGGGGTGGGCTGCTCATGCAGGCCCCACCTTGATGTATGGGGCTGATCTACGCTGTCCGTTCTGTTCTCCAGCTCATTTTAGGCGTTGAGCTGTAAAATGAAGCTGATCCCATTTTCTGGAGGGCTGTGGTGTTGAGAATGCTAGTATTTTCCATTCAAAACTTGGGAAAATGATTGCTAGGGTCCACAAGAAGCTTGGACCCACCTGAAACTCTGTTTGGACCCCTAATTTTGTGTCACACATACAATGGACGGGGGAGATCTGATTAATGTGGGTCCCACTAAGGAAAGAAAAGTAACAGTAGCAACTGTTACTGCTACTGACAGACGCAGGCAGCGCCTGTGCTACATGGCGGCGGGCGGACGGGCTGGGTCCCACGGCCCTAGCCGCGGGCCCCACCATGATGCGTTTCGAACATCCTCATAATACATTTGATACGTCCCCTTTAAATTTTGGGGTATCCCAAAAATCAGTTGTATACGGAACTCAGGTGGGCCATACCATCTAAAATCATGTGAGGACATGCCTAAAACATATAAAAACACCCGGTGGGGCCTACCTGAAATTTGAATGTGGCTAAAATTTGGTCTGGACCCTCAGTTAGGTGGGACACACATAATGGGTGGGCTGGATTTGTGAACCACATTTCGGTAGGCCCCACGCCCGCCCCCATGTCCAAGTGACCTTATAAATAGGTTGGACAACAGATAAATATCACGGTAGGCTCCCTACCCACGTGACCCTGTCAACAGGTTAGCTGGTAAATAAACACCACCGTGGGCCCCCTGGTCCAGGTGACCTCATGGATAGGTTGGCTGGCAAACAAACATTACGGTGGGCCCCTTGGTCCATGGGACCTAATAAACAGATTGGATGAAAATAAACATTATGGTGGGCACTGGCCACGTGTTCTTATGAACAGTTTGGATGGCAAATGAAAGTTACAGTGGGCCGTACCCAAGGTCCACGTGACCTTATGAATAGGTTGGATTGCAAATAAACATTTCCAATGGGCTCAGGTATGACCATATCAACAGTTTGGCTGGAAAATAAATGTATGGCGGCCCCCATGTGGGACCCCCCCTAAGGTATGTTCTATTTCTACTCCTTCCATTAGTGTGGCCCATTTGATATACATGTGGCCATGTGGTATGACGCCCTTACCATATTTAAGACCCATTGTTGAGCCCCACCTTGAATTGTATAAGGCCAATTGTTGAGGCCCATCTTGATGTATCTCTGGCCCAATGTCGAGGCCCACTTTGACACGTATAGGGCCCATGTGATTAGGCGTCTCTAGATGTATTTTTGGGTTGTTGTCCAGGCCCACTATGACATATATGAGGCCCATTTGATGTATTGGAGGCCCACGAGTCAAGGCCCAATGGAATGTAAATAAGGCCCATTGTAGTGTGATTCCACCATGGTTTATATGTTGACCTTTATAGCAGGCTATTCCTTGGGAGCAAATGTTGGTTTGATGACCACATTGTGCGATTAATGTTGGTTAAATGTCTGCATTATACTCTCCCTAAGGCCCACTGATAGGCCCATACTTGTATTGAGTAGGTCGTCCAGGTCCATATCCGTTATGCACAAGCCTATCACTATATAACATGTTTAGTATAGATACATGATTCATGATCATACGCATCATATGTATGCTTGGTATGAGGAGTGACTGATCATAGCATATGCCTTCAGGCGGAGTTACCTACATAAGCGCGTGTCTCACGCAGGATGGTTGCATGACTGATAGTGTGATACATGCACTTGCATTTGTGTGATTGTGATATGCCCTAGCGACATCAGGGCCATAGCCTCCACAGACACACCATGGATGGCTGGTTGGATACCGAAAATCGTGTTCTAAGCAATTGGGGCACCATAGATGTCCCTGGTTTAAAGTCCCTGAACCCGATGGTACCAGAGGATGACTCCAACGTCGAGACCAAGTAGATATATGAGCGTACGAGGGCCGAATACCATGAGGCCGTGTCTCCCACTGTGTCGTGCTCGGTTAGGAAGGGGGGTGGCCTTACTCGCCCGATATCAGGGGGCATTACTAGGATGAGTTTGACCAGCTCGGAAATGGGTTCGCTATCGACTTGCCAGATAGATGTTGGCAGACTATTGGCCATGTGGATAGTGAGGTTTCTTACGCTCACTTGGACTGTACTGCTAGGAGAGAGACAGTGCCATTTGAAGTGTACTAAACCTCGGTGATTATCCAGACTGAGAACCGTACTGATTTGATGCTCTAGTGAGGAGCTTCATTGGTATGTAGATTGGCATGCTTGACTTACATTATACATTGCATGGCCTTGACACTGCCGATAGTATTCATATCTTGCATCGCATAGCCTTGGTACGGCTGACTGCATTCATGTACTCATCAGCACGTTTCACCATTACTCTGATCTTGCATTCTGAGCACGCTCATATTGCGCACACATTTACACCACCCTCTAAGCTTTTTATAAGATTATGCACGATTGATGCTTGCAGGTGATGCCAGGACGCAGCCGTAGTCTCGATGCAGTTGGAGCGTTCAGCCGAGCTTCTAGAGTTTTTATTATTATCACTATCTTTATTTCCCTTCATATGCCTTGTACTTAAAGTTTTTGATCATAGTGAATTTTGTGATGGTGTTCTTGTGGTTATTGTTCGTGGGTTATGCTTGTGGTTATACTCTTTACAAATCGAATCATGTTTGAAATCCTCCTTATAGCATCCGAGGATCGGAACCTGGTATATGGGTGCCGGGAGCCAAGAATGGGGGTACTACGGAGGCTGTCGGCGTCGGATTCGGTGATCGGGAATTTTGTGAGCCCGGTCTCTGAGTTCGGGGCATGACAGAAGTTGGTATCAGAGCATAACTTAGGAATAACCAAAAACAGCATCACGTGTTTGCTATTACTTAGGGCGATTAGGTTCCGAGTGCGTAACCTTTCGATTGAGTTCCTTAGCGCGTGATTCTCAAGATTAATTGGCGCCTTATCTTTTCCATAGGACATGCTGCCCAGGAGAGTGACCCGAGCACACCCCACTCCACCACCTGAGGCTCTAGCTTTACCACCCACGCCTCCCATTCCACCGCCAGAGATCCCTGCTCCCCTGCCTTTGGATGACGTTCCTCCACCTGATGCCAGTACGGATCTGACCCTGCCTGTGAGTGTCTCGCAGTTATAGCAGATGTTGTAGGTTGTGACTGTTGCGCTTCAAGGGCAGGGCAGGCGCCCAGTTATTTCTGCAGCTCAGGCAGAGCAGGAGCGCGCGAGTGCTCTTCTTCAAGAGTTCAGACAGCTTGACCCTCCATGTTTCCAGGGCGAGCCAGATCCGACAGCAACTGAGAGATAGCGCTCCGATGTGGAGAAATTTTTTTATACTATGTCATGTACGACTGAGCAGAGAGTCCGGTTGGCAGTATTTCTTCTCCAGGGCAAGGCCGAGCATTGGTGGACCTCTGCTACCCGTGTCGCAGGGCCTGAGTATGTATGGACATGGGATGATTTTATTGAACGATTTGAGGAGCAGTACTTTCCTGACCACATTCATCGTCAGAGGGCACGAGAGTTCGAGACTCTAGTACAGGGGGACATGTCTGTGGCGCAGTACCAAGCTCGTTTCGTAGCATTATCAAGGTTTGCACCATATTTAGTTGATGATGAGGGGCGGAAGGCCCGCCGTTTCGAGAGTGGCTTATGTTTCGGTCTCCGAGGCCGTGTTATTGGGTACGAGCTCTTGACCTTTCAGGCAGTAGTATGGAGGGCCGAGATCTACGAGACTGAGTAGGTTGACTCTCAGAGCGATTGAGATCAGAGGAGAGGCCGGAAGAGGCCAGCCCAGTCCAGCAGCTCTCAACATCATTGACGACCACAGAGGTATAAGAGTCATCCACCTACTAGAGCACCAGTAGTACCATTAGCATCTCCAGCGCCACCACAACAACTATTTCCCGGGACATGTTTTGGATGTGGCGGTTCTGGACACCGCATATCTGAGTGTCCCTGTCCTCATCTGTAGCAGTCTAGAGGGCCACAACAGTCTCTAGGACAGCCACGACCACAACATCAGCCTCCATCACAGTAGCAATGACCCCATTAGCAGCGACCATAACCACCTCAGCCACCGAGGCCCCAGTAGTAGCAGAGACAATAGCATAGGCCACTGTAGAGGCATCAGCAGCACCAGGGACCTCAGAGGGGACATGCACCTCCCCATCCAGCTCAAGCTAGATTTTATGCCACTCAGCAGGATCCGTAGACCTCCGGAGGAGTCGTTGAGGGTATACTTCCAGTCTCTTCATGCATCGCCCGAGTATTATTTGATTTCGCTGCTTCGCACTCATTCATGTCTGAGGATTTTTATCGATCGACTGGATTACCGATAGAGTCTGCTAGTAAGGGATTGACCGTATCGACGTCCTTGAGGAAGACCACAGTATTGGACTTTTTTTGTTCGTCTTGCCCCGTTCTGGTTGGTGATATCTTTTTGCCCGCTGACTTGTTTGTGCTGCCGATAACAGATTTCGACGTTATCTTGGGCATGGATTGGCTGGCCGAGTACCACGCCATTTTGTACTGTTCTGCGAGGACAGTCACATTCTACATACTCGGCTTGCCACAGTTTCAGTTCGTTGCAGAGCCCCGAGGAGAATCATTGTCATGTTTGATGACCTATGCAGTCGAGGAGCCCGTTGCCTTGTGTATCGAGTAGTTGCCTATTGTCTGTGATTTTCCCAACGTATTCCAGGAGATTCTGGGGTTGCCGCCACGTCGCCATATTGAGTTTCAGATTGACCTTGTGCCCGGTACTATGCCTATCTCGAAGGCCCCGTACCGTATGACACCGAAGGAGTTGCGCGAGCTGCAACGGCAGTTGGACGAGTTGTGTGAGTTGGGATTCATTCGTCCGAGCAGTTCTCTATGGGGAGCGCCAGTACTCTTTGTCAGGAAGAAGGATGGCTCGTTGAGTCTCTACATAGATTACCGCGAGCTCAACTAGGTCACAATTAAGAACAAGTACCCACTCCTGAGGATAGATGATTTGTTTGATCAGCTGCAGGGTGCACAGTTCTTTTCGAAGATTGACCTGCGTTCCGGTTATCATCAGATTCGGGTTCGAGAGGAGGACATCCTGAAGGCGGCTTTCAAGACGCGTTACAGTCATTTTGAGTTTTAGGTTATGTCCTTTGGACTGACCAATGAACCTGCGGTCTTCATGCAGTTGATGAATGAGGTCTTCTGTCCATATCTTGATCAGTTTGTTGTGGTCTTCATCGACGATATTCTGATATATTCGAGGACCCGTGAGGATCATATGCAGCACCTGGAGATCATTTTACAGACCCTCCGTGCCCACCAGCTGTATGTGAAGCTAGAGAGGTGCGAGTTCTGGCAGGAGGAGGTGAGATTCCTCGGTCACGTGGTGACGAGGGAGGGTGTCACAGTGGACCCCTTGAAGGTTGAGGCAGTGAGTCAGTGGGATCAGCTCACGACTGCGTCTGAGATCCGCAGTTTCCTTGGCTTGACAGGCTATTATCGGCATTTCATTGAGGACTTCTCCCTTATTGTTGCCCCGATGACCAGGTTGACTCGGAAGGGTGCAGATTTTGTTTGGACTGACGAATGTGAGCAGGCATTCATGGAGCTGAAGGACCGTCTGACGTTCGCTCCTGTCCTCACTCTTCTCTCTGGGAGTGATGGATTTATTGTATTTACCGATGCCTCACGTATTGGTTTAGGTGCTGTCCTGATGCAGCACGGCAGGCCTGTAGCTTTCACATCTCGTCAGCTCAAGGTCCATGAGCTAAACTACCCCACGCATGATTTGGAGCTGGCAGCAGTCGTCTTCGCACTGAAGGTGTGGAGACACTATCTCTATGGGGTCAGGTTCGAGCTCTTCTCTGACCACAAGAGCTTGAAGTATCTATTCTCTCAGTCCGAGCTAAAGATGAGACATAGACGCTGGATGAAGCTTCTGAAAGA
The DNA here is from genome assembly GCA_021015155.1 of Magnolia officinalis. Classification (NCBI taxonomy): domain Eukaryota; kingdom Viridiplantae; phylum Streptophyta; class Magnoliopsida; order Magnoliales; family Magnoliaceae; genus Magnolia; species Magnolia officinalis. Next base: position 42,796,924 of record JAJHSJ010000004.1, on the reverse strand, counting down.
CTATGATTTTGACCTCCAGTACCACCCATGCAAGGCAAACGTGGTGGTGGATGCCTTCAGCCGTCAACCACGAGGCCTGGTGGCACACAAGATGATTCAGGAGTGGAGGATGCTCAACGATATAGCAGAGTACGACTTTGATTTTGGTCTGCAGTCTTCTATCGTTCAACTATCGAGCCTGTTGATTCAACCCTCTCTTGTCGCAAGGGTGATCGAGGCTCAACAGACAGATGAGTCGTTACAGGATTACCGAGCAGAGGCAGCATCTGAGAATCAGACAGATTGGTAGATTGTTTCTGATGGAGGACTTCACTTTAGAGGCCGATTATGTGTCCCGGATATTCTAGAGTTGCGCACAGATCTTATGACCGAGGCACATCGATCACGGTTTTCTATCCACCTTGGCTCGACGAAGATGTGTTGTGATATGAGGCTACAATATTATTGGGTAGGGATGAAGCGCCAAATTGCCAGTTTTGTGGCCGAGTGTGACATATGCCAGCGTATCAAGGCTGATCATCAAAGACCCCCTGATCTATTGCAGCCGTTGAGCGTCCCGATGTGGAAGTAGGAGCACGTATCTATAGATTTTATTATGGGTTTACCGAAGACTCAGCGCGGTCATGACGCCATCTAGGTTGTTGTTGATCGTCTAACAAAGTCGGCACACTTTCTTACGATTCATGCGACTTGGCCTTTGCACCGGCTTGCGAGGTTATTCATTGAGGAGATTGTGAGACTGCACGGCGTTCCAGTCTTGATCGTTTCTGACTGAGACCCGAGGTTCATGTCTCAGTTCTGGAGGAGCTTTCAGAGATCGATGGGGACTGATTTGCATCTTAGCACCGTGTATCATCCGTAGACCGATGGCCAGACCGAGAGAGTCAACCAGATCCTTGAGGATATGCTTCGGGCCTGCGTGATTGACTTCGGGGGTAGCTAGGATGAGCATCTGCGATTGACTGACTTTGCATACAACAACAGCTATCAAGCGACCATTGGCATGGCTCCTTTTGAGGCATTGTATGGCCGACTGTGCAGATCTCCGAGTTGTCAGACCGAGGTTGGAGAGCAGCATCTCTTAGGTCCCGAGCTTGTGTAGGAGACATTAGAGGCTACTGATATCATCAAGCAGAGGATGCGTACAGCTCAGAACCGGTAGAAGAGTTTTGTTGATCGTCGACGTCGTCTCTTGGAGTTTGATGCAGGGGACCACGTATATCTCAAGGTCTCGCTCATGAAGGGCGTGGTTCGATTTGGAGCAAAGGGCAAACTTGCCCCGAGATTCTTTGGACCTTTGAGATCACTAAGCGCATTGGTGCTGTGCCTATCGGCTTGCCTTGCCATCTTAGTTGTCTGACGTTCACAACGTTTTCCACGTCTCTATGTTGAGGAAGTGTGGGTCAGACGTAGTTCCTGTTATCGATTGGCAGCCGTTGGAGGTTCGTGAGGACTCTTCTTACATTGAGCAGCCAGTTCGTATCCTTGATCGAAAGGAGCAGGTCTTACGGACCTAGGTCATACCCTTGTTGAAAGTTCAGTGGGGTCACCATTCTGTTGATTAGGCGTCTTGGGAGCGTGAAGCTGAGATTCGAGAGCGCTACCCCCATCTCTTTGTTGATTGATTATATGTTGTATTTTGTATGTTGTCTTCGATTTTATATGACGATGCCTTGTTTCATCTTCTATTATGGGTTATATTTCCTTGTAATGATTGAGTAAGTTTCGAGGATGAAATTTTTATTTGGAGAAGAGAGTTGTAAGACCTGTACCCTAGACCGTACCGTTTCGTAGGCTTCCGCGATCCTACCGGTCGAATTCCGGCAACCCTCGACCCGTTACCGATGTTTGCACGTGATCCTAAGCTAAGACCTGCATGCCAAAGTCGGCTCGAGCTGAAACCTATACCTTGGTGATCGCACCATCGCCACGGTTCTAACACTGCGACTCGCATATCAAACCGATACCTAAGCTTGAAGAAACGCCGCGCGTTGTGAATTTTGAGAAAATCTCTACGAGATGTCCCATCAATCAATGTCAAGTATAACCATAGCTCAAGTATAAGCCCCATCCCTCCTTTTTCCCTCAAGTCAACTCTCTTTCCACCTCACCATCTCCGTTTACAAAAATTTCAACCATAACCATACCTCTTTCACCAATTTTCAAACCAAACCATACCCATCCATCTCCCATCCTTACAAACACCACAACATCCATCCCTTTAATCCCATCATTTCTCTCTCTCTCCCTTATTTCTCAAAAACACTCTCCCAAGCAACTAAGAACCTCAAATGTCCAAGCCTCCCCAACTCTCCCAAAGGCTAAGTGTGGCCCACCTTCTCATCTCTCATCCCCACCGTCAAGTCTTCATCATCCACCGTTAAACGCTAAGCATGGGTGCATGCAAACCTAAGGGAGCAAGGAGAAGGCCTAAAGGTGGGTGATCCACCGTTAAATTTCTTTTCTTGGGGCCACTTGTTGGTGGGACCCACTTTTTTGATGTATGAATTGTATCATGTGGGGCCCATAGTGGTGGGGCCTCACCATCACCGTCTTTTGTCTCTTGTCTCTTTCTCTATCTCTCTCTCTTTCTTTTCCCCTTGAATGTTGTGGGCCCCACCAATTTATGTTAACTCCACTCCATCCATCAGACGGTGTGGTCCACCGCATTTCAGGTGAGACCCACCCTTCATATATATATATATGTATGTAGTAATATATTATATTATATTATTTTAATACATATTAATATTATACTATATATATATAAATATGCATGGTGGGCCAAGTGCATGTGGGACCCACCATGAGGCCTGTCCGCATACCGTCCAGTGACTAGAGACGTTGGACGTGAAGGTGGCTAGCATGGAGTGTTGTGTGCTGACATGGGTGTGTACTTACAAGGTAAATTAGAAAAAAAAAATTGCTTTTGGGGTAGGCTGCTCATGCAGGCCCCACCTTGATGTATGGGGCTGATCCACGCCGTCCATTCTGTTCTCCAGCTCATTTTAGGTGTTGAGCCGAAAACTGAAGTTGATCCCATTTTCTGGCGGGCCATGGCGTTGAGAATGCTAGTATTTTCCATTCAAAACTTGGGAAAATGATTGCTGGGGTCCACAAGAAGCTTGGACCCACCTGAAACTCGGTTTGGACCCCGAATTTTGTGTGACACATTCAATGGATGGGGTAGATCTGATTAATGTGGGTCGCACCTAGGAAAAAAAGCAATAGCAGCAACTGCTGCTGCTACCGACAGATGCAGGCAGCGTCTGTGCTGCATGGTGGTGGGCGGACGAGCTGGGTCCCACGGCCCTAGCCGTGGGACCCACCATGATGCGTTTCGAACATCCTCACCGTACATTTGATTCGACCCCTTTAAATTTTGGGGTATCCCAAAAAATCAGCCATATACAGAACTCAAGTGGGCCATACCATCTAAAATCATGTGAGGATATGCCTAAAACATATAAAAAGACCTGGTGGGGCCTACTTGAAATTTGGATGTGGCTGAAATTTGGTATGGACCCTCAGTCAGGTGGGACACACATAAAGGGTGGGCTAGATTTGTGAACCACATTTCGATGGGCCCCACTCCCACGCCCAGGTCCAAGTGACCTTATAAACAGGTAGGACGACAGATAAATATCACAGTGGGCTCCTTGCCCACGTGACCCTATCAACAGGTTGGCTGGCAAATAAATAGCACTGTGGGCCCCATGGTCCAGGTCACCTCATGGATAGGTTAGCTGGTAAACAAACATTACGGTGGGCCCCCTTGGTCCACGGGACCTTATGAACAAATTGGATGAAAATAAACATTATGGTGGGCCCGGGCCATGTGTTCTTATGAACAGTTTGGATGGCAAATGAACGTTACAGTGGGCCCTACCCAAGGTTCACATGACCTTATGAATAGGTTGGATTGCAAATAAACATTTCCAATGGGCTCAGGTATGACCATATCAACAGGTTGGCTGGAAAATAATTGTATGGCGGCCCCATGTAGGACCCCCCCTGAGGTATGTTCTATTTCCACTCCTTCCATTAGTGTGGCCCATTTGACATACATATGGTCCATGTGGTATGACCCACTTACCATATTTAAGACCCATTGTTGAGGCCCACTTTGAATTGTATAAGGCCAATTGTTGAGGCCCATCTTGATGTATCTCTGGCCCATTGTCGAGGCCCACTTTGACACGTATAAGGCTGTAAGACCCGTACCCTAGTTCGTACTGTTCCGATGAATCCTGCGATCATTTCCTTCGAAGTCCGGCAATCCACGACTGATAATCGATGTTGCGCATGACCGTAAGTCTTATCTTTTAGATTCGAGTCAGTTTAATCCGAGACCTGTATCATTACGACCGCACCGTCGCCGCAGTTCCAACGTCTCGACTCACGCACCGATCCGATACCCTAACTAGAAGATGTGAGCCGACGTTTATTTCGAAGAAACGCCGCGCTTTCCCGATCCCAAGAGAATCTCTACGACCCATCCCATCAATCAATTAATCACATCAATCAATCCATCACTTCAATGTCAAGTACACATCACCTTTCTCCACAAGCAAAGCAACCACCAAAGTCAACTCTTTCTCACCCTCTCTCTTACACCACCTTACATGTCAAGTACACCTACCCACATCCATCACTCACCTCACATCACTCACTCTCTCTCCTTATCTCTCTCTCTTTCTCATTTCTCCACAATTCCAAGCAAGGAAAAACCCCACGTTGGGAGCTCTTCCATGAGAGAAGACAAGCAAAAGTGAGGCCCACCTTTCCCTTCCCAAAACCTCTCATCCTAGCCATCCATTTCCCATCTCCACCGTCGAAGTGAAGCACAAGGAGGTTGGCTTCCCAACAGACTAAGAAGATCGACCGGTGGGTGCTTTGATAGGGTAGTTTTCATGCTTTCTTAGGTGGGCCAAGTGAGACCTACCGATCAATGGTATGGATCTCACTTGGGACCCTAGGATGTGGCCGATGGCCCACTTGATTTTCATTTGATGTACGGTTAAATGCAAGGGAGGGCCCATAGTGTCGGGGTCCCTTCATCACACTGTGTCCCACTTTCTCTCTTCCTCTCTCTCTTTCTCTTTTTGTGAAGTTATGAGTGTGTGGCCCACTTGAATGGACCCCACAATAGGGCATGTATCGGATCCATACCATCTAAGGTGGGGCCCATCTTATATGTATTGTATTCACACCACCCATCATGTGGTGGCCCACTTAAACAGGGCCCACCTTAAGCATGTTTGTTGAGCCCAAGAACGTCCAGCGTCTGGACGTTGCTGGAAAAAAAATATGTATACAAAAATGAGTTTGGCTTTCCAAGCATTGGAGAAGGGCCACTCATATAGGCTCTACCTTGATGATTGTATTCAATCCACGCCGTCTATCCTATCTACCAACTCATTTTAGGCGTTGAGCCGAAAAATGAGGTTGATCGGAGCATCTGGTGGGCCATACCTTAGCAAACAGTGATGTTCACCGTTTAAAATCATCTAAATCTTCCTACACGCCGAAAAATACCCTAAATTGGTCTTGATGGACTGGTACCGGGCTGTGGAAGCCAGTGGTTGGGATGTATTTGGCCGAAGCGGGCCCCACACGTGAAAAACCCCAAAAACATGGGTTTTAACAAAAAAAAAGGGAAGGAGGCAGCGTCTGCTGCCGCTGACACAGCAGCAGCGCTGCCTGCGCCAACGTGAAACGGGCAGGATCCCACGGCTCCAGCCGTGGGCCCCACCTTGATGTTTATTTGTCATCCAATCCGTCCATATGGTGGGACCTCAGGGCGGTGGGCCACCCCCTAAAAATCAGGTAAATCCAACGCTCAGGTGGCCCACATCAGGGAAAACAGTGTGGATTGAACTCTACCATTGAAATCTCTTTGGGGTCCACAGAAGTTTTGGATCAAGCTGAAAATTGTTTTCACCCTTCATCCAGGTCCACGTGACCTTATGAACGGGGTGGATGGAAAATAAACGTTACAGTGGGCTCCACATGGGACCCACACTAATGTATGTATTTTGTATCCACCGTCCAGTGGACAGTGGGGCCCTATGTGTGTGAGTGTGTGTGTGTGAGTGTGCAGCGTGTGTGTGTGAGTGTGCGTGTGTGAGTGTGCAGCGTGTGTGTGCATGTGAGTGTGTGTGTATATTGCATGTGAGCGTGTGAGTGCGTGTGCGTGTGTGTGTGTATATATATATATATATATTTTATATATATTATATTGTGTATATATGTATGTGGGTGGGCCTTTATGGGACCCACCATGATGCAGGTGTTGCATCCGATCTGTCCACCCATTCTGAAAGCTCATTTTACGGCATGAGTTAATGAATGAGTCAGATCCATCTATCTGGTGGGACCCGCACCATGATGCTTGTGTTGCATCCAAACCATTCACCATTTGACAAGCTTGTCTTAGAGGCCTGAGACTAAAAATAAGACAAATCTATAGTTCAAGTGGACCCCACCTTGGTATATGGATGAGGCTCGTCTTGATTCATTTGTGGTCGTCCATTGAGGCCCACTTGGTATATATAAGGCCCATGTTGTGAGGCCCATCTTGATGTATTTGTGGCCCGTTGTCGAGGCCCACTTTGATATATATGAGACCCATGTTACGGGCCCATTGCGATGTATTCAAGGCCCATGGGTTATAGCCCATTACAATGTACTTGAGGCATATTAGTACGATCCAATTGGTGTGGCCCATTTGATATACGTAAGGCCCATGTGATATGGCCCATTTAATGTATTTAAGGCCCAATGGGATGTACCTAAGGTCCATTGCAATGTGTGATCCCTCCATGGTTTATATAATGATATTTATAGCAAGCCGTGCCTTAGGAACAATGGTGGTTTGACGCCCACATTGTAGGTACAATGTTGGTTAAATGTCCGCATTGTAACTCTCCTTAGGGCCCGCTGTTGGGCCCACACTAGTTGTGTGTAGGCCATCCAGGTCCATCTGTATTGTAAGAGTAGTTCATTACTTTATAACATGCTTAGTATAATCTCATGACTCATGCCCATACGCATCATATGTATGCTTGATATGAGTAGTGACTGAGCATAGCATACGCCATTGGGCAGACCATTTAGGGGACTCCTTATGAGGCGGAGTGCCCCACATTATCGCGTCGTACGCGCATGGATTGCTGCATGGTTTAACGGTGTGATTCATGCATCTCGCATCTGTGTGACTTGATCACTGCACACCCTAGCGACATCAGGGCCATGGCTCCACAGACACATCGTGGATGGCCGTATCGGATACCGGAAACACTTGGTTCTAGCACTGTGGGCACTTAGGAGGTCCTTGGGTGAAAGTCCCAGAACCTTTTTGGTACCAGGAGATGCTCCAACGTCTAGACCGAGTGGATACACGAGCGTCCGAGTGCCGAATACCAGTAGGCCGCGTCTCCCACTGTGTCGTGGTCGGTTGGAAGGGGGTTTAGCCTTATCCACCTGAGTGAGGGGGCTATAAGCTAGGCTGAGTTTGACCAGTTCGCGAAGGCGTCCGCTATCGACGAGCCGGGTAGGTATTGACAGACTACTGGTCAGGAGGATAGTGTGGTCTCTTTCACTCGCCTGACTGTGCAGCTAGGGAGGAGGCAGTCAGTGTGAGGTGTATTAGACCCTGGTGATATCCAGAGAGGAACTGTATTGATATGTATACTTGTGGAGTACTGGCATGCTTGATTTACATCTCGCATATGACATTGGCTAGATAGGCCTCACATCGCATGGCCTTGGTCTGGCCGATCGCATTCATGCCTTGCATTACATGGCTCTGGTTCAGTTGATAGCATTCTTGGACTAACCGCATATTTCCGCATTACTCTGATGTTATACACTTGGCACTCGCCTCGCGCACACACCTACACCACCCTCTAAGCTTTTGTAAGCTTATACACGACCGTTGCGTGCAGGTGGCGTTGGACAGCAGCAGCGCTGAGGCAGGAGCGCGTATCAGCCTATCTTGGAGCCTTTTGATCATCTTGTATTTCCCTTTCCACATTGTACTTAAAATTTTGATATAGTGGATATGTGTTGATGTTGTTTTGTGACTTGGTTATGCTCCATTACAAAAAAAAATTCAGACTGAAAAAAATCCTCCTTGTAAGATCCCAGGATCGGAATCTGGCGTATGGGCGTTAGGATCCGAGAATGGGGTATTACGGAGGTTGTCGGCGCTGGATTCGGCGATCGGGAATTTTGTGAGCCCGGTTTCCGAGTTTGGGGCGTTGCAAAGGCCCATGTGATTAGGCCCCTCTAGATGTATTTGCAGGCTGTTGTCCAGGCCCACTTTGACATATATGAGGCCCATTTGATGTATTAGAGGCCCACGGGTCAAGGCCCAACGGAACATACATAAGGCCCATTGTAGTGTGATTCCACCATGGTTTATATGTTGACCTTTATAGCAGGCTATGCCTTGAGAGCAAATGTTGGTTTGATGTCCACATTGTGCGATTAATGTTGGTTAAATGTCCGCATTATACTCTCCCTAAGGCCCACTAATAGGTCCGTACTTGTAGTGACTAGGCCGTCTAGGTCTATATCCGTTATGCACAAGCCTATCACTATATAACATGTTTATTATAGATATATGACTCATGATCATATGCATCATATGTATGCTTGGTATGAGGAGTGACTGATCATAGCATATGCCTTCAGGCAGACTGTTTACAGGCTCCCTGATAGACAGAGTTGCCTACATGAGCGCTTGCCTTACGCAGGATGGTTGCATGACTGATAGTGTGATACATGCACTTGCATTTGTGTGATTGTGATATGCCCTAGCGACATCAGGGCCATAGCCTCCATAGACACACTATGGGTGGTTGGTTGGATATCGAAAATCGTGTTCTAAGAAATTGGGGCACCATAGATGTCCCTGAGTAAAAGTTCCTGAACCCAATGGTACTAGAGGATGACTCCAATGTCCAGACCGAGTGGATATATGAGCGCACGAGGGCCGAATACCATGAGACAACGTCTCCCACTATGTCGTGGTCAGTTGGGAAGGCGTGTGGCCTTACTCGCCAGAGAGCAAGGTGCATTACTAGGCTGAGTTTGACCAACTCGAAAATGGGTTCGCTATTGACTTACCGAATAGATGTTGGCAGATATTGGCCAGGCGGATAGTGAGGTTTCCTACGCTCACTTGTACTGTGCTGCTAGGAGAGAGACAGTGCCATTTGGAGTATACTGAACCCTGGTAATTATCCAGACTGAGAACCGTACTGATTTGATGCTCTAGTGAGGGGCTGCATTGGTATATGGATTGGCATGCTTAACTTGCATTATACATCGCATGGCCTTGACATGGCTAATAGTATTCATATCTTGTACCGCATAGCCTAGGTACAGCTGACTGCATTTATGTACTCATCAGCATATTTCACCATTACTCTGATATTACATTCTGAGCACACTCAGATTGCGCACACACTTACACCACCCTCTAAGCTTTCTATAAGCTTATGCATGATTGATGCGTGCAGATGACGCCAGTACGCAGCCGTAGTCTCGCCGCAGTTGGAGCGTGCAGCCGAGCTTCTAGAGTTTTTGTTATTATCACTATCTTGTATTTCCCTTCATATGCCTTGTACTCAAAGTTTTTTATCATAATGGATTTTGTGATGGTGTTCTTGTGGTTATTGTTCGTGGGTTATGCTTGTGGTTATACTCATTACAAATCGAATCATGTTTGAAATCCTCCTTATAGCATCCCAGGATCGGAACCTAGTATATGGGTGCCGGGAGCCGAGAATGGGGTACTAAGGAGGCTGTCGGCGCAGGATTCGGTGATCAGGAATTTTGTGAGCCCGGTCTCTAAGTTCGGGGCATGACATATTCTGACTTTTACTCAACACAACCCCCCCTCCCCCCAAATAAATAAAATAAATAAAGTTCTGAATTGGGCCATTTTGAACACCAAGACATCCTATGGTAGCTATTTCGGTTCTTATTGTTCTCTCCTTGTGCTATGATTTTCAAGCAAGATGGATCGTTTTTCTCCAACAGATTACACATCAGTTTTGACCCTAAACAGCCCTCCCACCACTTCATCCACTCGTTCTATTCTGTTGGAAACAAACTCATCAATCTCTCCATCTTTTGGATTGTTTTGAGTGTCGCCTCTAAAATGCATGCATCTCTTCTTTTTTATAGTCCTTTTCTCAAGTTTTCAAACTCCAAAACACTTCATTGATTGATCACAAAAATCTTATCCATTATAGTTTAGTCTGGCCCAACATTTGCTAACTACACATGTACCTTTACACACATGGAACATCATTCCAAGGCATAAGGTGGCCCATATGGGAAATTCAGGCCGACCCACTTCTCAGGTGGGCCAGCATATATAAAAAGAACCAACGGTTTAAATAAAATTGCCAAATCGTTCAACATGCATGTGTGGTTTTATGATTAGTGGAGTGGCCTGATTTTTGTATATATTCATCTTTATAGTGGGATTGCCTTATGTCGTGCTTAGATGTTAAACACACTTGCTAGGTTGCCATGTGTGCTGCATTTAGAGATCTGTATAGAGGAGGTTTGTATTTGTGTGTGTGAGACAAACCAACTTCTTAAAATTTATGTAACCAGTGCCATCTCAACCAATTCTTCACAGGGCAATCTAAATTCATCGGTTGTTTGATCCAGTAGCTCTAGATAACTTGGGGTTGGTCAGCACAAGAACCCCCAGTGGCCCATGTTAGATTTATTTTGTATCTGAAATGAATAATTACTGTTTTTAAGTTTGTATAAGAAAAGTAAAAGAAAAATCATCAATTTAAACTAACTTGTCACTGAAACACAACTAAGGAAAAACACAACAGTGCAGCATGGATGCTAATAGATGATCTTTTTTCATTGTGCATTGATAATAACAATGAACCATTTCTGACTAGCATTTTAGCTAAGTATTTCAAAACTCTTTGGTGTTTTAGTTGGTTTCAAATCAAGATCATAGATGCATATGTTTAGAATTATATTCGTGAATGAGTGAAAAATACTTATTAATTATTTTTTTGGTAAGGTGCAGGTTTAAAAAGGACCCTTTGGTTAATCGAGTTTCGCCTATAATGGATAGGGAGTGGATAACACTAAGTTTTCCAGACCCATGTTTTATTTCTGGAATGAGAAGTTTTTTAAAGTTTGCACGAGATCACCTTCCTGGTAGAGAAGCCATTTTTTGTCCATGCACCACTTACAGATGTGCATGTTTACCGATTTCCTATGATGATCTGGAAATACATCTAATGAAAAATGGATTCGATCCAAGATATAGGGTTTAGAACATGCATAGTGAGCATGTATCACCTGAGTGCACTGAACGTGTATCAAGTTCCCAACAATACCATAGTGTCCCAAACTTAAATGACGTTCACAACACGATCGTTTAAGAACTCGGTGGTAATAACCTAGATAAAGTTGTCCAGGATGAGCCGAATGTGACCCCTGTAGTCGAAGGCGAATGTGGGAAAAATGAAAGTAATGATTTTGAAGCAAATCTACAAGAAGCAATGACTGAGCTATACCCTAGGGCAGAAGATTTCACCCTGCTGACTCTCATTGTACAACTTTTTAAGTTAAAGGTGAACCATGGATGAAGTGAAAAAAGCTTTACAGAGCTCCTTCAACTACTAAAGAAGGTGTTGCCTTCTGGTAATAAGGCCCTAACTAATACCTACCAAGCAAAGAGGATCATTACAAAGTTGGGTCTTGATTATGTGAAGATCCATGCTTGTCCAAATGACTGCATCTTGTACTGGAGAGAGCATGGATGAAAACTAGTTGTCCAACTTGTAACGCTTTTAGGTTCAAGACAGAAATGGATGATGACAAAAAAATAATTTCGAGTACCCACCAAGGTGTTAAGGTATTTTCCATTAACACCAAGGCTACAAAGAATGTTCAGTGTGCCATGGTTGGCGAAAGAAATGTCCTGGCACTTAACCAGGAGATTACAACATGAAAAGATGGAGCATCCAGCTGATTCTATTGCATGGAGGAATCTCGATGACAAGTATACAGATTTTTCAACTGAGCCTCGCAATGTTTGATTGGGTTTGGCTACAGATGGGTTTAACCCATACGGCACTTATAGCGCTTCATATAGTTCATGGCCCGTTATGTGTGTGACGTACAACCTTCCACCAAAACTTTGTATGAAACCTCAATTTACTATATTGACTTTGCTCATTGAGGGACCACGACAACCGGGAAAGGATATTGACGTTTACTTACAACCATTGATTGATGAACTTCAAGACTTATGGCAGAAAGGGGTCATGACATTCGACACATACCATGAAAGTAATTTCAATATGCGTGCAGTTCTGCTCTGGACAATGCATGACTTTCCAGCGTATGACAATGTTTCCAGTTGTAGAACCAAGGGTAAAGATGGTTGTCCTGTATGTGGTCCCAACACAGATTCCTTGTGACTCAAGTATGGAAAGAAACATGTTTATATGGGCCATAGACGGTGGTTGCCAATGTTGGACCAGGCTAGAAAGGACACAAGTGCTGACACTTACAATGAGAAAGTGGAGATACGATGACAACCGATCCGTCTGGATGGGATTGAGGTCAAAAGACAAACTGCAAACCTTAATTTGCGGTGGGGGAAGTCTGGGAATATGAATAGAAGGGGTATTGATGGAGGCCGATAAGAGCTAGCCGATGACGTTGAATCACCGTGGTTCTTTAAATGGTCTATATTATTTGATCTGGAGTATTGGAAAGATATTCCCGTGTGCCACAACCTTGATGTTATGCATGTCGGGAAAAATATATGTGAAATCCTTGTCGCTTTGATGTTGAACACGCCTGGCAAAACCAACGATGATGTTAATGCGCGGAGGGACCTGAAACGGTTGGGAATTAAGAAGCGTCTATGAATAAAAAAAGAATAATGGCAAGACGATTCAGAAACAAGGTCCTTTCTGTCTAAGAAAAGGAGAAAAAGCGCTTTTCATCCAAACTTTGCATAATCTGTGTTTTCCTATTGGTTTTAGTGTGAACTGGAAGACCATTATAACGGAAGATTGCATGGATTTAAAGGGAATGAAGTCTCATTCTTATCATGTGTTGATGCAACATCTACTCCCAGTTCTTATTCAACATGTATTCAAGAATAGGAAGGTCATTCGTCCTATAATTATAAGCTTTTACACCTTCTTTAATGCCTTGTACTCGTCAACCATAGACCTTCAAACGCTCATTACTCTCGAGAGGGGCATGGCTAGGACGTTATGTCAGCTTGAGATTATATGCCCTCCATCGATATTTGTCATGATGATGCATCTTACCATCCACTTGGTCTACAAGGCTTGCATATGTGGTCCTGTATACTATTAATGGATGTATCCATTCGAAAGGTACACTATGAGCTTAGTAAGAATAAATAGGTGAAACGTCAAAAGATGCATGTATATGTAATGTATCATTATTTTTGTTAGGTTCATGAAAACATTCAAGGCTTATGTCCGTAACAAGACGCGACTTGAGGGTTGCATTGCAGAACAATACATCCAAGAGGAGACGATTATATACTGCAACCAATACAGAGGAAAACATAAAACAAGCCTCTTAGAAAAGCTGGAAAAACGTTTTGATGGAGTCATTCCAAAACCACAGAAGTTACAAGAAATTGTTGACGATGATTCTAATGATGACAATGTTGGTCCAGTAGGTTCGAGTAAAAGTGTCATCCTAATGGGTATCGAATATGAACAAGCTCGTACTTGGGTCATGAAAAGTCATCCCTGCTATGATGCGTGGGAAGGGTATGTACTTTTAGCTCATATGTATATATGTTCTTTACTTTATGCAATTTCAATATAACATTGATATCGAATAACCCACAGGAAGTACAAAGATTTCTTGCAGTGATGCTACAGGAGGACCAACAAGGTGCCTAGTGAGGATGAATTCATACCTTGGTTGAAGAGACAAATAGAGTTCAACGAATATAACGAAGAAGAATTCAAAGATATAGTGAGAGGACCTCTAGCTTTTGCTACGCAATACAATAAGTATTGTATTAATGGTTTCCTTTTTGTCACTAAGGAATATGAGGAGAATAAAACGAACCAAAATAGTGGGGTTATGACAGAGGGTATGACCACCTTCCGATCTAGTGCTAAGGATATAAATACAGTGGATGAAAATCAACCTTACTATGGAGTCCTTCATAGAATTATCCAATTGGAGTACCATACAGGGTATAAGCCCATCCTATTTAAATGTGATTGGGTGAAGGTGAGACATCATGGTGTTGCTGTTGATGTTGAATCGAATCTGAGATTAATAAATTTGTCTAGTCTTTATAGTTCAGACAAAGTGGGTGACGTGCCGTTCATTCTCGCGGAGCATGCCGTACAAGTTTTCTACTGCAAAGATCATAAAAATCCTGAATGGCACGTGGTCTTGGAGGTTCCAAAAAAGATTTTTGTCGAAGAGGAGACATGGATTCTATCAGGACGATTGAAGGTTGTAACTGATGCCGATGCAGGACCTATTCTCACCACCTTAGCAAATGCCGATGAGTTAATATTCAATGAACCTGAAGAAGTCAATGTTGTAGTTGAGCAAACAAAGAAAAGAAACTGATCAGGGAGAATCTATTGAATTCTTTATATTTTTAATCCATGTAACAAAATGATATATATCAAAGGAAATATAATGAAGGTATGGATAATATAATGAATTGTCTGTGCTTAATCTGTTATCTAAATTGCTTCTTAACCATTAGGGTTTTTTTTTTTTTTCTATTAGCATATAAATAAGCACATGGACTCATAGCCAGAGGCATTGGGTGCAAATGCGAGCAACACCAAAGGTAATAGATAGTTCTCATTAATTAGATATGTAGATTTCATTTTTCTTATATATTGGCGGTAATCAACAATGTTTATATATAATTATTATTCTTTTTTTATGTAGATGTGTCAGCTTCTTCTTCGTCTAGAAAGAGAGGCCCTACTAAGGGTGCTTCTTTACATGTGCAACCTGATAGGAAAAAAGTCCTTAAGACGAATGAATTCGGGCAACCGAATGAGGATAGTCCGAATCACAAAGAATTTGCATCGCATATCGGTGTCCTAGCCCATGCTCATATCCCGATCATATATGAGGAGTTTCGCCAGGTGCCTTATGCACACATTCAAAAGGTCATAGAAACATTGTCACTGTTTTATGAGTTCGAGGGTCAAAGTTGGGATGCAGGTGTATGGTACATAACACAACACATCAATGAAACATGGAGAAATTATAAGAAAAGGTTGACTAAAAATTACATAAAAAACAATGATCCTATAGTTGTTAGAGATAGTCCTGCTCCCCCCCCCCCCAGGTGTCCCTATGGAGGATTGGAGGATCTTTGTGGATCAATACAATACCGAGCAATTCAAGAGAGTAAGTGCAAGGAATAAAGTCAATGGGGCAAAGCTAAAAGGACCTGCGTGTCTTGGGAGGCGCAGCATGGCTGTTACTCGCCATCAGATGGTATGTATATAAAGATAGGTATTATAGTTTAAAATTAATTTAATTTTGATCTAATTAACTCTATTAATGATGTGTATTTGAACGATATGTTATGTGCCAAAGGCGATGGAAAGGAATCTTACCTCTGATGCCAAGATAGGTAGAGGTGATGTCTACTTAAGAGCCCATATGAGCAATGACAAAGTCGTCCAATATCCTGACCTTGTTGTAAGTGCACCCCTCTTACCAATAACTAGTACTATTATGACATGTCATTATATAACTTTAAATTATTTTACATTCATTTTTATTAATTTTGTCACAGCAAAAACTAGATGAGCTTTATAGTAGCAATCCTGCTTCTAAGATGACCAGCGTTGACGATGCCCTTACACAGGTACTAATAAAGTTTTAAAATTACTTGAGTTTCACGGTAATTATGAATTTCCTAATAACTTGATTTGTAATGTTTTACAGTTGGTTGGTTCTGATAGTAGAGGACGAATGCGTGGTCTAGATTGCTCGAAAAGCAAAACAGGATTGAAGAAGTCAACCCCTGCCCATTCAAAGCTACATAATATGCCAAAAGAAAAAGAAGGCCTAGCATAGGAGATATTAGAGACAAAGAAATCATTGGTTGATATAAAGTCTTGGGTGGGTATGCATCAAGAGGGATAGTCTGGTCAAAACTTCCCATCACCACCAGTGGCTAAATCTACTCAGGGATCATCGGTATGCAATTATAATTTCGCTAATGTAATAAGCTTACAATTACATTATAAATGCTAACAATACTAATGCCATTTTATATGTGTGCATGTAGCCGGATACGATATATATCGGTAAGAAATGCGAGCTGCTTGGTTGGGACTTACGTGGCGTTGTTGCTCGTGGTCAAGTACATGAAGTTAGTCCAAATGCAGTTGTCCATTGTGGGCCATTAGCAGAGGGAGCTTTTGTTGTTATCCTGACTGAGATTATACACCCTGATGCTCCTTTGTGGAAAGAAGATGGATTTGCATCTACACTTGGAGAGGCCGGTTCGGGATCACTTATGCAATGGGGGAAGCAATCAATGAGATTCCTATAATTTGAACATGATGATTAAGTGGGTTTTGGTTGGGGCTTACATGACGCTTTTTTTTTTTTTGGCTTAAGTAGTTACTCCATATGATGTTTGGCCTAAGTAGTTACTCTATATGATGTTTGGCTCTTTTTTTTTTTTTTGAGTACTCTATAGTTCATCGATATTTATAGTCTACGTGAATTTTGCACTATATATTTGAATATATTTATAGTCTTAGGCTCCATTTGGTCATCACATTAGTGTTTATGAATGTAAATTTATCTCAAACCAAATGGAGATTAAGCCCTTTTTTAACTCCGCCAATGCAACTCCTTACATTCCCGGTCCCAAGCCCAGGTAAAGGAGGAGGGAGAAGGGTTTCAAGGTGAGTTTTATCATTTTTTTTTGACTTTTTGAAGTTGTTATAATTTTTGAGTTTTTTTTGCTTGCAGGCTGGCAGTTTAATCTACATTCTATCATTTCTGCATCTAATGGGGTAATCAACTTAATCATTCCATTGCCAATCTTAAAAAATGCTTGTTATCTTTCCGAACAAATGCTTGTTTCTTTTGTACTGTTTTAGATATCTTTTCAGAGGCTATTGAACAAGCAAGGTGGAAAGTGAGCTACTTGGTAAGTCTCTTATCAAGAATGCACAAGATTGGAGGGGCCTGACCATTGGGATAGGCCGTGTCTACGTATTTGTTCGAAATTGATAGAGCAAACCCGGATGTGCGTTGGAGCTATCCGGATGAGTGGGGGTCCCTGGAAGGTGGGAACCGCTGTTATGACGATGATGAAGCTGTCCATCTCCTAGGGAAGGCATTGGAAGGGCCTGGCCATTTGGACAGGCCGTGTTTATATTTATATTTGCAGGGACCACACCTTTAATATAAACCCGAACCCATTCTCAAATCCAAAAACCTATAACCGAAACCGAAACCAAAACCTATAACCTAAACCCGAACCCATTCTCAAATCCCAAAACCTATAACCAAAACCAAAACCAAAACCAAAACCAATAACCGAAACCCGAACCCATTCTTAAATCCCAAAACCTATAACCTAAACCTAAACCAATAACCTATAACCTAAACCAAAACCAAAACCTATAACGTAAACATAAACCTTAACCTAAACCTATAACCATTAACCTAAACCAAAACCTATAACCTAAACCCAAACCCATTCTCAAATCCCAAAACCTATAACATAAACCAAAACCAAAACCTATAACCTAAACCTAAACCCATTCTTAAATCCCAAAACCTATAACTTAAACCAAAACCAAAACCTATAACCTAAACCTGAACCCATTCTCAATTCCCAAAACCTATAACCTAAACCAAAACCAAAACCTATAACTTAAACCCGAACCCATTCTCAAATCCCAAAACCTATAACCTAAACCAAAACCAAAACCTATAACCTAAACCCGAACCCATTCTCAAATCTTAAAACCTATAAGCAAAACCTAAACCTTAACCTGAACCTATAACCTATAACATATAACCTAAACCAAAACCAAAACCTATCACCTAAACCCGAATCCATTCCCAAATCCCAAAACCTATAACCTAAACCGAAACCGAAACCAAAACCAAAACCTATAACCTAAACCCGAACCTATTCCCAAATCCCAAAACCTATAACCTAAACTTAAACCTTAACCTAAACCTAAAACCTATAACCTAAACCAAAACTAAAACATATAACCTAAACCTATAACCATTAACTTAAATCAAAACCTATAACCTAAACCAAAACCAAAACCTATAACCTAAACCCAAACCCATTCTCAAATCCCAAAGCCTATAACCTAAACCAAAACCAAAACCTATAACCAAAACCAAAACCAAAACCTATAACCTAAACCCGAACCCATTCTCAAATCCCAAAACCTATAACCTAGACCAAAACCAAAACTTATAACCTAAACCCGAACCCATTCTCAAATCCCAAAACCTATAACCTAAACCTGAACCCATTCTCAAATCCCAAAACTTATAACTTAAACCAAAACGAAAACCTATAACCAAAACCTGAACCCATTCTTAAATCCCAAAACCTATAACCTAAACCAAAACGAAAACCTATAACCTAAACCCGAACCCATTCTCAAATCCTGAAACCTATAACCTAAACCTAAACCATAACCTAAACCTATAATCCAAAACCAAAACCAAAACCAAAACCTATAACCTAAACCCGAACCCATTCTCAAATCCCAAAACCTATAACCTAAACCAAAACCAAAAACTCTAACCTAAACCCTAACCCATTCTCAAATCCCAAAACCTATAACCTAAACCAAAACCAAAACCAAAACCAAAATCTATAACCTATAACTTAAACCAAAACCTATAACCTAAACCAAAACAAAAAACAGAACCCATTCTTAAATCCCAAAACATATAACCTAAACCTAAACCAAAACCAAAACCTATAACCTATAACCTAAACCAAAACTTATAACCTAAAACAAAACCAAAACCTATAACCTAAACCTGAACCCATTCTCAAATCCCAAAACCTATAACCTAAACCAAAACCAAAACCTATAACCTAAACCCGAACCCATTCTCAAATCACAAAACCTATAACCTAAACCTAAACTAAAAACTTAACCTAAACCTATAACCTAAACCAAAAGCGAAACCTATAACTTAAACCAAAACAAAAACCTATAACCTAAACCCGAACCCATTCTCAAATCCCAAAACCTATAACCTAAACCAAAACCAAAATTTATAACCTAAACCCGAACCCATTATCAAATCCAAAAACCTATAACCTAAACCAAAACCAAAACCTATAACCTAAACCCGAACCTATTCTCAAATCCCAAAACCTATAACCAAAACGTAAACCTTAACCTGTAAGTGCTATAATTTATATCCCTGTATGTTGTCAAATTAGTGGTGACAAAAACACTGTTATGTAACTTGCATTAGTGAAGCTCTTTCTAAAGATCAACATTCATAAACAAGCAAAGATTACAAGTACAAAGATCAACCTTGACTTCAAGTATTGCTCTCAAGACAAGACTCAAGAATACAAGACTTCAAGAAGAGTACAAAGTAGTTCATATAGAACTCAAGTCACTTTCGAGGTTGAGCTACATCAAGACTTCAAGGCTTAAACTTTAGGTCACTTGTTTCTAATGTTTTCAATGTCCTTACTTCTTGTTTGGGGTTTGAATGACCATAGGTTGACCTTAGAAGTAGGCCATTTTGGATACATAAGTCATATGTATATGACACTTGTGTTTGGACAGTTCGGGGACTTGTCCTAGGCTTTCTTCGACTAGTCCTAGCTTTGCTTCGACCAGTCCAAGAAATTCCTCGATCAATCGTAAGTTTGTTACAAAATTCGGATGAATTCTGTTAGGCTTCGACCAGTCGAAGGGGGTCTTCGACCAGTTGAAGGAACAGTGTCGACTGCCTCTACGACCAGTCGTAAATCTTCGATTCAAAGTCCAGCGATAATTTACAAGGTCTTCGACCAGTCGAAGGAGACCTTGGACCAGTCGAAGGTGACCTACGACCAGTCGAAGGAGTCCTTCGACCAGTTGCAGAACGGTTAAAGCTTATCGCGCCCGATTTTTTTTCAAATCTGTTATTTCTTCGACTAGTCGAAGAGCTCCTTAGACCAGTCAAAGATGCGATCTTCTCACCTATAAATAGAGCACGAATCTCAGAAGAAGTTATCGAATTAATTAATCCATTCAAGCCAATCTTCGTCGAACTTCTGAGAGATAATTCTGCGCTCCATCTAAGTTAAGTGTGCTTATTTAATATTCTCTTTCCTTAGCTTTATTTAATTGATTTTGTTTATGATATTCCAATCTAATTTGATAAGAGGAATTGTTATTCCCTTTCTTTGGAATCAAAATCATTTAAGGCAAGCCCTACTTAGTTTAATTTAAAATCTATTAGAATTAGAACCGTTGTAATTGAGTACTGGACATTGAACTTGGACATTCAATCATCTACTCTGGCTTGGTTCTACCGGGCTGCTACAACGAAGGAGATAATCATGTATTTTACATTTAATTGTAAATTCCTTTCTGTTTTGGTTTCTTTCAAGATTTGCCAGAAAAATCTTGTTGTATTGATTATCTGAGGAGAGCAAGGAAAACTCAGAAGTGGGGTTTTTTTAATTGTGTAAGCTCACAGACAAAGACACAATTGTAAAGGTTTTGGGTGAACATGGGAAAATCTATTTTGTTAGTGAATGCTAATATCCCCTGTGTGAGGGTATTAGGAGTGGAGTAGCATTCTGTGTGGCTGTTGTTTAACAGTTGGTGAACACACAGGCGAACCACTATAATCCCTTGTATTGTGGTTGAATGATTTATACTTCTAATCTTTAATTATTCTTTTGTGGGATGTATGTATGGTGGTGAATGTTGTAATCATTTAATTCAAGCATTGTGAGAATTTTGTAATAGTTTAGAATTTATTTTCTGCTATTCCTTTATCAGCTTGATATTCAATTTCTTTTAAAAGTTGTTCTAGCAAGGTTGCCCTGCCATTTTTATGGTGTATGGCTGTCCCTAGAACAATACATTTGTGATTACAATTTATTTCAATTCAGTTTGTATTTATTTCTGTATTCCTCTTTGGTTTGATATTTGATACAAAGATCTTTCTAGAAATATGGTTGTCCTACCATAAACTCTGGTTTTTGGTGAAAGGTTGTTCTTAGAACAACATTTGTATCAATCCCTCAAGATCAGATTTTTGAGGTTGTTTTACTTTCCTGCATTGTGATTTACTTTGGCTATCATATTCTTTTTAATTCCGTTGTTATAAGTTTTAATTGGCATTGTCCTATTCACCCCCCCTCTAGGACATATAGCTAGGCCTTTTCAAGTGGTATCAAAGCCTAATAGCTCTTTTTTAATTCTTGGATTTAATTCCTGAGCTAACGATTTAAGCTATTTAAGATGTCAAATTTTGATAGCCTTTCAGTCACAAGACCTCCACCCTTTGATGGCTCCAACTATGCCTATTGGAAAGCCAGAATGAGGATCTTCCTCAAATCAATGGATGAAAATGTGTGGCAAGCCACAGTGACTGAATGGAAACCTCCTATCATGGAAGTTACTGGGGTTGATGGTTCAAAATCTATGAAAGTCACACCATATTACCAATGGACCACTCTTCAGAAAAGTGAGAGTAGTGCTAATGCTAAAACACTAAATGCAATTACTTGCGCACTATCACCGGATGAGTTCAAAAGAATCATTTCCTGTGATACTGCAAAGCAAGCTTGGGATATATTAGAAATGACACACGAGGGTACTACAATTGTAAAAAAATCTAAAGTCTAACTCCTCACAACTAGATTTGAAGAAATTCATATAGAGGAAAATGGAATGTTTATGGACTTTTACACTAGATTGAATGACATTGTAAACTCAATGTGGGGTCTTGGCGATAAAATCCCAGAAAGTAAAGTGTGTGCAAAGATATTACGCTCACTTCCTGAACGGTTCAATTCTAAAGTAACCGCAGTCTAGGAACTTCGTGATACGGATAATATGAGGGTAGAAGAACTAGTTGGTTCTCTACAAACCTACGAGTTAAACTTTAAAGCTCCTAAAGGTAAATCTATCGCACTAAAATCTTCTAAATATAATTCAGAGGAAAATTCTGATTCAGAAGATGATATGGCTCTTTTAGCTAAGAAATTTTACAAGATTTTCAAAAGCAAGAAAAGGGTTGATTTTCAAAAATCGAACGATAAAAAGAAGTTTAGACCCAAATCTCGAAAATCTTTGAAAGATAGTCAATGTTACAACTGTCAAGAATATGGGCATTTGGCAAATAGATGTCCCAAAAAGGACAAACCCAAGAAGAAGAGTATGTTGGCTACGTGGGATGAATCATCTGATTCTGAAACTTCCTCTGAATTAGAAGATTCTGAAATTGAGTTAGGGAATGAAGTTAAAGTACTTATGACTCTAGCCAAATTCACATTTTCAGATAATGACTCAACAAGTGAAGAAAATCTGAGTAGTGAATATAAAAATGAAGATGATCTTCAAGATGCTTATAATGCCCTATACAAAGAATGTTGTAAAATTGCTGTCAAACTTAAACTTCAAAAAGAAAAGTGTTCTAAACTCAAAGAATGTTTTGAATCACTTATCTTAGAAAAATCACAAATTTCAGATTGTTTTGAAAAAAACAAAATGCGATTTGGAATTCAAAAATTCTTTAATTGTTGATTTGAAATCTGAGATTGAAAATCTCAAAAAGGAAGTATCTTCTCTTCTGAGTCAAAAGGACACATGGAAATATGCCCAAGGTGATCCAAAGTTAGAAAAACTCTTATCCAAATCAAGAAAATGTGGCGATCTATCCGGGCTGGGCTATGATAAAAATGTATCTCCTAAACAAAAATATACTCCTCCTATGTTTGTGAAAGGAGAGTCCTCAAACTCAAAAGGGAAAAATACTTATCAAGGTTTTTCTAAAAATCCAAAAACTCTTCAAAAATCTGGAAGCAGTCATGTCAACTTTAATCAGAAACGAAATTCACTAGCTGAAAAGATAGTAGATTTACTCAAGGAGCTCCTAAAATCTAACTCTACAGGTTATTCTTATAACTATAAACAAAAGAAGACCAACTATGTTCCTAAACCCAAAACAGTTATGAAATGGGTTCCAAAAGTCACCTGCTTGGTTGCTCACATTGCTTTCAAAGCAACAAGTCATTCAAAGTGGTACCTAGACAGTGGATGCTCTAGGCATATGACAGGTGACAAAGCTTTATTCACGGATCTAAAAGATATGACTGATGGTTCAGTCACATTTGGTGATGGTAGCAACTGCAAGATTATAGGCCAAGGTACGGTTCAACTTTTTAATCTTCCTGTATTTAAAAATGTTTTATATGTTGAAGGCCTAAAACATAACTTAGCATATCTCAAATATGTGATAATAACCATAGTGTTCGGTTCTCTAATCAAAGCTGTGAGATACTAAATAATAAGAGTTCTGTAATATTAACTGGACGTAGAACTTCTGAAAATTGCTATATTATTAGCGAATCTAGCTCATCTAATCAAACAAGTTACATGGTTCATACAGACGAGACTGATTTATGGCACAAGCGTCTTGGACATGTTCATTATCGAAATTTATATAGATTGAGCAATCAAGAACTTATAAGAGGTTTACCCAAACTTCAGAAATTAGATAAAATATGTGGCGAATGCCAGATAGGCAAACAAACAAGGAACTCACACAAAAAGGTGAATTCAAATACCACATCAAAACCACTCGAACTTCTTCACATGGATCTAATTGGACCTACTAGAATGGAAAGTCGTGGTGGTAAAAAGTATATTCTGGTAATAGTTTATGACTTTACCAGATACACTTGGGTAGTCTTCTTAAGGGATAAATCTGAAACCTTTGAAGAAGTAAGAAAAGTTCTCAAAAGGATTCAAACTGAAAAATCTTCTCAAATTAGTAAGATTCGTAGTGATCATGGATCTGAATTTGAGAATAGCAATTTTGAGAAGTTCTATACCTACCAAGGAATATTACATGAATTCTCAGCTCCCAAAACTCCACAACAAAATGAAATTGTGGAAAGAAAGAATAGGGTGCTTCAAGAAATGGCTAATGTCATGTTGAATAGCATGAAGCTCTCTAAAAATCTTTAGGCTGAAGCTGTAAATACACCTTGCTATATTATTAACCGATTTTATACTAGCAAAGATAATAATAAAACGGCTTACGAATTATGGTTCAATAAAAAGCCTACTATCAAATACTTTCGAGTTTTTGGCAGCAAATGCTATATTTTACGTGATCGTGAAAATTTGGAAAAATTCGATACAAAGAGTGATGAAGGGATTTTTCTAGGATATTCCTTAAACAGTCATACTTATAGGGTTTTGAACAAAAGGACTGGTGTGATTCAAGAATCCATCAATGTTGTCATTGATGATCACTTAAATAAGCCAATCTCTAATTCAGATAATGATAAAGTTCTAATCATTGATAAACCCGATACTTCATCAAATCAGACTGAATCTGAATTGAGGACTGTTAAAGATCATCCAACCACTCAAATTCTTGGAAACCCTCTCACTGGTGTTCGTACCCGTAGACAACTTGAGGATTTATGTAATTATGTATGTTTTACATCCCAAATAGAACCATCCAATGTAAAAGAAGCTCTTGCTGATGAGAACTGGATTGTTGCAATGGAAGAAGAACTTAATCAATTTGTAAGAAATGATGTTTGGTATCTCGTACCAAGACCTAAAGACAAACACATCATTGGAACAAAATGGATTTTCAAAAATAAGTTGGACGAAAGTGGAAATATAATTAGAAACAAGGCTAGACTAGTGGTACAAGGTTAAACTCAAATAGAAGGAATTGATTTTGATGAAACTTTTACACCAGTAGCACGTCTTGAATCTATCAGGCTATTTATATCCATTGCATGTTTTAGAAAGATAAAAATATATCAAATGGATGTGAAAAGTGCTTTTCTAAATGACGTTTTACATGAAGAAGTATATGTTGAACAACCAATGGATTTTGAAGATCCCAAAAATACTGATCATGTGTATCGGCTTAAAAAGGCACTTTATGGATTAAAACAAGCACCTAGGGCATCTATTTGTTAAAAAACATAATGATCATATCTTAATAGTACAGATTTATATTGATGATATCATCTATGGATCAACTTGTACTAACTTGACTACTGAGTTTGCAGACTTGATGAAATCACAGTTTGAAATGAGCATGGTTGGGGAATTAACTTATTTTCTTAGTTTACAAGTTAAGCAGCAACCTGAAGGAATATTCATCTCTCAATGTAAGTATGCCTTGAATCTAATCAAGAGATTTGGATTTGAGAATGGCAAGAATTTCGATACTCCTATGAGTACTACCCTGAAACTCTCAAAAGACTATAATGATAAAAATATTGATTCAAAACTTTATCGGAGTATGATTGGTAGTTTGTTATATTTAACTGCTAGTAGACCTGATATTTCTATAAGTGTTAGTATTTGCGCAAGATTTCAATCTGATCCAAAAGAATCTCACTTGATTGCTGTTAAGCGGATTATTAGATATGTTGCAAGTACTATAAATCTTAGTCTCTGGTATCCTCATGAGACTGGTGTCCAACTTGTTAGGTACTCAGATGCTGATTAGGCTGGTAATCTAGATGATAGAAAATCAACCAGTGGTGGTTGCTTTTACATTGGAAATTGTTTAGTTTCTTGGTTTAGTAAGAAACAAAATTCTATATCACTTTCAATAGCTGAAGCTGAGTATATCACAGCTGGTAATGCATGTACACAGCTTGTTTGGATGCAACGAATGCTAAATGATTATGGAATTAAACAGGATTCTATGTTATTGCATTATGATAATTACAGTGCAATAAATATTTCAAAAAATCCTATTCAGCATTCTCGTACTAAGCACATTGACATTAAATTTCATTATATTAGGGAATTGGTAGAAGAAAAAGTTATATCTCTGGAATATATTCCTACTGAAGATCAGAGAGCTGATATTTTCACAAAACCTCTTGATAAAATTAGGTTTAATAAGATGAAATTTGATCTTGGTATGTGTATTTCAAAATGATTATTTATGCCTATATGTATCATAGTGTATATATTTGCTAGGTTTAATTCCATTTTCTTTAAAAATTGTAAGAAATATGTTTTTCTGAACTTCCTTCGACCTGTCCTGAGTATACTCGACCAGTCGACCTTCGACCGGTCGTAGATACCTACGACCAGTCGTAGATCTCGGAAATCACTTAAATTTGGGGATTTTTTGCTTTCTTCCTCATTTCTTTTTTTTCTCTCTAAGGAGCCGAGCTTCAACTTGTCGAACCCACCATTCTTGTTCTTCAAGGTTAGTGTTCCATTTACGTTTTTCTTGCAAATCAGTGTCTAGATTGCTCTCTTTTCTAACTTGAAGCTTTCTATTTAGGATTTCATTGAGATTTGGGGATTTGATTTGGAAAAATCTGTTTTGAGTAAACCCATTTCTCAATCCTTTGCATTTTCTTATTTCCTTATTATTATTGCTGCATATGGCTTCTAGAGGTAGAAAATCTACTTCCCTTGGTCCTTCTTCTTCCTCTAGATTGACAAAACGTCATCTTCTTGAGCCTACTAATGATTCTTCTTATGTTATAGACCTTAGAGCTCGTAAAGTTATTGTTGAACATCCCGTTGATATTAACCATATTGCACCTTTTGATATCCTTCCATTGCTTGAAGCTGTAGGTTGGGTTAACTTATTGCATTGGGGTGGGCCTGCATACCGGTCCATTGCTCAATCCATGTTTATATGTATTAGTGACTTCTCACTGGATAATTTAACTTTTAAAATATCTACTAGTGAAGGGCCATTTGAAATTGATCGTCATTTAATTTCAGCCCTTATGGATATTCCCGTGAATGATGTGGGTATTCCTATTCATAATTTGATTGATAAACCCTCTGTATCTGAAAAGTGTATGCTCACTAGAGACTTGTGCAACATGGATGTTCAATG
This sequence comes from Magnolia officinalis, assembly GCA_021015155.1. Classification (NCBI taxonomy): domain Eukaryota; kingdom Viridiplantae; phylum Streptophyta; class Magnoliopsida; order Magnoliales; family Magnoliaceae; genus Magnolia; species Magnolia officinalis. The sequence continues at coordinate 42,769,768 of JAJHSJ010000004.1, read as the reverse complement.
GACACAAAAAGTGAATGCGCTTCCCGCAAGGTATTTGTTACCCAAATACAGAGTACTCCACAGAATCTTTGTGTCTAATCTGTATCCTCGGTCAGGTAATAAAACTGACTTGACCTCATTTATGGTACGTATTATTCATGCTATTTCCAGTGGTACTCAGATTTGTCTGCCATCCTTAATCTGTCATTTCGTTCTTCAGTTTAGACTCCATCCTGGTCATAGTGACATCCCTTTTGGTTATTTAATGACTGTATTAGCTACACATATGTTGGTCGATATGCCAGTTAATGAGGCACCTATCCATCATCTGATTTTCAACAACTCTAATCTCAATAAGATGAAGCTGGAATTACTTCCTGAACAAGGTGGTAATGGTGGTGGTGCTAGTCATGAAGAAGCGGGGGATGACATTAATATGGATGATATCTTTGAGGAACTGGATTCTAATTCAACAAATGATCCAGATTTTGTACCATCTGATTTTGATGCACGCCTGAGTGCATTGGAGGGTAAAGTTGAAAATTTGAATGAGAAGATAGAAAACATGTCTGTTGCTCATGATTCTCAATTCAAGTACATGCAGAAATATCTTCGGCGATTAAACAAAGGCATGCACTAACTTGATCCCTCTATTCCTGCTCCGTCTTCTAGTTCTAATTCTGACTAGTCTATATGGGATTTTCTGGTTTGTAATAACCTTAAATCTTAGCTTTGAGTCATCCGATTTGGAATTGGATACTATTTTTCTTTTCTGCTGGATATTTTTTTATGTTATTATCTCATATCTCATCTTATTTCCTCTCATATATCCCTTTATATTGTTATTTTATTTGTCAATTTGTGACAAAAAGGGGGAGAATGGTTATGTTACTTAGGGGGAGTATGTTTGGAATGGTTTAAGAATGGTTTAATGTTAGATATGGATTTAATTTGCAGGTAAGCCAGAGTTGATGTCAACTGGTTTATGTTTTCTCTTTAACTCAATCCGGTGATTCTACTTTTATCTTGGTTATATCTTGTTATGTGTTTTGTCACTAATTTGACAAAGGGGGAGATTGTAAGTGCTATAATTTATATCCCTGTATGTTGTCAAATTAGTGGTGACAAAAACACTGTTATATAACTTGCATTAGTGAAGCTCTTTCTAAAGATCAACATTCATAAACAAGCAAATATTACAAGTACAAAGATCAACCTTGACTTCAAGTATTGCTCTCAAGACAAGACTCAAGAATACAAGACTTCAAGAAGAGCACAAAGTAGTTCGTATAGAACTCAAGTCACTTTCGAGGTTGAGCTACATCAAGACTTCAAGGCTTAAACTTCTAGGTCACTTGTTTCTAATGTTTTCAATGTCCTTACTTCTTGATTGGGGTTTGAATGACCATAGGTTGACCTTAGAAGTAGGCCATTTTGGATACATAAGTCATATGTATGTGACACTTGTGTTTGGGCAGTTCGGGGACTTGTCCTAGGCTTTATTCGACTAGTCCTAGCTTTGCTTCGACCAGTCCAAGAAATTCCTCGATCAGTCGTAAGTTTATTATAAAATTCGGATGAATTCTGTTAGGCTTCGACCAGTCGAAGTGGGTCTTCGACCCGTCGAAGGAACAATGTCGACTACTTCTACGACCAGTCGTAAATCTTCGATTCAAAGTCCAGCGATAATTTACAAGGTCTTCGACCAGTCGAAGGAGACCTTTGACCAGTCGAATGTGACCTACGACCAGTCGAAGGAGTCCTTCGACCAGTCGTAGAATGGTCAAAGCTTATCGCGTCCGATTTTTTTCAAATCTGTTATTTCTTCGACTAGTCGAAGAGCTCCTTAGACCAGTCGAAGATGCGATCTGCTCACTTATAAATAGAGCACGAATCTCAGAAGAAGTTATCGAATTAATTAATCCATTCAAGCTAATCTTCGTCGAACTTCAGAGAGATAATTTTGTGCTCCATCTAAGCTAAGTGTGCTTATTTAATATTCTCTTTCCTTAGCTTTATTTAATTGATTTTGTTTATGCTATTCCAATCTAATTTGATAAGAGGAATTGTTATTCCCTTTCTTTGGAATCAAAATCAATTAAGGCAAGCCCTACTTAGTTTAATTTAAAATCTATTAGAATTAGAACTATTGTAATTGAGTACTGGACATTGAACTTGGACATTCAATCATCTACTCTGACTTGGTTCTACCGGGCTGCTACAACGAAGGAGATAATCAGGTATTTTACATTTAATTGTAAATTCCTTTCTGTTTTGGTTTCTTTCAAGATTTGCCAGAAAAATCTTGTTGTATTGGTTATCTGAGGAGAGCAAGGAAAACTCAGAAGTGAGGTTTTTTTAATTGTGTAAGCTCACAGACAAAGACACAATTGTAAAGGTTTTGGGTGAACCTGGGAAAACCTATTTTGTTAGTGAACGCTAATATCCCCTGTGTGAGGATATTAGGAGTGGAGTAGCATTCTGTGTGGCTATTGTTTAACAGTTGGTGAACACACAGGCGAACCACTATAATCCCTTGTATTGGGGTTGAATGATTTATACTTCTAATCTTTAATTATTCTTTTGTGGGATGTATGTATGGTGGTGAATGTTGTAATCATTTAATTTCAGCATTGTGAGAATTTTGTAATAGTTTAGAATTTATTTTCTGCTATTCCTTTATCAGCTTGATATTCAATTTCTTTTAAAAGTTGTTCCAGCAAGGTTGCCCTGCCATTTTTATGGTGTATGGCTGTCCCTAGAACAATACATTTATGATTACAATTTATTTCAATTCAGTTTGTATTTATTTCTGTATTCCTCTTTGTTTTGAGATTTGATTCAAAGATCTTTCTAGAAATAAGGTTGTCCTACCATAAACTCTGGTTTTTGGAGAAAGGTTGTCCTTAGAACAACATTTGTATCAATCCCTCAAGATCAGATTTTTGAGGTTGTTTTACTTTCCTACATTGTGATTTACTTTGGCTATCATATTCTTTTTAATTCCGCTGTTATAAGTTTTAATTTGGCATTGTCCTATTCACCACCCCTCTAGGACATATAGCTAGGCCTTTTCATAACCTAAACCTATAACTTATAACCAAAACCAAAACCTATAACCTAAAGCAAAACCAAAACCTATAAACTAAAACTGAACACATTCTCAAATCGCAAAACCTTTAACCTAAACTAAAACTAAAACCTATAAGCTAAACAAGAACCCATTCTCAAATCTCAAAATCTATAACCTAAACCAAAACCAAAACCTATAACCTAAACCCGAACCCATTCTCAAATCCTAAAACTAAAAACCTAAACCTAAACCTTAACCTAAACCTATATTCCATAACCAAAACCAAAACCAAAACCTATAACCTAAACCCGAACCCATTCTCAAATCCCAAAACCTATAACCTAAATCAAAACCAAAAACTATAACCTAAACCCTAAACCATTCTCAAATCCCAAAACCTATAACCTAAACCAAAACCAAAACCAAAACCAAAATCTATAACCTATAACTTAAACCAAAACCTATAACCTAAACCAAAACCAAAACCTATAACCTAAACCTGAACCCATTCTCAAATCCCAAAACATATAACCTAAACCTAAACCAAAACCAAAACTAAAACCTATAACCTATAACCTAAACCAAAACTTATAACCTAAAATAAAACCTAAACCTATAACCTAAACCTGAACCCATTCTCAAATCCCAAAACCTATAACCTAAACCAAAACCAAAACCTATAACCTAAACCCGAACCCATTCACAAATCTCAAAACCTATAACCTAAACCTAAACCTAAACCTTAACCTAAACCTATAACCTAAACCAAAACCAAAACCTATAACCTAAACCCGAACCCATTCACAAATCTCAAAACCTATAACCTAAACCTAAACCTAAACCTTAACCTAAACCTATAACCTAAACCAAAAGCAAAACCTATAACCTAAACCAAAACAAAAACCTATAACCTAAACCCGAACCCATTCTCAAATCCCAAAACCTATAACCTAAACCAAAACCAAAATTTATAACCTAAACCCGGACCCATTCTCAAATCCCAAAACCTATAACCTAAACCAATACCAAAACTTATAACTTAAACCCGAACCCATTCTCAAATCCCAAAACCTATAACCTAAACGTAAACCTTAACCTAAACCTATAACTTATAACCGAAACCAAAACCTATAACCTAAATCAAAACCAAAACCTATAAACTAAAACCGAACACATTCTCAAATCGCAGAACCTATAACCTAAACCAAAACCAAAACCTATAAGCTAAACCAGAACCAATTCTCAAATCCCAAAATCTATAACCTAAACCAAAACCAAAACCTATAATCTAAACCTGAACCCATTCACAAATCCTAAAACCTATAAGCTAAACCTAAACCAAAACCAAAACCAATAACCTATAACCTAAACCAAAACCAAAACCTATAACCTAAACCCGAACCCATTCTTAAATCCCAAAACCTTTAACCGAAACATAAACCAAAACCAAAACCTATAACTTATAACCTAAACCAAAACCTATAACCTAAACCCGAACCCATTCTCAAATCCCAAAACCTATAACTTAAACCAAAACCAAAACCTATAACCTTAACCCAAACCCATTCTCAAATACAAAAACCTAAAACCTAAACCTAAACCTAAACCATTACCTAAACCTATAACCTAAATTAAAACCAAAACCTATAACCTAAACCAAAAACAAAACCGATAACCTAAACCAGAACCCATTCTCGAATCCCAAAACCTATAACCAAAACAAAAACCAAAACCTATAACCTAAACCCGAACCCATACTCAAATCTCAAAACCACTAACCTAAACCTAAACCTAAACCTTAACCTAAACCTATAACCTATAACCTAAACCAAAACCTATAACCTAAACCAAAACCAAAACCTATAACCTAAACCCGAACCCATTCTCAAATCCCAAAACCTGTAACCTAAACCTAAACGTAAACCTTAACCTAAACCTATAACCTAAACTAAAACAAAACCCTATAACCTAAACCAAAACAAAAACCTATAACCTAAACCTGAACCCATTCTCAAACCCCAAAACCTATAACCAAAACCAAAACCAAAACCTATAACCTAAATGAGAACCCATTCTCAAATCCCAAAACCTAAAACCTAAACCTAAACCTATAACTTATAACCTAAACCAAAACCAAAACCTACAAGCTAAACCCGAACCCATTCTCAAATCCCAGTAACTATAAGCCAAACCAAAACCAAAACATATAACCTAAACCCGAACCCATTCTCAAGTCCAAAAACCTATAACCTAAACCTTAACCTAAACCTATAACCTAAACCAAAACCAAAACCTATAGCCTAAACCAAAATCAAAACCTATAACATACACCCGAACCCATTCTCAAATCCCAAAACCTATAACCTAAACCAAAACCGAAACCTAGAACCTAAACGTGAACCCATTCTCAAATCCCAAAACATATAACCTAAACCTAAACCTAAACCTAAACCTATAACCTATAACCTAAACCAAAACCTATAACCTAAACCAAAAATAAAACCTATAACCTAAACCCGAACCCCTTCTTAAATCCGAAAACTTATAACCTAAGCCAAAACCAAAACCTATAACCTAAATCCGAACCCATTCTGAAATAAAAAACCAACAACCAAAACCAAAACCAAAACGTATAACGTAAACCCGAACCCATTCTCAAATCCCAAAACCTATAACCTAAGCCAAAACCAAAACCAAAACCTATAACTTATAACCAAAACCAAAACCTATAACCTAAACCAAAACCAAACCCTATAACTTAAACCCGAACCCATTCTCAAATTCGAAAACCAATAACTTAAACCAAAACCAAAACCAAAACCTATAACCTATAACCTAAACCAAAACTTATAACCCAAACCAAAACCAAAACCTATAACCTAAACCTGAACCCATTCTAAAATCCCAAAACCTATAACCTATACCTGAGCCCATTCTCAAATACCAAAGCCTATAACCTAAACCAAAACCTAAACCTTAACCTAAACCTATAACCTAAACCAAAACCAAAGCCTATAACCTAAACCCAAACCCATTCTCAAATCCTAAAACCTATAACTTAAACTTAAACCTTAACCTAAACCTATAATTTATAACCTAAACCAAAACCTATAACCAAAACCAAAACCAAAACCAAAACCTATAACCTAAACCCGAACCCATTCTCAAATCCCAAAACCTATAACCTAAACCAAAACCAAAACCTATAACCTAAACCCGAACCCATTCTTAAATCCCAAAACCTATAACCTTAACTAAAACCAAAACCTATAACCTAAACCTCAACCCATTTTCAAATCTCAAAACCTGTAACCTAAACCTAAACCAAAACGTATAACCTAAACACGAACCCATTCTCAAATCCCAAAACCTACAACCTAAACAAAAACCAAAACTTATAACCTAAACCTGAACCCATTCTCAAATCCCAAAATCTATAACCTAAACCTAAACCTATAACCTATAACCTAAACCAAAACCTATAACCTAAACCAAAGCCAAAACCTATAACCTAAACCCGAACCCATTCTCAAATCCCAAAACCTGTAACCTAAACCTAAACGTAAACCTTAACCTAAACCTATAACCTAAACTAAAACAAAACCCTATAACCTAAACCAAAACAAAAACCTATAACCTAAACCTGAACCCATTCTCAAACCCCAAAACCTATAACCAAAACCAAAACCAAAACCTATAACCTAAACGTGAATCCATTCTCAAATCCCAAAACCTATAACCTAAACCTAAACCTATAACTTATAACCTAAACCAAAACCAAAACCTACAAGCTAAACCCGAACCCATTCTCAAATCCCAGTAACTATAAGCCAAACCAAAACCAAAACATATAACCTAAACCCGAACCCATTCTCAAGTCCAAAAACCTATAACCTAAACCTTAACCTAAACCTATAACCTAAACCAAAACCAAAACCTATAGCCTAAACCAAAATTAAAACCTATAACCTACACCCGAACCCATTCTCAAATCCCAAAACCTATAACCTAAACCAAAACCGAAACCTATAACCTAAACGTGAACCCATTCTCAAATCCCAAAACATATAACCTAAACCTAAACCTAAACCTAAACCTATAACCTATAACCTAAACCAAAACCTATAACCTAAACCAAAAATAAAACCTATAACCTAAACCCGAACCCCTTCTTATATCCGAAAACTTATAACTTAAACCAAAACCAAAACCTATAACCTAAATCCGAACCCATTCTCAAATAAAAAACCAACAACCAAAACCAAAACCAAAACGTATAACGTAAACCCGAACCCATTCTCAAAATCCCAAAACCTATAACCTAAACCAAAACCAAAACCAAAACCTATAACTAATAACCAAAACCAAAACCTATAACCTAAACTAAAACCAAACCCTATAACTTAAACCCGAACCCATTCTCAAATTCCAAAACCAATAACTTAAACTAAAACCAAAGCCAAAACCTATAACCTATAACCTAAACCAAAACTTATAACCCAAACCAAAACCAAAACCTATAACCTAAACCTGAACCCATTCTAAAATCCCAAAACCTATAACCTATACCTGAGCCCATTCTCAAATACCAAAGCCTATAACCTAAACCAAAACCTAAACCTTAACCTAAACCTATAACCTAAACCAAAACCAAAGTCTATAACCTAAACCCAAACCCATTCTCAAATCCTAAAACCTATAACTTAAACTTAAACCTTAACCTAAACCTATAATTTATAACCTAAACCAAAACCTATAACCAAAACCAAAACCAAAACCAAAACCTATAACCTAAACCCGAACCCATTCTCAAATCCCAAAACCTATAACCTAAACCAAAACCAAAACCTATAACCTAAACCCGAACCCATTCTTAAATCCCAAAACCTATAACCTTAACTAAAACCAAAACCTATAACCTAAACCTCAACCCATTTTCAAATCCCAAAACCTGTAACCTAAACCTAAACCAAAACGTATAACCTAAACACGAACCCATTCTCAAATCCCAAAACCTACAACCTAAACAAAAACCAAAACTTATAACCTAAACCTGAACCCATTCTCAAATCCCAAAATCTATAACCTAAACCTAAACCTATAACCTATAACCTAAACCAAAACCTATAACCTAAACCAAAGCCAAAACCTATAACCTAAACCCGAACCCATTCTCAAATCCCAAAACCTATAACCTAAACTAAAACCAAAACATATAACCTAAACCCGAACCCATTCTCAAATCCCAAAACCTATTACCTAAACCAAAACCAAAACCTATAACCTAAACCCGAACCCATTCTCAAATCCCAAAACCTATAACCTAAATAAAAACCAAAACCTATTACCTAAAGCAAAACCAAAACCTATAACTTAAACCCGAACCCATTCTCCAATTCCAAAACCTATAACCTAAACCAAAACCAAAACAAAAACATATAACCTAAACCCGAACCCATTCTCATATCCCAAAACCTATAACCTAAACCTATAACATATAACCTAAACCAAAACCTCTAACCTAAACCTGAACCCATTCTCAAATCCCCAAACTTATAACCTAGACCAAAACCAAAACCTATAACTTAAACCTGAACCCATTCTCAAATCCTAAAACCTATAACCTAAACCAAAATCAAAACCTATAATGTAAACCCGAACCCATTCTCAAATCCCAAAACCTATAACCTAAACCTAAACTAAAACCAAAACTTATAACCTAAACCAGAACCCATTCTAAAATCCAAAAACCTTTAACCTAAACCTAAACCTATAACCTATAACCCAAATCAAAACCTATAACCTAAACCAAAACCAAAACTTATAACTTAAACCCGAACCTATTCTCAAATCCCAAAACCTATAGCCTAATCCAAAACCAAAACCTATAACCTAAACCCGAACCCATTTTTAAATCCCAAAACCTATAACCTAAACATAAACCTTAACCTAAACCTATAACCTATAACCAAAACCAAAAGCTATAACCTAAACCAAAACCAAAACCTATAACCTAAACCCGAATCCATTCTCAAATCCAAAAAACAATAACCTAAACCTAAACCTTAACCTAAACCTATAACCTATAACCAAAACCAAAACCAAAACCAAAACCTATAACCTAAACCCGAACCCTTTCTCAAATCCTAAAACCTTTAACTTAAACTTAAACCAAAACCTATAACCTAAACCCGAACCCATTCTCAAATCCCAAAACCTATAACCTAAACCAAAACCAAAACATATAACCTAAACCGGAACCCATTCCCAAATCCCAAAACCTATAACCTAAACCAAAACCAAAACCTATAACTTAAACCCGAACCCATTCTCAAATCCCAAATCCTATAACCTAAACCTAAACCTTAACCTAAACCTATAACCTATAACCTAAACCAAAACCAAAACCAAAACCAAAATCTATAACCTATAACTTAAACCAAAACCTATAACCTAAACCAAAACCAAAACCTATAACTTAAACCCAAACCCATCCTCAAATCCCAAAACCTATAACCTAAACCTAAACCAAAACCAAAACCTATAACCTAGACCCAAACCCATTCTCAAATCCAAAAACCTATAACCTAAACCTACACCTATAACCTATAACCTAAATCAAAACCTATAAACTATAACCTAAATCAAAACCTATAACCTAAACCAAAACCAAAACCTATAACTTAAACCCAAACGCATTCTCAAATCCCAAAACCTATAACCTAAACCTAAACCTAAACCTTAACTTAAACCTATAGCCTAAACCAAAACCTATAACCTACAACCAAAACCAAAACCAAAACCTATAACTTAAACCCGAACCCATTCTTAAATCCCAAAACCTATAACCTAAACCAAAACCAAAACCTATAACCTAAACTTGAACCCATTCTCAAATCCTAAAACTTATAACTTAAACCAAAACCAAAACCTATAACCTAAACCCGAACCCATTCTCAAATCCCAAAACCTATAACCTAAACCAAAACCAAAACCTATAACCTAAACCCGAGCCCATTCTCAAATTCAAAAATCTTTAACCTAATCCTAAACTTAAAACCTAAATGTATTCTCAAACCCTTAAACCCAAACCTACACCTAATCCTAATCTCAACTCCTTAACCTAAACCTAAACTTGAAAACCCAAACCTAAACCCGATCCCGAACCCGAACCCGTACCCGAACCCGATTTCCTAAACCTTAACCTTAACCTATAATCAAGTTCCCAAAAGATATAACCTATTAACCTAAGCCTAAACCTATAACCTAAACTTAAACCTTAACCTAAACCTAAACCTATAACCTTAACCTAAACCAAAACCTATAGCCTAAACCTTAACCTATAACCTATAACCTATAACCTACACTTAATTATAGCCTATAGCCTAACCTTAACCAAAACCTATAATCATATGGTGAGACCATTTCTTTTGTGTCAATTTCATTCCTCTTTGAGTTTTTATTTTTAATTCATTAAGAAAAAAAAAGAAAAAAGTGGTTATACATGATGCAGTTCTTTCACTTTATCTTTCTTTTCCCCAATGGGCATTCTAATTTATGAATGATATGACTGTTTGTAGGATGATAGAATATACGAAGTTGTTGAAATTTCATGTTGAAGTTGAGCACATTTCTCTAATGAAGCCAAAGATTTGTATTTTTAGCATTATTGTAATTGTAATTGTAATTGATTGAATGAATTGGATTGTAATTGATTGTAATTGTAATTGATTGAATGAAGGATTGTAATTGTAATTGTAATTGATTGAATGAAGGATTGTAATTGATTGTAATTGAATGAATGAATGAATGATTGTACAGGTAGTAATTGAAAGAGCAAATGATTATATATAATTTTTTAAAGTACAAAATAGCTACGGATATGGACCGTACCCACTAATATGTCAGGTGTAGCCTTTATATCCGTAGATATTTGAACCTATAGTTACGAATTAAAACCGTAGCAATTGGTCTACGGCTACGGATTTTATCCGTAGCCTTTTCCCATTTTGATAGTGAATAGGCATTAGCTACGGTTCTCATTCTACTTTTAGCTACAGTTAAAATCCGTAGTTGTATATATATTTAAGCTGCGGATAATATTGCTACGGATTTAATCCGTACCTATTGACTCATTAGCTATGGCTATTAACCGTAGCTTGTATCTAAAAACCAAAGTTGTTGCTAATTTAAGCCTATTGCTACAGTTCGTTCTCGACTTTTGGCTACAGATATAATCCGTAGCAGTAAATACTTTAGCACTATAGATTAAATCCATAGCCATTACCTCTATGGCTACGGATTTTAACCGTAGCCATAGCTTTTAGACCTACGACTATGACATCAATGGCTACGGCCGTGCTACAGATTTTAACCGTAGCCATAGGCTTTCGGCTACAGTTTTTAGCTGTAGCCTTTGGCCTGTTTTCTGGTAGTGTATATTATATCCAATCCTTTCGCAAAGGAGTTACCACACATACAATAATCATGTATTCTCAACCAGTACTCATGGCAGGCACAAATCATAATTCTATATTCATTCCGACATTTCAACAAATACATAGAATGCATTATTTTTAACATAGTTCATATATATATATAATATATATATATATATATATATATATATATAATGTGTGTGTGTAATACACGGAAATCATCGCATCTAATCGCATGTGACAGCAATCAAGTCAGACATAAATCATTAACTGACATTGAAAGTCTTGAAAACCATAACCTAAACATTTATAGTCCGCACATTTGGTCAGTTTGCTTGTTACGAACTCGGTTCATACACTATGTCACCGTCTATTGCATGACGACCACCTAAATCATGAAATAGGTTAGATATTTCACTGATTCCTCTATTTTGATTTCTAAAACAAGATTAGGGTTAGGATTTCTTACCCAAATCGAAGTTGGATTCGACGGTGTAGCTAGATGTAGAGGCGATTCAACACGTGGAGGAGTAGGAAGGAACCAAGACAGTAAACTCTACGGACCTCCCTTCGATCTCCACTCCTTTCTTCCCTTTTCTCTCTTCTCTCTCCTAAGGTTTGGAAAAAATCGTATCGAATAGAAATGGGGTGGGTTTAAGCCCTTATATGGGCCCAAAACTGATGAAAATAGCCCTAGGGCCATAGTATACCTGGTTTATATCTAAAGGGCAACTGTTTCTGACGAATGGGGCCCATCTGGAGGTCCATTACTTACCTATAGTGTAGGGTAAGTTTCCTGACCCTGGATCTAAGCCAGGTTATGATTTTAGTACGATCGGATTAGCAGATCAACCGTGGAGGACCCGCATCAGTTCAACGGTCATCGTCGCTCGATTAGGGTCACAAGTATACCGGTATGTGCAAGGAAATTTCTCTGATTCAAGGGTGTAATTGGGTTAAAATCTGACAGTCTGAAACCTTAAATTTGTCCCGCAAGCAAACGACCCAAATGAATTAAATCTGAGTTCATTTTCTAAAGATATTCGGGTTTCCCACACACTTCTCTTGGGGCTCAAGTTGTACGTTTGTGAACACTATTTGGACTTGATTCTTAAGATGGTTGTCAAGCCCAGTAAGGAAGTCATAACCATATAGTTTCGCGGTCCTCGGACTTTCAACTCGCGGTCTGGGTCCGATATAGAGTTTCAACGTACTCTCGAGAGCAACTGGGTTTTGTGATTGACCCTAGGTATCTAGGTAATGTAGCATTAGTGATTCTGCTAGTTTTGGGTCTTGCAATTCGTATTTAAAGTGGTTCAAGCTAATTCCACAGATAATTTAGTTTAACACTTGGTTAATTCTCGTCTAATTCCTAAAGGATTCGGTCCCTAGTGATTTCTGCCTGAGGTGGTACTCAGGTCTTTGTACGGATTTTTTTGGGACGTTATAATTTACCCCCCTTAAAGAACAATTTCATCCCCGAAATTGCCTATGGGTAATAGGTAAAAGTTTTATTATTTCATTTGTTTAGTTCTGTTGGTTTCTTGTTTATATACCCGTTAGGGTATATAATAACTACATCAGCCTAGCTCATATTAGTCTAGCCCCTTAAAAGTTTATACCTTTGAGGTTTGAAAATAAATGTCTAAATCATTATGATCATGCTAAGTGTTTGATAATAAAGTTTACCCAAGGGTGGTATAATATACTCTTTACGATTGGACTGATAAGGAAAGACAGTTGTGGTAGGCTCAAATCTGATACGTCGATTGCTCGCCTGACCAGGGCAGACAATGCGTTGTATCCCTTCTTAATCTTGATGGATCCTAGTCTTCTGCTCGGTCAAAGCAGTGAGTCCTCTGGTAATCACCCAAGATTGAGAATTGAGTTAAGCCGCAAATGCCTTGTAAGGATATGGTTCTAAAATTCTAAAATCTGTTCATCTTAAGTATTTAAGGGATATTATAATTCATTCGGAGGTTCAAGCCTTGTGTTTATAAGGCTGTCCTTCGTGTCTTGTTCAACGAGTGTTCTTGTTTGACCTATGTTTAACTTGGTGGATAATAAGTTCTTCCATAGTGTTCATAGTCAAAAGACTATACTAGAAGGGTTTTCAATCTCCTAAAATTAGATTTGCATGTCACCATTTTAATCATACAGCTAGGGGGTTATGGGCAGATTGCACTTCGGTTCCATTGACTTTGGGAGGAAAAAAAGAGTCGAGAGTTCTAAAAATATTTTAGAAGTTTGGAAAGTTAGTGACATAAGGCCGTGGGAAAGGAAAGAAGAGGGACATCTCCTAGACGCGGTATGAACCTTGAATTTACAAGGGAATAAGAAATTTATAACACTTTACTGTAGTCCGCCTCTAACATGAGCTTACGGAGTATTAAACTATGAAACTCAAACCTACCCGAGGGTCTTAATTTAATTGTACAACAACAAAAAAACAACTTTATATATATATACATATAATCAAATTTAATCACAGGATGATTCCTAGTATGATTATAAATAATTCTTAAATAGACACCACATACTAATCTTTAATTTGAAAAGCTATCACTAGTCTATTGGCAACTCGAAGTTGTAGAAAATTTTCGTTTCGACCCTTCCATTATTTATAATATATTTGTCACCTTTAGTTACCATATTATTATTATAATCCTTATAGTAATCTATTGTTAGGCCTATTCTTTCATACGAATTGGTTTAATACTTGAAACCTACTTTCTTTCCTTTGACGACTTCATTACTGACCTTCTAAGGAAAATCCAGCTCCTATTTAGTGACCTAACCTTACGTATAACCTGGATCAATTTCCTCCGACCATGGGCTAGTGGGCTATTAGTCTACCAGCTTCCGTCGCGCCTATGAGCTGGTAGACTATTAAGTCAATACGCACCACTCTATTTCCTAAGCCTATCGGGCAATCCTTACAAAGTTTGGTAGTATCGGAGAAGGTCTTTGTCGTGATAAGGACTCTCAACACACCTAGAGGGATAGTGTTCAATCCCAAATGCTTGACTGTGGAGCATGACACTATTAAAGTAGTGGACCCAATGTCTACCAATAGGAATATAGGTGTACCTTGGCCGTGAGTAGACACCTCAAAGGCCAAAGGCATTGCTGTTGCTGACTTAGGAGCTTCAATTACAAGTGCATGCACACGTCCTTGTTGAGGGCAAATTGGTTGCGCTGCCATAGGTTGTTGGAGTGGAGTCGCTATAACATGTGGCGACTGACAGTCGATCTTTTGAGGTAGCGTGAGACCGTTATCTTTCATCTTAGTAAAACAGAAGGGGTCAGTGTGTCCCCCTTTGTTGCAATATGTACACCTACAGCCCGTTCATCTCTGCTGGATCGGCGAAGCCATGGGCCTAGGAGGCGAGTCTACATGTGGCCTCTTACCTAGGACTGGGCAGTGCTGTAATTTGAGTTGAGGCCTCGGGCCCATTGGTATGCGTGTCTGAGAAACTCTGTCTTCATCTTGTTTAGTTCGTAGAGACACATTGACTAACTTGACATAATTGGGAATGTTAGCGTGACACATCTTAGTGTGGATATCGAGCCGCAGCCCATCTGAAAAATGCCGCATTTTCATCGGTTCATCTGCCAGTATCAGAGGAGCGTATCTGGCTAGCTCCATAAATTTGTTCTCGTACTCTGACACAGTGATTCCTCCCTGTCGGAGGTGGAGAAACTCACCCTCCTTTTCATTATGGTAAGTGAGGTGGAGTACTTCTCATGGAAGCGTGTCTCAAATACATACCAGGTTCACACGTGTCTTGTGGGAACTGTTCATAGGATGCTCCCACCATAAACTAGCTTCCTTCTCGAACACATTGGTGACTAGCTCAACTTGCTCTGCCTCAGTGCAGTGCAGTGGTTTCAACATCTTAGAGATGTGAACAAGCCAATACTCGGACTCCTCGGGTTTGTGAGTCCCCATAAAAGTAGGAGGTTGGAAGCGATGGAATCGCTCGAATAAGCCGCTGGCACTCATACTTCCAGCATACTACACTGGTGGTGCAAACGGGGGTGCAAATGGGACCGTGTGTATGTTCTGAACAATGGCCCCTGCAATTGTGGCAAAAAACTATTGCTGCTGCTGCATCAAGAGCATCATCTACTCCAACCTATTAGGAGGAGGAGCCTAGTGTATGTGGGGCGTCGACGAGGATGCACGGTTCTACTCAGGAACCGGTGGTACAACAGGTGTCGGCCCATTTGTGGGGCCAGTGGCCAGCTGAGAATCCGGCATAGTCTCATGAGTTGAGCCCGAGCTGGGGTACATATGGCTATCACTGAGGGGAGGTGCCCCGTCAATCGAGTCGCCAAGTGTGAGACGTGTCGTACTCTGTGTGGTCTCAGGTGACATTCCCTATATACAACATAGGGTGCAACCCATGTGAGACTTAGCATACAAAACTCAACTTCTCAAACATTCTACATACGAAGCCACACGCATTTCATTTAACTAAAATTGTCACAGTACATGAGACATAACATTACATGGATCATGACAGAAAATGCAGGTGAATTAATCCAAGTAAAGTTTCAAACTACGATATTGCTAAGCCTATCAAGGCTATGCATAGAAACAAGAAAACAAGTAACAAAGCAAACTAAAAGACGAATACTTGCACGACTAGTCGATTAAATTTGGCGATAGCAGAGGTGCACCCTTATCTTGCACACAGCACAGGATAGCCTTCAAGGTGCGAGATACATTCTTAAATTTCTGTTTCATGAAGGCCCGAGTCTCTATGATCTCCTGTTTCAGGGCGACTTGGCCCTCCTCGATTTGAGCCAAACGGGCTTCTATAGCATCTTGATCATTGTCGCGCCCACGTGTAGCAAGAGGAGAGCCCTCATCAGTGTCTTAGGCCTCCTCTTCATCACCGCCTTCCTCTTCGCTGTCGTCCTCACCACTCCCTTCTGCTGACTCATTTTCTTCCTCTATCTCATTACTTTCTTCCTCTTCACTTCCTGTCTCATCCCCATACTCGTCAAGTCGGGCATGACGTTGTCGGGGGCCAATCCTCATGCTGTTGAGCATAGTCTCATTAATGAAGTGGATTAGCGTAATGTCATCCATGTTAAGTCTATAAGCGAACTCTCGAGCAATCTTGCATATAAGTCAGCCAAATGAAAGTGAGACATCATTCCTAGTAGAGCGCGCAGTCTGGACTATTTGTAGCAGGGTGAACATAGGCAAACACAGCCTGTCTCCTTGCCCAGCTCTATACAAGAAATCCATCATCAAGTGAGTACATTCGCTACGGTTACCCACCTTGGATACACATTATATGTGAATATGTGGTGGAGTAAGCAAAAATCCTCTATCAACTTCGTCGATGGGAGGCAGTTGCCTCCCCTCCAGTGAGCTAGTCGGCCGCAAAGGTACCGCGTGCGGCGATCTCTTTCTCACATGTTCTTGAGATTCTTTTCACTATCATGCACCTCACCCCGTGGAATTCTCATGATCCGGGCCACCAAATCTACATTGACTGTTGCTTCCCGCCTTCCTATGGGAATGGTGAATTGTAGGGGCTCCAGTAGTGAATTTCGAATGCGGGCATAGAAGACTCGAATAGTGTTCTCACATGCGTGAGACTTACCCTCAAATATGGGACCTCACCCGACGTCCACCAGGAGGTCCATCGCTAGAGACAGTCTAAATAGCCTTTCGTCTACATGAGCTTCAAGCACAACCTTACGACCACCAAACCGACCGTGTTCGATGCCCACCAGTAGAACTCTTTCGAGTATAATTTGGGGATCAAGATCCCGCTTCGACCTTTGCTCTCGGGCGACACTTGTGCTAGCTTCGGCGCCCATCTTTTTCTTAGAGGGGTGGAAATAGAAGAAACGAAGCAAATGGGGAGAAAAAAAGGGGCCCCACATGATTTTGTGGGCCCCACACCCATGCACATGTGTCGGGCTTGGCGTGGACCGACAGGCTCGGACGAACCAGACCGGGGTGCGCCCCGGTCGGTGCAGTACCACCCGGTCGCTGGGCCAGGCGGGGTGCCCCCCCTAGGCGGTGGCCACCCCCTACCGGGGTACCGAAAAAGTGTGGGGAAACCCCTAGGTCCTACTGATTTGCGTGGTTTGGGCCCCCTCGACCGTTTAAGGCGGTTTCGAGTCCTAACTAGTGCGTATTCACACGTTTCGAGTCATTTGAGTATGGGATGCACCGAATTATTATCCAAACCCGTCGACCAATGGTCTGGAAAGAAATCGGGATCATTTTGCATGATCACCGATGCATACGGGTCAGATTTCAACAGTCGATTTCTTCGATCGGCGATACCGGGAATCCTACGTCTGTTTCTATATTTCTTCGCTCCCTCTTAGATTAGAATACGTTAGTGTACGTCATGTTACCATAACCCGGGCCTAGTTTAATCCAAATCATGCACTGATACCATCTTGTAACGCCCTAAAAATCAGGGGTCGAGCAGGAACCTAACTCTCGAGTTATAATGCATCACTTATGCAACATAGATAATGATGATTAAATGTTGTCTGTATTAGCACATTAAACATGAATGTGATTACACTAAATCAGCATATCATACTCTAGGGACAATTAAATTATGCAAAAGAAAGACTGTGATAAGTATATAGAGCATATAAGTGGTAAGTCTCCAGAGTATTAACATGTCACCAGGTTAAATAAATTACATGTATAGTTTCCAAAATTACAAAATGATAAAGTGTAATGTCTTTTAATCCATATCGATGTAGTCCCTATGCACAACTGCACATCTACATAGACCCACCAGAGAGTTACATGTAGGAGAACTCCTCATCATCATCATAGAAGATAGGCTCCGACTTGTAAGCCTCGTCATCGCCGAAAACTACAACAGAGTTTGGTTGGTGTTTTAAAACACCGTCCTAGAGTGGGAGTGAGTGATTAACTTAGTGGAGGTATAAGGCAAAGGTTAACATGTTATCAGTTCAGTTAAGCAGTAATGATAAAGCAATATAATAAGTATTCCTAGGTACTCCGGTTAATGCAAGGATGATATGTATTAACGATGCATGCCCTCGCCTACACTCCCTCTGTGACATCATCTCACGATCGCGGCATGCACCCCTTCTTCAGTGCTCAACTCCAACGCTAAAGGCACGTGTAATGCAGTGCATGTGCGTGACTAGCTAAGTTCTTAATTAGACTTATTCATACAATATATTCGGGAAGTTAAGGAACCTCCCTTTATATCATCAACCCAAACAATGATCCATCTAGGGTCGTCAATCCTAGTTAATCACATATGATAGGTAAGTTATAGGGCAACGTCACCCCTGATTTAAAAGTAGTGGACAGGTAAGTTCAGGTCACTACAAAGAGGCTCGATACCTCAGCTAGGCCTTAGTTTATACTGGAGGTTACTCCACCAATGCTCTACTAACTGACAGTCTATTTTCAAAGGCTTGTCACCAACCCGACTGGGGACCACAGCCAGGCTGCGCCGAGGTAGGCCTATTTTGTACTCGAGGTCACAACACTAACGCACTACCAAATGGCAGTTTATTTTCGAAGGCTCATCACCAACCTGACTAGGGACCATAGCCATGCTGTGCCAGTGTAGGCCGACAACTCAAATACAGTGTATCATACCACCGTATTCGGCTCACGAGTCTGGGTTGCTCGCTGGTCACTACGGGGAGGCTCGTCGCCCCAGCATAGGCTGACAGCTCAACCACAATGTCCCATACCACCATGCTTGGCTCATGAGTCTTGGCGGATCGTGGTACCATGGTTGAAACGGGTCATTACATTAGTAAGGGGTACCTTAGGCTTAAGCAGCAGTATTCATGTAACGCCCTGAAATTCGAGGGTCGAGTAGCAACTCAACTCTCAAGTTCCAAAACATCACTTATGTAACATAGATAATGATGATTAAATGTTGTTTGTGTTAGTGCAATAAACATGAGTAAGATTATACCAAAACAGTAATTCATACTCCAGATCAATTGTATAAAGGCAAGCGGAAGACTGAAACTGTATATAATTGTATGTAAGTAACAAAACCATCACAATCTCCATAGTATGAACTTACCTGAGTCACCATATACATGTATCTGTTTTATGATCAAAATGTTAAAAATACAACTAGACATGTAAGCCCTGTAAGTCCCGTCGGTCCAGGCAGCCTAGTCAAAGCCACCGGAATACTGCATATACGAGAACTCGTCCTGGTCCTCGTCGTAGCTCGTCTCAGCCTCCTGAGTCGTCACCTCATCTGTACCTAAGACAGAGTCTGGTTGGTGTGTACAACACCGTCCTGTAACGTGGGAGTGAGTAGCTAACTCAGTGGAACAATAAGGCATAGGTTAACATGTTATCAATGCAATCAACCAATAATGATAAAACAGTACAATCAAATACTCCTAACTACTCTTATTAATGCAAGTATGAATGCAGTCATGATGCATGCCCTCACCACATACTCCCTCATGCGACACCATCTTACGTTCGCGACATGCTTGCATTACTCAGTGCTCCACATCTTCCAGGCACATGCAGTGCGATGATGAGTATGATTACCAAGTTGTTATTAGTCCATTTCAAACAGCAAGATTGGGAAACTAAGGTACCTCCCTTGCATCATTCCCAAACATGATCCATTATAGGGTTGTCAGTCCTAGTTAATCTGATACGATGGTGTGTTTCTATGTCGCTACAAAGGCTGCCAGGGCTGTTACACACAATGGTTACACCACTCCCCCATCACCTTTTTAACGGTTCATCACTAAATTGATACAGGTCTAGTTTATACTCTATATACCGCGACAAAACTCTTCGCCTCATCGCAAATTCGGAGTATGCTCGAGGTCAGTACAAAGGGCTCGTCACCAATCAGTGTAGGCCGACAGCTCGAATATAGTGTCCCATACCACTATAATCGCCTCACGAGTCTGGTTGTTCAATGGACACTACGGGGAGGCACGTAGCCCCAGCGTAGGCCGACAGCTCGACCACGGTGTCCCATACCACCATGCCCGGCTCATGAGTCTTAGCGGATCGAGGTATCATGGTTAACAGGATTCCACTGGTAAGTTTGGTACCCTAGGTTCAAGCAGTAGCGTTCAAACATGGTGAACATACATTAGATATATCAGGTACTTGACGAGCCTGACTAGCTCGAGCGCACAATCGATTGAACGACATGAAGTGCATAAGCACTTCGCGTGGCCTAACCACTGTCGCCAACTGAAGTACGACTCGGGTTCGTCAAACACATCCTACGTGGCGAAATGAATCTCAACCACGAACTCAAGTTTGGTACCGATTGTCTGGACTATAATCATAGTCCCAAACGCAATCAATCCTTATTCAGAGCATGTGGAGTAAAGCATAATAAACAAAGTAATTCAAGCATGTTAACAAGTATGTCATAAAGCATGTTATAAAGAACTATATAAACAGGAATACAAACACATATATTTCATAAGTAAGCAATTAAAGCAAACAACCAACATGGAGGAAATCATACATGTCTCTAAGGTAGTTGAGAATCCCATCTCAACACCAACCTAAGGCACCATCATCCAAACACTTACTCTCACAAGCATTTTCACAAACACTTAGAATACACTATTTCAGCATACATAGTGTATATTAGCAAAACATGTATTAGGGCAAGTCCTTTCGCCAAATAAGTATTTTTCACATATATAATATATTCATACAGCAAATAATCATGGCAAACACATTTCCAAAATTTATACGTATACAGTACTTTCTACAAATACCTAGAATATGTAAAATTCCATATTCTTCGTCTTTAATCGAAACGGAATACAGACAACACTTTGTACATGTGAAATTGCATGTAAATCATGAATCTATCATTATCTGACATTGAAAGCGTTGAAAAATGTAATCTATACACCTAAAGTCCTCACCTTTTATCGTAGAATCAGAACGAATACAATAGGTTTGCTAAACTTCCGTATTTGGCAGTTTCGTAACCTATAGAATGAAATAGGTTAGATATTTCATAGCCTACAACCTTCACAACCCCAAAACAGATTAGGGTTAGGGTTTCTTGCCTAGAAATGAAGTCGGAATCGCCGGGAAAGCGACTAGACTTGAGTGGTGAAGCTTGTGTAGCGGCAGGGAAAGAGGGTAGGAAGGTGCTCCCACAACTCTCTAACTTTCTCCGTCCTTTCTCACTTCTCTCCTAGGGTTTTTCTTAAATTCGTATGGCTGGATGAGAGATAGTTCTAAGGTCCTTTTATAGCCTCAAAACACACCGAAATAGACTTATGGGCAAGGTATACTTAGGTTATAACCAAAGTGAGCTAGTTTCAGCACAACGGAGGACTTCTAGCAGCCCCCCTTGAGCCAAAGGTCGGACTTAAGCTCATAGACTCTGGATCTAGGTGGAGTTAAGTTTTCGTTTCAGTCAGATTCCCAGATCTCGCGTGGCAGACCAGTTTCAGTTCAACGGTTAGCAGATCTCGATCTGAAATTCCAAGTACATGGATATGTTTATGAAATTTTTCCTAATCCGAGGGTGTATTTGGGTCAGATTCTGACGGTATGGTTGCTTACAAAATGTATGCAAGTAACAAGTCTCAGATTACTATTTGAGATATTTATTTATAAAAAAGAAATAAGTGTTCTTACATTCCTTGCTCCGGACTCAAGCGAACAGCCGTAGGATACTGTCTGAATTTGATTTCCGAGATGGTTGTCAAGCCCAGCGAGGTGGTCCTAAGTCTATAACTTCGTATTATTCGAACTCCCGACGTGCGGTCCAGATCTGATACGGAGTTTCAAAGTGCTCCCGAGAGCAGTCGGGTAAGGAGTTTGATCCTAGATTTTAGGGTAACCTAGCGTCAATGATTCTACAAGTTTTGGGTCTTGTAGATCGTATTTGAAGTGATTCAAACAGATTTCATGGATAATCTAGTTTAACACTTAGTTAACTTTGTCAATTTTCTAAAGGATTTAATCCTAAGTGATTTCTAGTCGAGGTGGTACTCAGGTCATTGTACGGAAATTTTTGAGTCGTTACAGTTCATACATGGTAAACACACAATAGGCCCATCGGTTTATTAGATGAGTTCAATTGGTACAAGCGTACGCTGAATTAATTGACAAGGTACCGCTATTGACGATCATCGTACGACTTGGATTCACCGAATGCATCAATTGTGGCGCGACTAATTCAGCCACTCTGACAGGAATTGTTATCGATTGCCTGGACTACGTAGTAGTCCCAATCATATCAAATGTAGCATATGGAGACATGTGATAATCATATAGGCATTTAACAAACATTCCCAACAAGAATCTCATTCGAGCATTTCATTGAACACATTGCACATATTGCCCATATTGCCATATATTGCATTTCATCCATAGATTGCATAATCAGAATTTAGGTTACATGAAGGAAACTATACAAATAGATAAGGTAGTTGAGAATTTTATCTCAACGCCCTTATTAAATACAGTTTATCAAACAATATCTCATTTAGACACTTTATCAACCACATAGGACATGTTATTATACACATGCAAGTTATACATAACCCACGTAGTTGAAATTAAGCCTACATGGAGGAAAATTATATATCTAGATAAGGTAGTTGAGAATCCTATCTCAACGCCCTAAATAAATACAATTCATTGGACAATTTCTCATTCATACATTTTATCAAACACTTAGTCTACACATTCCTTCATATATGAAATAAATTAGTTATAACCTATATTATATCCAATCCTTTCATAGAGGAGTTGCCACACATACAACAATCATGTATTCTCAACCAATACTCATGGCAGGCACAAATCATAATTCCATATTCATTCCGACATTTCAATAAATACATAGAATGCGTTATTTTTAACATAGTTCATATATATATATGTGTGTGTGTGTGTGTGTGTGTGTGTGTGTGTAATACACGGAAATCATCGCATCTAAGCGCATGTGACAACAATCAAGTCAGACATAAATCATTAACTGACATTGAAAGCCTTGAAAACCATAACCAAAACATTTATAGTCCGCACATTTGGTTGGTTTTCTTGTTACGAACTCGGTTCGTATACTACGTCACCGTCTACAGCACAACGACCACCTAATTCATGAAATAGGTTAGATGTTTCACTAATTCCTCTATTTTGATTTCTAAAACAAGATGAGGGTTAGGATTTCTTACCCAAATCGAAGTTGGATTCGACGGTGTAGTTAGATGTAGAGGCGATTCAACACATGGAGGAGCAGGAAGGAACCACGGCAGCAAACTCTAAGGACCTACCTTTGATCTCAACTCCTTTCTTCCCTTTTCTCTCTTTTCTTTACTAAGGTTTGGAGAAAATTGTATGGAATAGAAATGGGGTGGGTTTAGGCCCTTATATGGGCCTAGAACTAATGAAAATGGCCCTAAGGCCATGGTATACCTCATTTATTTCCAAAGGGCGACTGTTTCTGACGAATGAGGCCCATATGGAGGTCCATTACTTACTTACAGAGTAGCGTAAGTTCCCTTACCCTAGATCTAAGTCAGGTTATGATTTCTGTACGATCGGATTAGCGGATCGACCGTGGAAGACCCATATCAGTTCAATGGTCATCGTCGCTCGATTAGGGTCACAAGTATACCGGTATGTGCAGGGAAATTTCCCTGATCCAAGTGTGTAAATGGGTCAGAATATGACGGTCTGAAACCTTAAATTTGGCCCACAAATGAACGACCCAAATCACTTAAATCTGATCTATTTTCTAAAGATACTTGCATTTCCCACACACTTCACTTGGGGCTTAAGTTGTGCCTTTTTGGACACTATTTGGACTTGTTTCCTAAGCTGGTTGTCAAGCCCAGTAAGGCGGTCATAACTATATAGTTTCACGGTCATCGGACTTCCGACATGTGGTCTAGCTCCGATACGGAGTTTCAACGCTCTCCCAAGGGCAATTGGGTTTTGAGATTTACCCTAGGTTTCTAGGTAATGTAGCGTTAGCGATTCTACTAGTTTTGGGTCTTGCAGTTCGTATTTAAAGTGGTTCAAGTTAATTCCATAGATAATTTAGTTTATCACTTAGTTAATTCTCCTCTAATTCCTAAAGGATTCGGTCCCTAGTGATTTTTGCCTGAGGTGGTACTCGGGTCTTTGTACGGATTTTTCTGGGATGTTACACCAAGGTTGGCAAGAGAGCATCATTTAGTCTAAAACAACAAAACCATCCAATTTAGCTCAAATATGAGCACAGGAAAAAGAGAAAATTTTTGTAAACCCGTAGCAACATTGTACTTCTTAGTTGGCTCTTAACGTCCACGAGGATCGCCTTTACTTGCTGGCTTAAGTGCTGGAGGACGTCAAATTTCTCGTCAATCGCAGTGAGGCGCCTTTCACAGTTGTGAAGTCATTCTTCCATACCAGCCATCCTGTTAAGTAGGTGAGGTTCTAGGTGATGATCCTGGCAATTTGTGATAGACTCTGGACTGAGCAGCAGTGTCCGATTGGATCCCCAAGGAGTAGGAGGATATGAGGGTTGAGCATGTTGGTCAGCCGGCTACATGGGGGGACTATTCTCGGGGAGAGATGAAGTGAGACACAACTGTTGAGCCTCCTGGACTGCGTCACTGTCAAACCATGCATCCAGATGAATGACGTCGAATGTGGCAGGGAGGCCCACATAATGAGAGAGTTCACATATGAGTGCAGGAAAGGGTAGTGTATCTCAATGATCGCCTCAAATTATGTGAATGAGCTGCTTGAGAAGAAGTGTTGGCAGGCACAGTTGGATTTCTTGATACACATCATAAAGAACATTTAACATAAAGGGAGGAAGATGATTACCCTTTACATCACATGGATATACATTAGACCCTATAATGCTATGAAGAATTTTAAAAGTGGGTCCAAGATGATTGGTGTGAAGGAAATTTTCATCATTCTGATGAACAGTGGTGCCATGACATAATGCGTGAGTTATCTCTCCCCAAACACCTAGACCATTGAGATTCCTATTTGTTACTGGGATTCGAGTGACCTCGAGATTTAGAAGACAAGCCAAGGTGATGGGAGTGATGAGTTTTGAGTAATGCACAAATTTGATTCGAATACAAGGGGGATCATCATGAATGACATGACACCTATTGAAGAATTCATGGATCAAACCCAATTAATAAGATCCATCAAGATTTAGGATTTTATGTCATCTGATCACTTGTAAGAGAAGGTCCACGCCAAAAGGCTCAATGGCACTGTTAAGGGCAAGACGTTCAACAATAGTGGCTGGACGTCTTTCCACTGGAATGAGTTGATTCTTACTAGATTCAGGTTGCTTGTTCTTTGATTATGAAGATTGAGGAAGTGACTAACCTTTGCCTTTGACCATGATTTATCGGTGAGAGAGACAGGTAAAGGTAAGAAGAAGCAATTAGAGAAGAGGTGGGATGTGAGGATTTGAAATCGAATGCACGCTTCTCTATTACAGCAGAGGCATTGATCATATCGATTCCTCATCGATGGCATCGAAATCACGCTCATAATGACGTCAAAGATTGTGCTGATGACCATTGGGAAGATGCAAATATCCAGTGGAAACTAAGGCAGTCCAACCGTTGGGAAAGACCGGTGGTTAAAACACTGCATTCCCGAGACCCGTCGATTGCATCGATAGTGAATCTCGATCACATCGATGTTTAAATCTTGATGATATCAAAACTGCCTAGATGTCATCGGGAATGTGAATATTTTACACTTTTGTTCCCAAAGTCAACATGGTTAATTTTATGAGGTTTAGATTTATTGTAGACAATTAACCATGAATATCTTAGATTAACGATTTACCTATGTGGATCATTGTTACTGAGATATCATCAATGAGTACAGACTTCAATTGACTTTTGAAGATCACAAAACCTATTTGTATCAAGAGGTTTTGTTAGGATATCAGCAAATTGCTTTTCAGTAGTTACATAATCCAACATGACGACCTTATCTTCAACAAGTTCCCGGATAAAATGATGATGAATGTCAATGTGCTTAGTCTGAGAATGTTGAACAAGATTCTTTGAGATGTTGATAACACTTGTGTTATCACAGAAAAGACTCATTGTGGGTTGCTCAATCCCATAATCCAACAATATTTGTTTTATCTAAAGGAGTTGTGCACATCAACTACCTGCAGCAATGTATTCAACCTCGGCAGTGGATAATGATATGGAATTTTGTTTCTTGCTTTGTCAGGAGACCGAACAATTTCCAATATAAAAGCATCCTCCACTTGTTGATTTTCAATCATCCAAATTTCTAGCCCAATCAGCATCAGAGTATCCTGCGATGATGGTGGATGTTTCAAATGGATACCACAATCCGAGAGAGATAGTACCTGCTATGTATTTGATGATCCTCTTAACAGCCATTACATGAGATTCCTTAGGGTCTGCCTGATATCGAGCGCAAACTCTCACACTAAAAGATATATTTGGACAACTGGCTATGAGATAAAGTAAGCTTCCTAACATACTCCGATAAAGATGTTGATCCACCCTTTTGCCATTAACATCTTTGGAGAGTTTGAGTGTGGTGCTCATGGGAGTATGATAAGTACGATTAGAATCGAGACCAAACCTTTTCACTAGATCGTTTGCATACTTGGTTTAACAAATGAAGATTCCATCATTTAGTTGTTTGACTTGTAATCCTAAAAAGAAGTTTAATTTGCCAACCATACTCATTTTAAATTCTGATTTCATGAGGTCGGCAAATTTGTATACAGTATCTTCACATGTTGAACCAAAGACTATATCATCCAAATAAATTTGTGCAATAAGCAATGAATCCTTTGTTATTTGAGTAAATAGTGTTTTATCCACACTTCCTCTGCAAAATCTATGATCCAAAAGAAATTTTGTCAATCATTCATACTAAGCATGTGATGCTTGTTTGAGACTATAGAGAGTTTTGTTCAGATAATAAACATGATGGGGATACTTAGGATCTGAAAATCCCTTAGGTTGTTCTACATAAACTTCTTCAGCAAGATCCCCATTAAGAAATGCACTTTTTACGTCCATTTGAAATAGTTTAAACTTTAATGCACATGCAATAGACATAAGTATTCTAATAGACTTAAGACGAGCTACATGAGCAAATATCTCATTAAAATCAATGCCTTCTATCTATGAGTACCCTTGAGATACTAGCCTTGCTTTGTTCCTGATCACATTTCCTGATTCATTGAATTTATTCTTGAAGACCCATTTGGTTCCAATGACATTTGTATTGAGTGGTCCGAAAATCAATTGTCATACCTTATGTCTCTGAAGTTGTTGAAGTTCTTCTTGCATAACATTTATCCATTGTTCATCTTAAAGAACTTCTACAATATTCTTGGGTTTAATCTTTGAGGTAAAGCAGAAATGACTAGATACTTGCTATCTACTATCGAGTTATCACACCATCACTAGGATCTCCAATAATTTGCTCTCGAGGGTGTCCTTAATGATGGGTATGTTAGATGATGGTTGTGGTTAATTGGATGATAAAGATTTGTTATCTGATTTATCTAGTATGCATGAATCTACATCATCTTCTAATTCATTCACTGGGGTATCTTTTTCATGAGGTTGGTCATCGAATACCACATTGACTGATTCTTGAATAGTTAAGGTTCTTAGATTGTACACTCTATAAGCATGACTATTCAAGGCATACCCAGAAAGATACCTTCATCACTTTTAGGCTTAAATTTTCCTAGGTGATCTCTGTCTCTCAAGATATTACATTTACTTCCAAAGACGTGAAAGTATTTCACACTAGGTTGTTTCCCATACCATAGTTCGTATAGAGTTTTGTTGAAACCTGCTCTAAGATATACTCTATTTATGATGTAGCAGATAGTATTGACAGCTTTCGCCCAGAAACTTTTTGCCATATCTTTTCCATTTAGCATAACATACCCCGTTTCCTGCAATACTCGATTTTTCCTTTCAACGACTCCATTTTGTTGTGGGATTTTTGGGGCTGAAAATTCATGACGGATTCCTTTCTCATCGCAATATTTTTCAAATTGCCCATTTTCAAATTCCCCACCATAATCACTTCTGATGCGATTGATGCAGTATCCTTTTCATTTTGAAGTCGGTTAGCCAAAATTACAAATTCATCAAAGGCATCCGATTTCTCTCGAAGAAATGCGATCCAAGTAAATCTGATGTAGTCATCTACTACCACCAGAAAGTATCTGTTCTTGCCATGACTTTCCACTTTGGTTGAGCCAGCCAGGTCCATAAGCAGTAGATCCAAAGGTTTTGTTGTTGTTATGGTAGTTATCTTTTTGTGACCTACTTTTATCTGTTTTCCTTTTAGACATTCTCCACAGACAACTTTTTCTTCTTTTCTTATCTTGAGAAGTCCTTTAACCAAATTTTTTGAATTAAGCTTAGCTAAATTTCGGTAGTGAATATGTCCCAACCTTTGGTGTCATAATTTGGATTCATTCTTTATAGCCACATTACACTTTGTGGATAACACATTCTCATTTGTACTTTCAATAACGTAACAGTTATCACTAGTGTGTAAACCATTTATGAGAGATCTTCCTATATGATTTAAGATCCTACACACGTCCTTTGAGAAAGTGACCAGATGTTCTTTGTCGCAGATTTGGGAGATACTAAGGAGATTATGTTTCAGACCTTCTACACAAAGAACATGTTTGATTTTTGGAAGGCCTGGTACAACTATTGTTCCTTGTCCAATAATTTTAGCGGAGCTACCATCGCCAAATGTGACTGATCCTCCATCAAAGTCTGAATATTCACAAAAATGATTTTGATCACCAGTCATATGTCTGGAGCATCCACTGCTAAGGTACCATTTTGAACTATTGTCAGCTTTTAGAGCAGTATGGTTTACTAGGCAATTGTTTCGATTTGTCACACCCTCCGAGTCACTTTTGGTCATGATTTCAACTTTAGTCAAGATCACTCTCTAGGCGGTGAATCCCTTAAGAGAGACCCGCTTTGATACCAATTGAAATTGCGGTAACGATCGCTTTAGTTGAAGTAGGAATATGCCAATATGTCCTAGAGGGGGTGAATAGGAATTTTTTATTTAAAAAAATATTTTATGATTATTTAAAACTCAATAAAACCTATCCTGAAAAATATGCACAAATCAGGATTTCTTCAAAGTAACTTTAATGGCTTCCAAGCCAAATAGAGGATCCAGTCATAATACTCTTTGACAGATGAATAAGATGGATTTTGTAAATTATGATGGATGTGACTGTGTGTGAGGTGTGATCTTAGATTTTTAATTATGAAAGCATTTAAAGAAATCACATAAGTAATCAAAGACAAATATCAATCACAAACATAGTCATTTTTATAGTGGTTTGACTACTTGTTTACTCCACTCATGGCGGACGCACTCAACCCTTGAGTATACAGATTTCACTAAAGGAGGTTTCACAATAGGTTCACCTCAAACCGGAGGTTTTAAATCAGGTTCACCTCTAACCAGTACAACCTACACTCAGGCTGACACAGCATGTCCACACGACACAGTTTATGCTCTCATGAGCAAGGGTCAACACATAGCACTGAACTTTTAGGCCCCACGGGCCAAGGATCCACTCAAGGAACCTCACAAGTTTATACTCCCATTAGTAAGGGTCAACACAAAGCACCCAACTTTTAGACCACACTGGTCAAGGACCTAAGAGTTTATGCTCTCCACAGAGCAAACGTCAACACAAAGCACCCCCACGTATGCTCCCGCCGGAGGCCTCCTACGAGGATTTGCAAGGGGTGAGAAACACCTTAGACCAAATCCTATAGAAGGAATGATCGTAAGGGTTCTTTGGACTCTAATGACTTACAGATAAGTAGATGAGCCCCATTCAGTGCGTTATCGAAGATTTCCTCCTTTGTTGATGAAGAATCTTCTGCTTCCTTGAATCGCAACTCAGAAGATGTACCAATATATGGTGACGGGTTAGGTCAAGGTTATGATGGAATCCTACTACTCTCTTAAATGTTTTCCTATAAAGAAGGTAGAGTGATTCCAATCATCTATGCATTCAAGGCATCCCATCTTAATGATTTGCCATTAAGGTGGTAATTGCAGGATCCTTAAGGGCCTGTTTGTTTTCTCAAAGAGATGGTAAATACACGGTAAACGGTAATTCTCCATATTTCACATGTTTGAAAATTCATAGGAATTTGTGTCTTTGAAATTGGTTCAAAAGAGGTAACTTTAATTTTTAAACCGCACGATAATGCATATGATATATCCATTCCGTCCAACTATTTTACTACAATATTTTGAAGTATTAGATAAAAAATAAAGTAGATCCAATACTCAAGTGGCCCATGCTAAAAGAAACAGTGGCCCCACAAAGTTTTTAACGGTCAATATTCAATTTCCTTTTTCGAATGACGTGGTCCACTTGAGTTTTAGATATGCCTCATTTTTTTACTCATGCTATAAATTCAACAGGAATAATGGATGAACGGTGTGGATAAGCAAAATGCATCATAGTAGGACCCACAGGTATTTTGTAATATTCTTGGTTTTCGTGTCAAAAAGTAAGTAGTCAAATCAGGTATGATATAAATGGACAGGGAAATAATTATTATTTTTTTACATGGTATTTACCTTTTCACTTAGAAATCAAACATGCCCTAAATGTAGAAGTTCATTCCCCAATCCACTCTATTGAATGTCAATGATGAGGGTAGATTGGAGGATAAACTTCCATGAGAGAAAATGGTTTGGGTATATGATCTAAGGTTAAACACTCAAAAGCACTCTCTTCTTTCTCTACTAGCAACCAAGGGCAAGCTCTCATTAAACAGGCAAAAAAGGTCCAACGGATATAAAACCGTTACATTTATGACAGAGTTCGATATCATCGAGCAGGGTCGATATCGTCGAGCATATACTCTCGATAACATCGACTGGCCGCTCGATGACACGAACTCAAATGTCAAATGCTTTTGAAACCTGTTGTCAGCTGGTTGAGGAAATCAAACGTGCGTCGTTGTCATCAGATTTCGAACTCCGATTTCATCGACACGAGGTTTGATTCCTCGACATTTGAAAATATGAGACACTTGCCTTTTAAATATTTCAGGTCTAAAATATGATCGAGACACACTCGATATAATCAGAATTTGAATGTCGATGATATCGATGGTAGTGTCGATGCATCGATAAATCCAAGGATTTTTCCAGTTAGCTTGCTGGACAATTTATGTCCACTCTCGATGCAATCGACCCAGCCTCAATATGATCGATATTTGAATATCGATTTTATCGAGTGACCCTTGATCCAAGAAGAAGCAACCTGAAAATATTACTGGATAGAAGTGTGTCCAATTCGATATCATCGAAGGGCTTCCGACATCATCGAATTTGAATTCCTAGGATATTGAGGAGCTCTTCAATATATCATAGATTACATGTTTTACCTTAGCAGAATTATGGACACAACAGACCTGATGTCGATTTTATCGAGTTTACTCCGATGGACTCGAGATTCAAAGTTCGATGATATCAAACCATATATCGATACATCGATAATTCCGTCCAGAGATCTTTATGGTTGCTGGCCATCTTGTGTCCTCATTTCGATAATATCGAGTGAGCTTCAAGGACATCGACAACAAGGTTCGATTTTATCGATACATGTATCGATTAATCGATTAAGGTAGAAAACTTACAGATTTTCCTGAAGTTTGAAAAAGTGTTCTAACCTAAAAACTCTAGGATGTTCTAACCAGTTTTAAGAGTTTTAATCACCTGGTGTTTTGGGACATGAGATGTGAGGCTAAGATTTACCTGAGGCGAGTTCGTGCTCACATCCAGTTGAGGCAGACGTTTGATCAATCTTCCTATGGGTTTCCTCTATCTAGCTGACTCAACACTTACGCTAATTGACAAACCAAGGCACTTTCAGTGCAAAGGCGCAACGGACAACTGTAAGTGTCGTAATCTCTTGCGCTCACTCTTCCTCATCATTAGGGTTCTCTATTGGCTTGTATTCTTCCTTCTCACTGTCACTTTCTATGGACACTACTTCTACTTGCTTATCAATAAAGAATACCTTGGTGCCCTCTTTTGTGCCACACTGGGGGGCAAAGTGACCAAACTCCTAACATCTAAAATACCTAGTTGCATCGCTTCTACGCGAGCTAGACCCAACAACTCCTTTACCCTTATCAACCTTGGGCCTAGACTGAGAACTACTGAATGACTTGTATTGATATCCAGTGATTGGCTTAGCCCTAGAAGGGTTGGCCCTAGCGACAGAATCACAGGACTGAAACCGCCTTCCCACAGGTACCTTGAGGTATTGCTCGACCTCCAACACCACTTGATACATCTGTTCAAGGGTGTCTATGTCTTCGGTGAGCAACCCTCTCCTAATGTCAGAACGGAGGCCCGTCTTACATCGAGCAAGAGTGAGCACGGGATCCTCTTCAACCTCACACTGGGTCAAGTACTCTTCGAACTTCTCATTGTATTCAGCCACACTCATGAAACCCTGTCGAAGAGACTGCGAATCTTCAACCAGCGTCAAGGGATAAGAGAAAGGGAGGTACTTCTCCTTTAGAATTGCTTTCATTTCTCTCTAATAGACTATTGGGGGTTCCCTCAACCTTTCCTTCTTTCGTTCCACAAGTTTCATCTTAGTGAATCGGACTCAATGAGCATTCGATATATCGTACCATTCAAAATAGTGGTCCACATCCACCAACCAATCTAAAAAAGCTTTTGTGTCCAAGTGACTATTAAATGCAGGAGACTTTACCCAAACTCCCTTGAGGAATTGCGCATCTGGGTCATAATGATCACGATGGCCCTCGAAGATTGGGTTTACGGTGCGCGCCCATGACCATTTCCTTGGCTACTGTCATTCCCTTGTCTATCCTCTTGACCACCTTCCTAAGATTGGGCATCTTCCCTAATGGCGGGGTTTGGTTAGGTGGAGGTCTCGATTTGATGGACGCGTGCATCTAATTGGTCCAAGCGAGTATTAACCTGCAGCAAAAATATCTTGATGCTTGCATTCATGGTATCCAACTTTTGGGTAATTTTCCTGAGAAATTTTGTAAGCTGCTTGGTGTTCATGATGGGTCGCAAACCAAAACCGTGTACAATATGTGTGGGCATATACTACACAACTCAAGGGGTCCTAAGATGCAACTATATGTGCCTAGACTCCACTAAATGCACCTTAATAACATTAGATGAACCTATAGGATGCTATATGAACAAAATTACATAACTCTACAAAAATCCAGCAATATAGCTGTTAAAATAAATGGACAATAAAAAATTCAGCAATGTGAATTGCTAACTTTCTAATAATAGAAATAATCAAAAATCAAAATCCTAAATCATCTAAAGTAGTGTGTCACAATCATGAGATCCGATGGCAAGATCTATATGATGATCGGGTCCACTCCAATGCTCTATAACACAGCCCCCTAATTATGGGGTCCTCTAAAGATGTTGTCGTTGATCCAAATCGAAAGTGGGGCCCGCCTCCTCCTCAAATACATGCATAGAGGGGGTGTGTGCATGATGTCCCCATCAAGTCTTCTAAATAAAAGAAAAATCACAACTCTCAATTAAGTAGTTAAATCCATCCACTACAAAACAAGCCACATGCAACTACAAAAGATTGAAGTATTCTATGGCTAGATCAATCCACTCTTAATGATTTCTGTTCCTTTCTTTTGTGCATGTGGCATCCAACAAGATATCTAAAACATTTGCTTGGATTGTTGAACAAGGGCTTGGGCATATTAACTGATTTGGATACTTGAAAACAACCTTGATAATATTAAGGGTTTGGATCACTAAAATAGCCCAAACTATATAAAGTGCTTGGTTTGCTTAAAACAATCCCAATAACATGAACTATTTCGAACACTTCAAATGGCCCAAGTAATTTAAAAGGTTATCCTATGTGGATTACTTCAAATGCCCCAAGCAAGCATTTCAAAAGGTTTTCCTAATCCAACAAATAGTTTTTTTATATAGAGAAAATGGGACCCATCCTATAAACAGTTTTTATCACCAGAAACGAGTTAATAGATTAACGGTTTGGATAACAACAAATGACTCAACCATACTTATGGTTTGTACCACCAAACCCGGAATGAGAGAGATTAATTGTTGCCCATTATGGATGTCTCACACACTAGATTGTATCAAATGGACAAAATCACAATTCATAATTGACCAAGGTTTTGTCACAACGACTATGTCGATCACTAAATACATAGCTTAACATATTATTGGTTTGGAACACTAGAAATCAGCCAATCACACTAGCAGGTTAGAAAATAAAAAATAAATAAATAAGAAAAAAGAAAAAAGAAAGAAATAGGTTAGGGTCTAATTGCATGAAAGGTTTTTTTTTTGTTTTTTTGTAATTTACACACGCACACACAGCCCCACACACTCACGTTGTAGTGGGATTTCACCACCTATGGATACTCGAACCCTTGACTGGGTGTTGAAACTCATTTGTATGAAAGGTTAGGATCATAGAACATTTGCCCAATCATATAAAGGTTTAGATTACAAAATAGAGTGCCAATCATGTCAAAGGTTTCAATCACAATCGTAAGATTGTTTAATCATCACATGATCATGTAGTTTGGGCCACATACAATCACAAGTTTGCACATGCAAGGTGGACCACATCAAATTACTAGATCCCATAAGTCAGGGCCACAAAAGTCTTGATATCCTCTCCATTTGGGTTACATCACCTTGGGAACAAGTCAAAAGACAAAAAACCATCATTACAGGCCCACTCGCTAGATAGTGTGGGCTACTAGCTTTGGGCCTACTCAAAGTTTTGTACCATACTTTAAAACAAGTGGACGTGTGGATGAACAACGTTGATATGAAGCACATGCTTCACATGGAATCTACAGCGAACCCATGATCTAACAGTTTTGATGACACATCAGCAGTACAGTGGACCTGATAATGTCTTTTAAAGGTAAGTGCTATTGTCCCGTGGACATGGTATACTGAGATTTGCATCTAATTTATTTTGAGTTAACATGAAGGGTTAGGTCCATTGAAATAGTGGGGTCCACTTTCCGAATGGCTATAAAATGGATGAACAGTGTAGATATGCAACACGCACACTTAAGTGGGCTACACATGCACCAATCCATGGTGGGCCTGGGGCTTAAAATCAAGTCAATCTGTGGCTTGTGCGGGCCACGCCACACACAAAAGTTAAGAGGGTTACCCTCCAATAAAATATTCATAATTAATTGTTGGCCCCACTAAGATGTGGTTCATAAATCCAGCCCATCCATTTTGTGTGTCACACTTGGTTGAGGGGCCAGACCAAGTTTCAGATGAATCCAAATTTTAGGTGGACCTCAGCAAGTTCTTTTATATGTTTTAGCCACATGATTTTAGATGGTGAGGGCCACCTAAGTTCCTTGAATGGTTGATTTTTGGGGTATCCCATTTTTAAAAGGGGACCCATCAAATGCACAGTGTTGATGCTCGTCATACATCGCGGTGGGGCCTGTGGTGGGGCCCACCATCCCTGCCTATTCCAAGTAGCAGGACATTGTTTGCTGCAGCATCCTCTGGACGCTGATAGCAAGGGACTTCTAGCCCCTTATTTTTTTTGTAGTTTTTCATAGATGCGGCCCACATCAGGATGATCCACTTCATCTGTCGGGTTCTCTAGCTCGTGATAGGTCCAATGAGCCCAATATTCGGTATGTTTAGGCGTACAGAAACATCACAGCAAGTCCTAATACATTTGATAGTAAATATCATTGTTAAAAATTATTTTCAATGGTGTGGCCTACCAGAGATTTGGATTGGCTTCATTTTTCGGCTCAAGGCCTAAAATGAGCTAGGAAATTGGGTGGACGGTGTGGATCTAATACATACAGGGGGGCAGCTAGGATGCTACTTGCTGCAGCATCCATTCTCTTCTTCTTCTTCTTCTTTAAATTTTTTTTTTTTTTTTAATATGATATGTGCACGTGTGTGCATGGGTGCGTCTGTGAGCTTGCCCACACTTGGACAGTTTGGATGGTATACAAACATTACAATGGGCCCACGGTAGGGTCATGGTTAATGAGTCTCATTCCATAATCATTATCATCATCATCGCATCATCACCATAATTAATCATCCAAATAATTAAGAAAGAAAACAAACCATAAGAGTGGGGGGTGGGGTCCCATAGACCCTCTAAAGCAGCTGGGACGCTACTTGCTGCAACGTCCACTCTCTTTCTTTCTTTCCTTTTTTTTTTTAAATTATATGATATGTGCATGTGTGTGCATGGGTGTGTGTGTGAGCTTGGCCAGCCCAATGTGCCACACTTGGACGGTTTGGATGGTATACAAACATTACAATGGGCCCACGGTAGGGTCATGGTTAATGAGTCTCATTCCATAATCATTATCATCATCATCGCATCATCACCATAATTAATCATCCAAATAATTAAGAAAGAAAACAAACCATAAGAGTGGGGGGTGGGGTCCCATAGACCCTCTAAAGCAGCTGGGACGCTACTTGCAGCAACGTCCACTCTCTTTCTTTCTTTTTTTTTAAAAAAATTATATGATATGTGCATGTGTGTGCATGGGTGTGTGTGTGAGCTTGGCCAGCCCAATGTGCCACACTTGGACGGTTTGGATGGTATACAAATATTACAATGGGCCCATGGTAGGGCCATAGTTAATGAGCCTCATTCCATTATCATCACATCATCACCATAGTTAATCATCTAAATAATCAAGAAAGAAAACAAACCATAAGAGTGGAGGAGGTGCACTCTAGATGGATGGTTGAGATGGGTGGAAGGGATGAGATTGATGGCCCACCAAGATCACTCCTCTCTCTCTCTCTCTTATGGTAGGAAAATGGTGAAAATGTTGAAGATTGAAGGGTTATTTGTAGAGAATTTACTAAAATTGTGGTTAGGTTAGATTAGTATGGTTATGATTAGTTTAGGCAAGGATTATGGCAAGTAATGCATGATTAGGACTTAATGGTGGATTAAATGAGACATGGGGTGGCATGGCATGATCACATCATACATAAGGTGTTGTATGGAGATGGGTTGACTTTGGATACACATGAGAGAGGGGGTGGTATGGGTACATCACACACATGAGTACAGATTCTCTCACTCATGTGTGGCAGAGTGCATGTGTGCATAACATGTGTTGTGCACATGTGCAAAATGAAATATATGGCGCGATGTGCACATGATACGCCAACGATTCTTCGTGGCATATCTCATGAACGAAGTGTCATATAGATGCACGAGTGGTACCTCCGCGATCGCGGCGATGAGGCAGTCGATATGAAATAGGTTTCAAGGTCTTGGGGTTCCCGTCAGTCAGGTGTGCACTATGCATGGCTAGTTCAGGTCTCGCTAAGGGCATCAATCATCGTGCACATAGACATAGAAAATGGTATGGAATGGATGGAGTCTTATATTCTACCCTCCTAATAAAAATTTTGTCCTCAAAATTTCTAGTCACAAATACATTATCAAACTCATAACATAGAAATCCAAACATACATCCCATCATATATACAAAACATCATCCATCAAGCACTAGAGGGTATTGCTCGCGGCTATCTACCTCATGCCTGAGTGTCAAATATAGGCTCTAGGTTCTCAACTAGGGAATCATGTTTTAACTACGTTCTGAAACGGGGAATCCTAGATTCATATCTATATATTCATACAAATCAAGGGTACTAATAGCATCTAAGTTTTCAACTAATCACTGTAGGAGACCTAGTTTAAGTTCTTCTATGTTTTCCAACTGCTGACTTTGCTCGTAAGTGATCCCAAATCTTATGCTCTGATACCACCTTCAGTCACACCCCAAATCCCAGTACGGACAGCTTCCGTAATGCCCCAAATCTGGCACTTGAATTCCATACACTAAGTCCTGAGTTCGGCACACCATAAGGAAGATTTTTTACTGAATTTTTTTATAATAATAGTACCTGAGCATGATGATCCATAATCACAATACAAAGTAATAGCCTCCATTATAAATCTTGATGGTTACAAGTACAATGCTTTTCCAATAGGTACACAACATCGGTATTGCCAAATGCTGAAATAGCTAGATACATGCATTGAAAAAGCTACTTAGGCAAAAATCCTAGTGAGTACACTCGTGTGTGCCGTAGTGTACAAGCATACAGTAACAATCAAATATTAGAGTACACAAGCTGAAGCATAGTGATCAAGTAATGTTACATAAAGCCAAGAGGGCATGACGCAATGCAAGAGATGATATGCAAAAGTATGTTGTGTGTATGTAGGCATATAAATCATCCTCTAAAAGTCCACATCACAATATAGTTATCATCATTGGGAATCACAGGTGCCTGATATCTAGAGCAAGTCCGAAACTTGTTGAATAGAGGCCTCACATACTTGCCTTGTCAGTGGAGGGGCATATAGCCATGCCAATACCCACCCGGCACGTCGGTAGCAAACCCATTTCGTGGGCTGGTCAAACCCAACCACATTCGCTCCAACTCTTCAGCTAGGCATGACAGAACCTCTTCTCACCCGACCGCATCGATGGGAGTCAGGCCTAGTATGGTCTTCGACACCAAGTGACCCATGACATCCCCCTAGTTTTGACGATGAGGCTTAAGGGTACCACTCGAGGTTTAGGAAATTTCACCCAAGGGTCTAGGATCTAGTATAAGAAACCCAAATTTTTGGTGTCCACAAATACCAACCACAATGCCACTGTGGTAGTCTCATCAATATAACCATGATGTTGCAGTGATGTTCAATCCATCTCATGAGGATGCTATGTAAAATGCAATGATAATCCACAAGCACGCTATGCAGTATAATTGCACTCAAGCAATGCCATGTATGTAAGCCACATATGCATACAAGGCAACCCTAATACCAATCGGGCTCATCTACCAACCACATCCGATTTGCAATCCATGCTCATCGTGGAAAGGATATACATGTAATATCAGCATTGACATAAACATAATTTACATTGTAGCACCAAGTGAGCTTTAGGGACTTCAACCCAGGAACCAAGCTCGCGGTCTCTCAGATCAAATAACATCTGCACATACTCCATCATTTGTACCCCGCACCAACATCCTCTATCACATACTCCATCATGTGCACCTCGTACTAACATCCTCTACCACATGCATATGATCTTTGCACGAAGCATTCCTCATCCATGATACATGTGCATATATATGTGCATGTAGATGCAATATGCACAAATATCATAAGATCAGTAAAAAATTATCACGGTACCAACATGGCAAATCAGTGGTATAATGTGTACTCTCCCTCATGATCAGTGGTATAAGAGTTAAGTGGTTCACCTCATCAGTTTCGTATGAAGTGGGTGCATAAGTGTCACGTCATTATACGGTGGTAAGTGCACTATCTATGACTTGAGGTAATACATACGGTGGTTCACTTAGTCCTTACATCCAATTGAACACCATCCAAGCATATAAACATATATTAGCATTACCATACAATACAATCATTGCATCTAACCATACACGCATCATCCTCACCTCTAGTATCACACTACACAATCACCGCACATGTGCCATCACTACATGTATAATTAGATTTCAATCCAATGCCTCAACATGTCTACCTATTATTTCAAGTGGACTAAGGCCCAGTTCATTACCACACTTGATGGGCTAGTTAGTGGGTTGCTATATCCTAATCTTCTGGCTTATTGGGTGGTCCATTTGATTACTACGGACGGTTCATTGAAGGACTCAATCATAACTCATTCACAAGGCCCAAATGGGACTTGGCATACATACATCACAAGGAGTCTCATGCACTTACGAAGAAGCCCAAACATAGGCCCAATGTGTACTTCTCATGGAATCTCACGTTCTTAGTAAGAGGAGGTAACCTATGGGAACGATAGGTTTACCGCTAATGGGCCCATAAGGCATCCGCTCAAGGTGGGCTTTAAGGATAATAGGCCCACCACTCTAATGCCATTGTGAACATATTAGTGGAATCCACAAATCAAGCTCAATATTATTAACAAGATGGGCAGGCATAAGTTGCTCCCATGTCCAATCCTGTATAGGAAGTCCATCATCAACCGAGTACACTCTGTGCGGTTACCCGACTGTGGGTACACATTATATGTGAAAATGTAGTGAAGCAAACGGAAGTCATCTGTCAACTTCGACGACGAAAGACAGTTTCCTCACGTCTAAGAAACCCGTCGACCACAAAGGTATCGCGTACGGTGATCCCTTTCTCGCGCACTCCTGAAGAAGTTGTCATTAGGAAGCACTTCATCACGTGGGATGTTCATGACCCGCGCCATCTCAACCACAGTAATTGTGCGCCTTATGCCCCTCACAGAGACAGTGAACTGAAGAGGCTACAACGATGGGTCTATGATATGGGCGTAGAAGGCACGAACCGTGTTCTCACATGCAGGAGACTCACCTTCAAATATAGGACCACATTCAATGTCCACCAAGCGATCCATCATCGGGTGGAGTCCAAACATTCTCTCATCCTCGTGAGCTACAAACACCATCTTACGGTCAGTAAAACGACCGTATTCGAAGCCAATCGAAAAGGCATTTCTGATCGGAAGTTGGGGATCTAGGTCTTGCTTCGACCTATACTCCCGAACTGTGTTAGGGCTGGCTTCATCATCCACGTCTCTCCTCGAACGGGTTGGACGGCTAGGCCCAACTTCATCTGCAGCGGTCTTCCTTTTGCCCATAAGAGAAAGGACGGTGAAGATGGAGAAAATGGCTGAAACAATGGCGAAGAAAGCCATGGAAAATGACAATAAGAGAGAGAAAAGGCTGCTCTCTTTGCTTCACCACAAGCTTGGGTCTCAACAGTGGTTGTAGAGGCCCAAACGACTAAGGTTTAAGAAGAAAGAAGAATAAATGAAGTGGGTTGGGGGTGTGCACGATTTTGGGATGAAATGAGGAGTGTATGGGCTGAAATGAGAGAGAAAGGGAGAGGATAGGGAGGTAGGGTTGCTGTAAACGATGGGAATGGATGTGTTGTGGTCGAAAATACCAGATTGGGAGATTGGGAGGGAGAGTTGAGAGAGGGGGCAGCTGTTGGAGGGCTTGGAAGGGTGAAAATGAAGGATGGGGGGCAAACAGAATAAAAATATGGGCCCCCGCATGATTTCGCAGGCCCCACAAATGTCCTGTGGTCGGGCCGACCCTGACCAAACCCGGCCCAACCTGCCTAGCCCAACCTGACCACGGTCAACCGCGGTGACCGCGGTTCCACCGCGGTCCACTGTAGCAGCCGCGGTGCCTCCGCGGTATGGAGGTGTTCACCACCCTCCAAGGTGCCAAAGACACCCTGGATCTGTCCTAGGTCCCTCCGGATTAGCGCGGGGAGGCCCACGACTCCGTTCGTTCCAAATCCGGGTAGTTTCGAGAAGTCTCTGATCTAAACGGACATTTACTGAGTTTTAACGGCTGGGGTTGGGTGGATTGTGATCTAGACCCATCAATAGATGGCCTAGAAGTGTTTTGGGATTGACCCGTGCGACTAGGGTTGGGTACAAACTCGATTTCGGCGTTCGTTTTAGTGAACTT
Source organism: Magnolia officinalis (assembly GCA_021015155.1). NCBI lineage: Eukaryota > Viridiplantae > Streptophyta > Magnoliopsida > Magnoliales > Magnoliaceae > Magnolia > Magnolia officinalis. Next base: position 42,727,617 of record JAJHSJ010000004.1, on the reverse strand, counting down.
TGCCATTGGACGAAACTAGGATGCCTAAGACTGTTGCTACATTATTCTCGCACCCTCCTATGTCAAAAGGCGTCAGCGTACGTCGTGGGAACATAACTTAGGTCCGATTTAATCAAAATCATGGTCTGATACCAACTTGTAACGCCCTGAAATTTGAGGGTCGAGTAGCAACTCAACTCTCGAGTTCCAAAACATCACTTATACAACATAGATAATGATGATTAAATGTTATCTGTGTTAGTGCAATAAACATGAGTGAGATTGTACCAAAACAGTAATTCATACTCCAGATCAATTGTATAAAGGCAAGCGGAAGACTAAAACTGTATATAATTATATGTAAGTAACAAAACCATCACAATCTCCAGAGTATGAACCTAGCTGAGTCACCATATACATGTATCTGTTTTACGATCAAAATGTCAAAAATACAACTAGAGATGTAAGCCCTATAAGTCCCGTCGGTCCAGGCAGCCTAGTCAAAGCCACCGGAATACTGTATATATGAGAACTCGTCCTGATCCTCGTCGTAGTCCGGCTCAGCCTCCTGAGTCGTCACCTCATCTGTACCTAAGACAGAGTCTGGTTGGTGTGTACAACACTGTCCCGTAATGTGCGAGTGAGTAGCTAACTCAGTGGAACAATAAGGCATAGGTTAACATGTTATCAATGCAATCAAGCAATAATGATAAAGCAGTACAATCAAATACTCGTAACTACTCTTATTAATGCAAGTATGAATGCTGTCATGATACATGCCCTCACCACATACTCCCTCATGCGACACCATCTTATGTTCACGACATGCTTGCATTCCTCAGTGCTCCACATCTTCCAGGCACTTGTAGTGCGATGATGAGCATGATTACCGAGTTGTTATTAGTCCATTTCAAACAGAAGGATTGGGAAACTAAGGTACCTCCCTTGTATCATTCTCACATATGATCCATTCTAGGGTCGTCAGTCCTAGTTAATCTCATACGATGGTGTGTTTCTAGGTCACTGCAAAGGCTGCTAGGGCTATTACACACAATGTTTACACCACTCCCCCATCACCTTTTTAACGGTTCATCACTAAATTGATACAGGGCTAGTTCATATTCTATACACCGTGGCAAAACTCGTCGCCTCACCGCAAATTCAGAGTATGCTCGAGGTCACTACAAAGGGCTCGTCACCAATCAGTGTAGGCCGATAGCTCGAATATAGTGTCCCATACCACCATAATCGGCTCACGAGTCTGGTTGCTCAATGGACACTACGGGGAGGCACGTGGCCCTAGCGTAGGCCGACAGCTCGACCACGGTGTCCCATACCACTATGCCTGGCTCATGAGTCTTAGTAGATCGAGGTACCATGGTTAACGAGATTCCACTGGTAAGTTTAGTACCCTAGGTTCAAGTAGTAGCGTCCAAACATGGTGAACAAAACAAGCCTGACTAGCTTGAGCTCACAATCGATTGAACGACATGAAGTGCATAAGCACTTCGCGTGGCCTAACCACTGTCGCCAACTGAAGTACGACTTGGGTTCGTCAAACACATCCTATGTGGCGAAATGAATCTCAACCACGAACTCAAGTCTGGTACCGATTGTCTGGACTATAATCATAGTCCCAAACTCAATCAATCCTTATTCATAGCATGTGGAGTAAAGCATAATAAACAAAGTAATTCAAGCATGTTAACAAGCATGTCATAAAGCATGTTATAAAGTTTGTTATAAAGCACTATATAAACAGGAATACAAACACATATACTTCATAAGTAAGCGATTAAAGTAAACAACCAACATGGAGGAAATCTTACACGTCTCTAAGGTAGTTGAGAATCCCATCTCAACACCTACCTAAGGCACCATCATCCAAACACCTACTCTCACAAGAATTTTCATAAACACTTAGAATACACTATTTCAGCATACATAGTGTATATTAGCAAAACATGTATTAGGGCGAGTCCTTTCGCCAAATAAGTATTTTTCACATATATAATATATTCATACAGCAAATAATCATGGCAAACACATTTCCAAAATTTATGCGTATACGGTACTTTCTACAAATACCTAGAATATGTAAAATTTCATATTCTTCGTCTTTAATCGAAACGGAATACAGACAACACTTTGTACATGTGAAATTGCATGCAAATCATGAATCTATCATTATCTGACATTGAAAGCATTGAAAACCGTAACCTATATACTTAAAGTCCTCACCTTTTATCGTAAAATCATAACGAATACAATAGGTTTGCTAAGCTTCCGTATTCGGTAGTTTGGTAACCTATAGAATGAAATAGGTTAGATATTTCATAGCCTACAACCTTCACAACTCCAAAACAGATTAGGGTTAGGGTTACTTACCTAGAAACGAAGTCGGAATTGTTGGGAAAGTGACTAGACTTGAGTGGTGAAGCTTGTTTAGCGGTAGGGAAAGAGGGTAGGAAGGATCCTCCCACAACTCTCTTTCTCTCTCCTCTCTCACTTCTCTCCTAGGGTTTTTCTCAAATTCGTATGGCTGGATGAGAGAGGGTTCTAAGGTCCTTATATAGCCTAAAAATACACCGAAATAGACTTATGAGCAAGGTATACTTAGGTTATAACCAAAGTGAATTAGTTTCAGCTCAACGGAGGACTTCTGACGGCCCCCCTTGAGCCAACGGCCGGACTTAAGCTCATAGACTCCGGATCTAGGTGGAGTTAAGTTTTCATTTCAGTTAGATTTTCAAATCACGCGTGGCTCACCAGTTTCAGTTCAACGGTCAGTGGATCTCGATCTGAAATTCCAAGTACATGGATATGTTTATGAAAATTTTCCTGATCCGAGGGTGTATTTGGGTCAGATTCTGACGGTCTGGTTGCTTACAAAATGTCCGCATGTAACAATTCTCAGATTACTATTTGAGATATTTATTTATAAAGAAAACCAAGTGTTCTTACATTCCTCGCTCCAGACTCAAGCGAACAGCCGTGGGACACTGTCTGAATTTTATTTACAAGATGGTTGTCAAGCCCAGCGAGGAGGTCCTAAGTCTATAACTTCGTATTATTCGGACTCCCGACGTGCGGTCCAGATCTGATACGGAGTTTCAAAGTACTCCCGAGAGCAGTCGGGTAATGAGTTTGATCCTAGATTTTAGGGTAACCTAGCGTCAATGATTCTACAAGTTTTGGGTCTTGCAGATCGTATTTAAAGTGATTCAAACGGATTTCATGGATAATCTAGTTTAACACTTAGTTAAGTTTGTCAATTTTCTAAAGGATTTAATCCTAAGTGATTTCTGGTTGAGGTGGTACTCGGGCCATTGTACGAAAATTTTTGAGTTGTTACAATCTACCCCCCTTAATGAAAAATTTCGTCCTCGAAATTAGTACCTTTTCGTACTCCTCGAGGAGCTAAGGGTAGTTCTTTCGGATCTCGGCTTCTGTCTCCCACGTAGCTTCCTCCTCTGTATGATGTGTCCACAGTACCTTCACGAGTGGAATCACCTTGCTACGCAGTACCTGCTCCTTTCTGTCAAGGATACGTGTCGGGCGCAGAACATATGTAGCATCCTCGCTCAACTATACCTGCTCTCATCTGATAATGTGTGAAGGATCAGGAACGTACTTCTTCAGCATAAATACACGAAATACATTATGTACAGCTACAAGTAGTGTGGAGAAAGCGAGATGATATGCCACAGCACCCACTCGATCAAGTATCTGAAACGGACTGATGAACCTCGGTGTGAGCTTCCCTTCTTTCCAAATCAAAGGACTCCCTTCATAGGGGAAACTCTGAGGAATACATGATCTCCGAACTCGAACTCAAGCGGTCGTCGCCTCGTATCAGCGTAACTCTTCTGCCTGCTCTGCGCTGTCAGGAGTTGACGCCTGATAATGTCGATCTTCTCTAAGGTCGCCTGTACCAACTCCGGCCCAATCAAACTACGCTCGCCAACCTCAGCCCACCAATGCGGCGCTCTGCAAGGACGACCATACAAGGCCTCATATGGAGCCATACCAATACTCGCCTGGAACCTGTTGTTGTACGTGAACTCTGCATAATGAAGACAGTTATCCCAACTGTCCTTGAAGTCCAAGACACAGGCCCGCAACATATCCTCCAAAATCTGGTTCACCCGATCTGTCTGCCCGTCGGTCTGAGGGTGAAACGCAGTACTGAACTTCAATTTCACACCAATCGCTTCCTGGATACGAGTCCAGAAGATAGACGTGAACCGCGCGTCTCTGTCCGACACGATCTCTAGGGGAACTCCATGCAGACGGACTATCTCTTGGATGTACAACCTAGCAGCTCGTCTTTAGAGTTCGTGACTCTAATAGGGAGAAAATGGGCCGATTTGGTCAACCGATCCATGATCACCCAGATGGAATTGTGTCCCTTCCTCGTCATTGGCAGCCCCGAGATGTAATCCATGGAAATGAAGTCCCACTTCCATTCAGCTATGGGAATGGGCTGAAGCAGTCCAGGAGGTCGGTGATGTTCTGCCTTGACCTGCTGGCACGTCAGATAACGAGAAACATACTCTGCTATGTGGGTCTTCATGTCGTCCCACCAATAAGACCGTCTCATGTCCTGATACATCTTCGTGCTACCAGGGTGCATCACAAGCTTCGATTTGTGGGCAGTCTCGAGGAGCTCCTGTCACAAGTCATGAATATCAGGAACGCATAAGTGGCCACGGTATCGTAAACCCCCATCTGTGCCAACTCTTCACTCGGAGTCCTCGACATCGCTAGCTTGCTCTCGAAGCTCAGACAACCGCACGTCGTCCTTCTGGGCCTCGATAATCCTATCATCAATGAGTGGCCACACCCGAAAGTGCACGACACACTCAAATGGCTCCTCCATGGTGAGTTTCTGCTCAAAGTCCCGCATGAACTCCAACATATCCCACTTTGTCATCATCAGCGGAGTCGCAAATGTAATAGCCTTCTTGCGGCTCAACGCATCCGCCACAAGGTTGGCCTTACCAGGATGGTAGGAGACCTCGAACTTGAAGTCCTTCAAAGTTTCTATCCATCTGCGCTGCCTCATATTCAAGTCTCGCTACGTGAATATATACTTAAGGCTCTTGTGGTCGCAGAAAAGCTCGAACTCCTCTCCTTAGAGGTAATGTCTTCAGAGCTTCAATGCAAAGATGACAACTGCCAACTCAAGGTCGTGTGTAGGGTACTTCTCCTCGTGCTTCCTTAATTATCTCGAGGCATATGCAATCACCCTGTCCTTCCGCATAAGGACACAACCCAAACCAACTTGAGACGCGTCAGTGTATATCATGTACTTAACCCCTTGCTCTGGTAATACTAGCACAGGGGCGGACGTTAGGCTGCCTTCACCTCATAAAAAGTTGCTTCTGCCTTCTCATTCCAGGCGAACTTCAAATCCTTACACGTCAACTGTGACAACGTCCTGACAATCTTCGAGAAGTCTTGAATGAAGCGTCGATAATACCCTGTCAGGCCAAGAAAACTCCTTACCTCGGTAATCGAGCCAAGATGCTTCCAATCCTGAACCGCGGCTACCTTAGCAAGGTCCACTGCTATCCCATCCTTGGACACCACATGTCCCAGGAACTTAACTTCTTCCTGCCAGAAGTCGCACTTCTTATACTACGCAAACAAGTGGTTCTTCCTCAAGGCATCCAACACCGCTCTCAGGTGCACCTCGTGCTCTTCCCGACTCGTGGAATATATCAGGATGACATCAATGAATATGATGACGAATCGGTATAAGAATGGCCGAAATACCCTGTTCATCAAGTCCATGAACACGGTCGGTGCGTTCATAAGACCGAATGACATTACCAGGAACCCGTAATGCCCGAAGCAGGTCCTGAAAGCTGTCTTCTGCACGTCTTCATCTCTGACGCGCAACTGGTGGTATCCTGACTGCAAGTCGATCTTCGAGAAATACTTTGCCCCTTTCAATTGATCAAACAGATCATCTATCATGGGCAAAGGATACTTGTTCTTCACGGTGACCTAGTTCAACTTACGGTAATCAATACACAACCGTAGTGAGCCATCTTTCTTCTTCACAAACAGTACAGGTGCTCCCCAGGGAGACACACTAGGTCGTATAAAGCCCTTCTCTACTAGCCCGTCAATCTGTTTCCACAGTTCCTCCATGTAACAGGGAGGCATGCGATACGTCGGTAAAGAGATGGGTGTCGCACCGGACGTAAGATCAATGGTGAAGTCGATCTCACGCCGAGGTGGCAACCCAGGAATCGGTGCAAACACATCCGCAAAAGCCTGAACTACTGCCGTATCCTCAAGCATCGGAACATCAATAGCCTCTAATGAAGAAGCGTAAGATCGTAACCGAGTAGCGAGACTGACTTGAATAGGAAAAGTAAAGGCCGTGCCATCAAGTCCATAGGCAGTCACCACCCTAGTCTCGCAGTCGATCTCTTCTCGCATCTCAATGAGCCAATCCATACCGAAGATAACGTCGTAATGGAATAGGGGGCGACGATCAGATCAACTAGTATCACTCTGCCACCCAAGTCTATCGGGCAACCCTCACACATACGAGTAACTTTAGAGTAAGTCCCTGTGGCAGTGATGACCCTCACTCCTCTCGTAGGAGCAGTAATCAAACTCAGTCGCTTGACTGCCGTGCATGAAATCATAGCGGTAGTGGACCCAGTGTCCACCAATAAGAAGATGGGAGTACCTTAGACGTGTGCAGTGACCTCAAAGGCCATAGGCGCTGAAGGTGCAGTATCTGGTTCCTCTGCTATAAGTGCATGAACACGCTCCTGCTGCGGTCAGTAAGGCTGAGGTACCATGGGCCGTTGAGGTGGCCGGAAGCGAGGTGCAGGTGGTTTGAAGGACTGATGTGCAGGTGCCACCCGAAGTGGTAGAGTCGGTAGAGCCTGTGGGCGAGAACGACTAATCATCTGCAGTGGAAAGAACCAGTTATCCCTCATCCGTGCAAAACAGCTCCTAACAGGATGACCCTATTTCCCGCAGTATGTACAGGTCACAATAAGGCGCCTCATCGGAGTCACTGGCGCTGCGATCCTGGGAGGCAAATTAGCACGAGGCCTCTTGCCAAGGAAAGGCCTGCCCTGAACATCTAGTCGTGGTCTCGTAACCATAGCACCACAGGAGCATGTCAGCCGATCAACATCCTGCTCCGGCCCAATAGGCATATGAATCAACTCCGCATAAGATGGTATGCTGATACAGCACATCTTCAATTGGATGTCAGGTCGCAAGCCCTTAGTGAAGCGTCGAATTCGCATCGGCTCATCAGCGAGTATAGTCAGGACAAAGCGGCCCAACTTTGTAAAGCGATGCTCATACTCGGTGACTGTCATGACTCCCTGTCTGAGGCACAGAAACTCGTTCTTCCTCTCGTGTCGGTAGGCCTGAGTGTAATATTTCTCGTAGAAACAGAACTCAAATGCTGTCCAGGTCCACACATATCCCACTGTGACGGTCTGCAGTATGCTGTCCCACCATAAGCTAGCCTCCTTTTCGAACATGAAGGCGGCCAACTCAACCTGTTCAGCCTCAGAACAATGCAGCATCTTCAGTATGTTCGAGATGCGGTATAACCAGTACTCAGCTTCCTCGAGTCTGTGAGAACCGTAAAAGTCGGAGGCCTCAACCGTTGAAATTGCTCGAGTAAACCGCGAGTACCCAAGTCTCTCGTAAGGTATGCAACAGGTGTGGGTAGAGGCACATCCTCAGCCTGAGCAGGAGGCTCTTTAGGCTCAGCAGGACGTGTGGATGGCAAAGGTGGAGTCGCACTCCCACCCTGAGACAAGGCCTAAGAAATAATGGCCATAAGCTGCTGGTGCTGTTGCTTCTGCTGTTGATGCATCATCAACATCAACTGCTCAAACCTATCAGTAGGTGGAGCAGTCTGTGGCTCATATGGCGCCGAAGAGGATGCCCGGTTCTGCTCACGAACTAGGGGTGTATAAGGTGGCAATCCACCAGTAGGACCAGCAGAAGGCTGATCTGAGCCAAAACCTCGGTCCGTAGGACCACCCCTGCGGGAAGGAGTCTGGTCCATCGAGTCAGTGAGCAAGAGGGGTACCGTGCTCCTCGTATACCTCCGTGGCATGCCCTATGCAACATAGGGTACATCACATGTGAGATAAAGCATAGCAACACAATACATAATCACTTAAGCATTCCACACACTTCATAGCAAAAGAGGTTGTATGCATTTCATTACCAAAATTGTCATAATACATGGAATACAGAGTTACATGAATCATGACTGAAGATGCAGGGGAGCTAATACAACTAAGCTTCAACTACTACAAAAACATACTACTATCTACTACATCCATCACATGAAAACATAAACCGCCTAAAGCGATAAGCAAAACAAACTACAAACAACAGTATGGATGACTAGGCATCCGAGTCAGGCGATGGAGAAGGAGTATCCTTGTCCTGTACACAGCACAGGATAGTCTTTAAAGTGCGAGACACCTTCTTAAAACTTCTCTTCATGTAGGCTTCGGTCACCTCAAGGTTGGCTCAGGTCTCATCAAGCTCAACCCGAACCTGTCCGATCTCTTGTCGCAGGGTGACCTGGTCAATGCGAACCATACGAGCATCCCTTGCAGCCTGAGCAGCGTCCGGCTCTGGTGCTCCAGGAGGAGAGCTCTCCTCAGTATCCTGAGCCTCATCTTCCTCTTCCTGTATCTCATCACCACTTCCTTCTTCGCTTCCTGCCTCGAGGTTAATACTCTCCTCACCGGCGCTATCCGACTCATCTCCAGACTCGTCGAATCAGGCTTGCCGTTGTCGAGGGTCGATCTTCATATTGTTAAGCGTAACCTCCCTTATGACTCGTACTGGTGCAAGGTCTTCCATGTTAAGCCTATAGCCGACATCTTGAGCCATCTTGCATATCAGACGGCCAAATGGGAGCGAGAGGTCTCTCCTGACAGATCGAACGACCTGAACTATCTAAAATAGGATGAACGTGGGCAGGCATAAGTTGTCTCCATGTCCAATCCGGTATAGGAAGTCCACCATCAACCGAGTACACTCCGTGCGGTTACCCGACTGTGGGTACACATTATATGTGAAAATACGGTGAAGTAAACGGAAGTCATCTGTCAACTTTGACGATGAAAGACAGTTTCCTCGCTTCCAAGAAACCCGTCGACCACAAAGGTATCGCGTACGGCGATCCCTTTCTCGCGCACTCCTAAAGAAGTTGTCATTAGGAAGCACTTCACCACGTGGGATGTTCATGACCCGCGCCATCTCAATCACAGTAATTGTGCACCTTATGCCCCTCACAGAGACAGTGAACTGAAGAGGTTTCAACGATGGGTTTATGATATGGGCGTAGAAGGCACGAACCGTGTTCTCACATGTAGGGGACTCACCTTCAAATATAGGACCCCATTCAATGTCCACCAAGCGGTCCATCATCGGGTGGAGTCCAAACATTCTCTCATCCACATGAGCTTCAAACACTATCTTACGGTCAGCAAAATGATTGTATTCGAAGCCAATCGGAAAGGCATTTCTAATCGAAAGTTAAGGATCTAAGTCTCGCTTTGACCTATACTCCCGAACTGTGCTAGGGCTGGCTTCATCGTCCACATCTCTCCTCCAACGGGTTGGAAGGCTAGGCCCAGCTTCATCTGCAGCGGTCTTCCTTTTCCCCATAAGAGAAAGAACGACAGAGACGGAGAAAATGGCTAAAATAATGGCGAAGAAAGCCATGGAAATTAACGATAAGAGAGAGAAAGGGCTTCTCTCTTTGCTTCACCATGAGCTTGGGTCTCAACAGTGGTTGTAGAGGCCCAAACGACCAAGGTTTAAGAAGAAAGAAGAAAATGAAGTGAGGTAGGGGGTGTGCACGATTCTGGGACGAAATGGGGAGTGTATGGGCTGAAATAAGAGAGAAAGGGAGAGGATAGGAAGGTAGGGTTACTGTGAACGATGGGAATGGATGGGTTGTGGTCGAAAATAGCAGATTAGGCGATTGGAAGGGAGAGTTGAGAGAGGGGGCAGCTGTTGGAGGGCTTGAAAGGGTGGAAATGAAGGACGGCTGGCATACAGAATAAAAATAGGGGCCCTCACATGATTTCGCGGGATCCACACATGTCCTGGGGTCAGGCTGACCCTGACCAGACCAGGCCCGACCAGCCCAGTCCAACCTGACCGCGGTCGACCGCAGTGACTCGATTCCGCCGTAGTCCACTGGAGCAGTCGCGGTGCCTCCACGATACGGCGGTGTTCACCACCCCCCAAGGTGCCGAAGACACCCTGGGTCTGTCCTGGGTCCCTCCGGATTAGCACGGGGAGGCCCACGACTCCGTTCGTTCCAAATCTAGGTAGTTTCGAGAAGTCTCTGATCTAAACGGACATTTACTAAGTTTTAACGGCTGGGGTTGGGTGGATTATGATCCAGACCCGTCAATAGACAGCCTAAAAGTGTTTTGGGAATAACTCGTGCGACCAGGGTTGGGTACAAACTCGATTTCGACGTTCATTTTAGTGAACTTTGCCTTTGGACGAAACTGAGATGCCTAAGACTGTTACTACATTGTTCTTGCACCCTCCTATGTCAAAAGGTGTCAGCATACGTCGTGGGAACATAACTCAGGTCCGGTTTAATCAAAATCATGCTCTAATACCAACTTGTAACGGCCTGAAATTTGAGAGTCGAGTAGCATCTCAACTCTCGATTCCAAAACATCACTTACGCAACATAGATAATGATGATTAATTGTTGTCTGTGTTAGTACAATAAACATGAGTGAGATTATACCAAAACAGTAATTCATACTCCAGATCAATTGTATAAAGGCAAGCGAAAGACTGAAACTGTATATAATTGTATGTAAGTAACAAAACCATCACAATCTCCAGAGTATGAACCCAGCTGAGTCACCATATATATGTATCTGTTTTACGATCAAAATGTCAAAAATACAACTAGAGATGTAAGCCCTGTAAGTCCTGTCGATCCAGGCAGCCTAGTCAAAGCCATCGGAATACTGCATATACGAGAACTCGTCTTGGCCCTCGTCGTAGTCCGGCTCAGACTCCTGAGTCATCACCTTATCTGTACCTAAGACAGAGTCTGGTTGGTGTGTACAACACCATCCCGTAACATGGGAGTGAGTAACTAACTCAGTGGAACAATAAGGCATAGGTTAACATGTTATCAATGCAATCAAGCAGTAATGATAAAGCAGTACAATCAAATACTCGTAACTACTCTTATTAATGCAAGTATGAATGTAGTCATGATGCATGTCCTCACCACATACTCCCTCATGCGATGCTTGTTTGAGACTATAGAGAGCTTTGTTCAGATAATAAACATGATGGGGATACTTAGGATCTGAAAATTCCTTAGGTTGTTCTACATAAACTTCTTCAGCAAGATCCCCATTAAGAAATGCACGTTTTATGTCCATTTGAAATAGTTTAAACTTTAATGCACATGCAATAGACATAAGTATTCTAATAGACTTAAGACGAGCTACAGGAGCAAATGTCTCATTAAAATCAATGCCTTCTATCTGTGAGAGATACTAGCCTTGCTTTGTTCCTGATCACATTTCCTGATTCATTGAATTTATTCTTGAAGACCCATTTGGTTCTAATGACATTTGTATTGAGCTATCCGGAAATCAATTATCATACCTTATTTCTCTGAAGTTGTTGAAGTTCTTCTTGCATAACATTTATCCATTGTTCATCTTGAAGAACTTCTACAATATTCTTGGGTTCAATCTTTGAGGTAAAGCAGAAATGACTATAGATACTTTCTATCTACTGTCGAGTTCTCACACCATCACTAGGATCTCCAATAATTTGCTCTCGAGGGTGTCCTTAATGATGGGTATGTTAGATGATGGTTGTGGTTAATTGGATGATAGAGATTTGTTATCTGATTTATCTAGTATACATGAATCTACATCATCTTTTAATTCATTCACAGGGGTATCTTTTTCATGAGGTTGGTCATCGAATACCACATTGACTGATTCTTGAATAGTTAAGGTTCTTAGATTGTACACTCTATAAGCATGACTATTCAAGGCATACCCCAGAAAGATACCTTCATCACTTTTAGGCTTAAATTTCCCTAGGTGATCTCTGTCTCTCAAGATATTACATTTACTTCCAAAGACGTGAAAGTATTTCACACTAGGTTGTTTCCCATACCATAGTTCGTATGGAGTTTTGTTAAAACCTGCTCTAAGATATACTCTATTTATGATGTAGCAGATAGTATTGACAGCTTCCGCCCAGAAAGTTTTTGCCATATCTTTTCCTTTAGCATAACAGACCCCGTTTCCTGCAATACTCGATTTTTCCTTTCAACGACTCCATTTTGCTGTGGGATTTTTGGGGTTGAAATTTCATGACGGATTCCTTTCTCATCGCAATATTTTTCAAATTGCCCATTTTCAAATTCCCCACCATAATCACTTCTAATGCGATTGATGCAGTATCCTTTTTCATTTTGAAGTCGGCTAGCCAAAATTACAAATTCATCAAAGGCATCCGATTTCTCTCGAAGAAATGCGATCCAAGTAAATCTGATGTAGTCACTACTACCACCAGGCATCTGTTCTTGCCATGACTTTCCACTTTGGTTGGGCCAGCCAGGTCCATAAGCAATAGATCCAAAGGTTTTGTTGTTGCTATGGTGGTTGTCTTTTTGTGACCTACTTTTATCTGTTTTCCTTTTAGACACTCTCCACAGACAACTTTTTCTTCTTTTCTTATCTTGGGAAGTCCTCTAACCAAATTTTTTGAACTAAGCTTAGCTAAATTTCGGTAGTGAACATGTCCCAACCTTTGGTGCCATAATTTGGATTCATTCTTTATAGCCACATTACACTTTGTGGATAACACATTCACATTTGTACTTTCAATAACGTAACAGTTATCACTAGTGCATAAACCTTTTATGAGAGATCTTCCTATATGATTTAAGATCCTGCACACATCCTTTAAGAAAGTGACCAGATGTTCTTTGTCGCAGATTTGGGAGATACTAAGGAGATTATGTTTCAGACCTTCTACACAAAGAACATGTTTGATTTTTGGAAGGCCTGGTACAACTACTGTTCCTTGTCCAATAATTTTAGCGGAGCTACCATCGCCAAATGTGACTGATCCTCCATCAAAGTCTAAATATTCACAAAAATGAGTTTGATCACCAGCCATATGTCTGGAGCATCCACTGCTAAGGTACCATTTTGAACTATTGCGAACTTTCAGAGCAGTATGGATTACTAGCCAATTGTTTCGATTTGTCACACCCTCTTAGTCACTTTTGGTCATGATTCCAACTTTAGTCAAGATAACTTTCTAGGTAGTGAATCCCTTAAGCGAGACCCGCTCTGATACCAATTGAAATTGCAGTAATGACCGCTTTAGTTGAAGTAGGAATATGCCAATATGTCCTAGAGGGGGTGAATAGGAATTTTTTATTTAAAAAAATCTTTTATGGTTATTTAAAACCCAATCAAACCTATCCGAAGAAAATATGCACAAATCAAGATTTCTTCAAAGTAACTCTAATGGCTTCCAAGCCAAATAGAGGATCCAATCATAATACTATTTGACAGATGAATAAGATGGATTTTGTAAATTATGATGGATGTGACTGTGTGTGAGGTGTGATCTTAGATTTTCAATTATGAAAGCATTTAAAGAAATCACATAAGTAATCAAAGGCAAATATCAATGACAAACAAAGTCATTTTTATAGTGGTTTGACTACTTGTTTACTCCACTCATGGCGGACGCACTCAACCCTTGAGTATACCAGATTTCACTAAAGGAGGTTTCACAATAGGTTCACCTCAAACCGGAGGTTTAAATCAGGTTCACCTCTAACCAGTACAACCTATACTTAGGCTGACACAGCATGTCCACACGACATAGTTTATGCTCTCATTGGCAAGGTCAACATATAGCACCGAACTTTTAGGCCCCATGGGCCAAGGATCCACTCAAGGAACCTCACAAGTTTATGCTCCCATGAGTAAGGGTCAACACAAAGCACCCAACTTTTAGACCACACTAGTTAAGGACCTAAGAGTTTTTGCTCTCCACAGAGCAAAAGTGAACACAAAGCACCCCCACGTATACTCCTGCTGGAGGCCTCCTACGAGGATTTGCAAGGGGTGAGAAACACCTTAGACCAAATCCTACAGAAGGAATGATCGTAAGGGTCTTTTGGACTCTAATGACTTACGGATAAGTAGATGAGCCCCATTCAGTGCATTGTCGAAGATCTCCTCCTTTGTTGATGAAGAGTCTTCTGCTTCCTTGAATCGCAACTCAGTAGATGTACCAATATATGGTGACGGGTTGGGTCAAGGTAATGATGGAATCCTACTCTCTTAAATGTTTTCCTATAAAGAAGGTAGAGTGATTCCAATAATCTATGCATTCAAGGCATCCCAGCTTAATGATTTGCCATTAAGGTGGTAGTTGCAGGATCCTTAAGGGCCTGTTTGTTTTCTCAAAGAGATGGTAAATACACGGTAAATGGTAATTTCCCCCTATTTCACATGTTTGAAAATTCATAGGAATTCATGTATTTGAAATTGGTTCAAAAGAGGTAACTTTAATTTTTGAACCGCACGATAACGCATATGATATATCCATTCCGTCCAACTATTTTACTACAATATTTTGAAGCATTAGACAAAAAATAAAGTAGATCCAATACTCAAGCGGCCCATGCTAAAAGAAACAATGGCCCCACAAAGTTTTTAACGGTCAGTATTCAATTTCCTTTTTCGAATGACGTGGTCCACTCGAGTTTTAGATATGCCTCATTTTTTTACTCATGCTATAAATTCAATAGGAATAATGGATGAACGGTGTGGATAAGCAAAATGCATCATAGTAAGACCCACAGGTATTTTGCAATATTCTTGGTTTTCGTGTCAAAAAGTAAGTAGTCAAATCAGGTATGATATATATGGACAGGGAAATAATAATTATTATTTTTACACGGTATTTACCATTTCACTCAGAAATCAAACATGCCCTAAATGTAGAAGTTCATTCCCCAATCCACTCTATTGAATGTCAATGATGAGGGTAGATTAGAGGATGAACTTCCATGAGAGAAAAGGGTTTGGGTATATAATCTAAGGTTAAACACTCAAAAGCACTCTCTTCTTTCTCTACTAGCAACCAAGGGCAAGCTCTCATTAAATAGGCAAAAAGGTTCCAACAGATATAAAACGGTTACATTTATGACAGAGTTCGATATTATCGAGTAGGGTCGATATCATCGAGCATATACTCTCGATAGCATCGACTGGCCGCTCGATGACACAAACTCAAATGTCAAACGCTTTTGAAACCTGTTGCCAGCTGGTCGAGGAAATCAAACGTGCGTCGATGTCATCGGATTTAGAACTCTGATTTCATCGACATGAGGTTTGATTCCTCGACATTTGAAAATATGAGCCACTTGCCTTTGAAATATTTCAGGTCTAAAATATGATCGAGACACACTCGATATAATCAGAATTTGAATGTCGATGATATCGATGGTAGTGTCGATGCATCGATAAATCTAAGGATTTTTCCAGTTAACTTGCTGGACAATTTATGTCCACTCTCGATGCAATCGACCCAGCCTCAATATGATCGATATTTGAATATCGATTTTATTGAGTGACCCTTGATCCAAGAAGAAACAACCTGAAAATATTGCTGGATAGAAGTGTGTCCAATCCGATATCATCGAAGGGTTTCCGACATCATCGAATTTGAATTCCGAGGATACTCTTCGATATATCATTGATTACATGTTTTACCTTAGCAGAATTATGGACACAACAGACCTGATGTCGATTTTATCGAGTTTACTCCGATGGACTCGAGATTCAAATTTCGATGATATCAAACCATATATCGATACATCGATAATTCCATCCAAAGATCTTTGTGGTTGCTGGCCATCTTTTGTCCTCATTTCGATAATATCGAGTGAGCTTCGAGGACATCGACAATAAGGTTCGATTTTATCAATACATGTATCGGTTAATCGATAAAGGTAGAAAACTTACAGATTTTCCTGAAGTTTGAAAAAGTGTTCTAACTTAAAAACTCTAGGATGTTCTAAGCAATTTTAAGAGTTTTAATCACCTGCTGTTTTGGGACATGGGATGTGAGGCTAAGATTTACCTGAGGCGAGTTAGGGCTCACATCCAGTTGAGGTAGACGTTTGATCAATCTTCCTATGGGTCTCCTCTATTTAGCTAACTCAACACTTACGCTAATTGACAAACCAAGGCACTTTCAGTGCAAAGGCGCAACGAACAACTGTAAGTGTCGTAATCTCTTGCGCTCACTCTTCCTCATCATTAGGGCTCTCTATTGGCTTTTATTGTTCCTTCTCACCGTCACTTTCAATGGACACTACTTTCACTTGCCCATCAATAAAGAATCCCTTGGTGCCTTCTTTTGTGCTACACTGGTGGGCAAAGTGACCAAACTCCTAACATCTAAAATACCTTGTCGCATCGGTTCTACGCGAGCTAAACCCAACAACTCCTTTGCCCTTATTAACCTTGGGCCTAGACTGAGAACTACTGGATGGCTTGTATTGATATCCAGTGATTGGCTTAGCCCTAGAAGGGTTGGCCTTAGCGCCAGAATCACAGGACTCAAACTGCCTTCTCACAGGTACCTTGAGGTATTGCTCGACCTCCAACACCACTTGATACATCTGTTCAAGGGTGTTTATGTCTTTGGTGAGCAACCCTCTCCTAATGTCAGAACGGAGGCCCGTCTTACATCGAGGAAGAGTGAGCACGGGATCCTCTTTAACCCCGCACCGGGTCAAGTACTCTTCAAACTTCTCAATGTATTCAGCCACACTCATGAAACCCTGTCAAAGAGACTGCGAATCTTCAACTAGCGTCAAGGGATAAGAGAAAGGGAGGTACTTCTCCTTTAGAATTTCTTTCATTTCTCTCCAATAGACTATTGGGGGCTCCCTCAACCATTCTTTCTTTCGTTCCACAAGTTTCATCTTAGCGAATCGGACTCAATGAGCATCTGATATGTCGTACCATTCAAAATAGTGGTCCATATCCACCAACCAATCTAAAAAAGCTTTTGTGTCCAAGTGACCATTAAACGTAGGAGACTTTACCCTAACTCCCTTGAGGAATTGCGCATATGGGTCATAATGATCACGATGGCCCTCGAAGACTGGGTTTAAGGTGCTTGCCCATAAATATTTCCTTGGCTACTGTCATTCCCTTGTCCATCCTCCTGACCACCTTCCTAAGATTGGGCATCTTCCACAATGGCGGGGTTTGGTCAGGTGGAGGTCTCGATTTTATGGACGCGTGCATCTAATTGGTCCAAGCGAGTATTAACCTGCTACAAAAATGTCTTGATGCTTGCATTCATAGCATCCAACTTTTGGGTAATTTTCCTGAGAGATTTCGTAAGCTGCTTGGTGTTCATGATGGGTCGTAAACCAAAGCCGCGTACAATACGTGTGGGCATGTTCTACACAACGCAGGGCATCCTAAGATGCAACTATATGTGCCTAGACTCCACTAAATGCACCTTAATGACATTAGATGAACCTATAGGACGCTATATGAACAAAATTACACAACTCTACAAAAATCCAGCAATATAGTTGTTAAAATAAATGGACAATAGAAAATTCAACAATGTGAATTACTAACTTTCTAATAATAGAAATAATCAAAAATCAAAATCCTAAATCATCTAAAGTAGTGTGTCACAATCATGAGATCCGATGGTAGGATCTATATGATGATCGGGTCCACTCCAATGCTCTATAACACAGCCCCCTAATTATGGGGTCCTCTAAAGATGTCGTCGTTGATCCAAATCGAAAGTGGGGCCCGCCTCCTCCTCAAATACATGCATAGAGGGGGTGTGCGCATGATGTCCCCATCAAGTCTTCTAAATAAGGGGAAAATCACAACTCTCAATTAAGTAGCTAAAGCCATCCACTACAAAACAAGCCACATGCAACTACAAAAGATTGAAGTATTCTATGGCTAGATCAATCCACTCTTAACGATTTCTCTTCCTTTCTTTTGCGCATGTGACATCCAACAAGATATCTAAAACATTTGCTTGGATTGTTGAACAAGGGCTTGGGCATATTAACTGATTTGGATACTTGAAAACAACCTTGATAATATTAAGGGTTTGGATCACTAAAATAGCCCAAACTATCTAAAGTGCTTGGTTTGCTTAAAACAATCCCAATAACATGAACGATTTCGAACACTTCAAATGGCCCAAGTAATTTAAAAGGTTATCCTATGTGGATTACTTCAAATGCCACAAGCAAGCATTTTAAGAGGTTTGCCTAATCCTACAAATAGTTTTTTTATATGGAGAAAATGGGACCTATCCTATAAACAGTTTGTATCACCAGAAACGAGTTGATAGATTAACGGTTTGGATAACAACAAATGACTCAATCATACTTATGGTTTGTACCACCAAACCTGGAATGAGAGAGATTAATTGTTGCCCATTATGGATGACTCACACACTAGATTGTATCAAATGGACAAAAACACAATTCATAATTGACCAGGGTTTTATCACATTGACTATGTCGATCACTAAATACATAGCTTAACATATTATTGGTTTGGAACACTAGAAATCAGCCAATCACACTAGCAGGTTAGAAAATTAAAAAAAAAAAAAAAGAAAAAAGAAAAAAGAAAGTAATAGGTTAGGGTCTAATTGCATGAAAGGTTTTTTTTAATTTTTATTTACACACGCACACAGCCCCACACACTCACGCTATAGTGGGATTTCACCACCTATGGATACTCGAACCCTTGACTGGGTGTTGAAACTCATTTGTATGAAAGGTTAGGATCATAGAACATTAGCCCAACCATATAAAGGTTTAGATTACAAAATAGAGTGCCAATCATGTCAAAGGTTTTAATCACAATCGTAAGATTGTTTAATCATCACATGATCATGTAGTTTGGGCCGCATACAATCACAAGTTTGCACATGCAAGGTGGATCACATCAAATTACTAGATCCCATAATTCAGGGCCAGAAAAGTCTTGATATCCTCTCCATTTAGGTTACATCACCTTAGGAACAAGTCAAAAGACAAATAACCATCATTGTAGGCCCACTCGCTAGATAGTGTGGGCTACTAGCTCTGGGCCTGCTCTAAGTTTTGTACCATACTTTAAAACAAGCGGACGTGTGGATGAACAACGTTGATATGAAGCACATGCATCACATGGAATCTACAGCGAACCCATGATCTAACAGTTTTGACGACACATCAGCAGTACAGTGGACTTGATAATGTCTTTTAAAGGTAAATGTTATTGTCCCCTGGACATGGTATACTGAGATTTGCATCTAATTTATTTTGAGTTAACATGAAGGGTTAGGTCCATTGAAATGGTGGGGTCCACTTCCCAAATGGCTATAAAATGGATGAACAGTGTAGATATGCAACACGCACACTTAAGTGGGCTACACATGCACCAATCCATGGTGGGCCCGGGGCTTAAAATCAAGTCAATCTGTGGCTTGTGCAGTCCACGCCACACACAAAAGTTAAGAGGGTTACCCTCCAATAAAATATTCATAATTATTTGTTGGCCCCTGTAACGCCCTGAAAATTGGGGGTCGAGCATAAACTCAACTCCCGAGTTCCAGAACATCACTTATGCAACAAAATGAATGATGATTGAATGTTGACTGTATTCGTGCATTGAACATGAGTGAGATTAAGCCAAAACAGCATATCATACTCCAGAGACAGTTAAATTTGTAAGCGGAGGACTGTGATAGATAGATAAAATATATAAACTATGATGAGTCTCCAGAGTGTGATAACATTACCAGGTTAAAGAAATACAAGTGCAGTTCTAAAATGTAGCAAATGTGACGAAGTGTAATGCCTCCTATCCCATGTACCATAGCCCCGTCAATACAATATCAGGTCTTCATTGACCTGCTGGAGAGATACAGATAGGAGAACTCCTCCTATCATCATAGAAGTAGTCCGGCTCTGCCTCACAAGCATCGCCATCACCTGAAACTCAACAAATCTGGTTGGTGTGTACAACACCGTCCCGTAACGTGGGAGTGAGTAGCTAACTCAGTGGAACAATAAGGCATAGGTTAACATGTTATCAATTCAACCAAGCAGTAATGATAAAGCAGTAGAAATCAAACAATTCTATCTACTCTTATTAAGTGCGAGAATGAAATGACATGATGCTGTATGCCCTTGCCAAACCACCCTCAAGCGACATCATCTTACATTCGCGAATGCTTAACTCCCTCAGTGCGCCACATCTACTAAGCACATGCGGGGCGATGATGCTCATGATTACCAAGTTATTATTAGTCCATTTCAAACAGCAGTATTGAGAAACTAAGGTACCTCCCTTGTATCATTCCCAAACATGATCCATTCTAGGGTCGTCAATCCTAGTTAATCTCATACGATATTATGGTTCGAAGAGCATAGTGAAGGCATCGCAAAGGGCTCGTCACCCGTCAGCGCGGATACAGATCTCATCGTATGCGGCTCAATTGCTGGTCGTCAGCTCGAGTACAGGTCTCACCGTACTCGGCTCAATCACTAGCCGTCAGCTCGAGTATAGGTCTCACCGTACTCGGCCCAACTCATACTCTAGTTGCTGTGAAAGACTCATCGCCAATCACAGACCCTTGGAGTATACTCGAAGATACTACGGAGGACTCGTCGCCCATCAGCACGAGCACAGGTCTCACCGTACTCGGCTCTCGCCGTAAGTATCGACAGCTCGAATATAGTGTCCCATACCACCGTATTCGGCTCACGAGTTTGGTTGCGCAATGGTCACTACGAGGAGGCACATGGCCCCAGCGTAGGCCGACAGCTCGACCACGGTGTCCCATACCACCATGCCCGGCTCATGCGTCTTAGCGGATCGAGGTACCATGGTTAAAAGGGGTTTCACTGGTAAGTTTGGTACCCTAGGTTCAAGCAGTAGCGTCCAAACAGGGTGAACATGCAAAAGGCAGATTGGGTTACTTGACGAGCTCGACTAGCACGATCGCCCGTTGAGCTGTACGACATGAAGTGCATAAACAACTTCGTGTGGCCTAGCCACTGCCGACAGGCAACGCACGACTCGAGTTCGTCGAACACATCCCACGTGGCAAATGAATCTTAGCCACGAGTTCAATCCCGTTACCGATTGCCTGGGCCATAATCATAGCCCCAAACACAATCAATTGCAAATTGATAAAGCAGTAATGGATCAAGATTCAACTCATACAGTCAAGGTCTGGTACTATCCGTTTAGGGCTGCCAGGGCTGTTGCACGCACTCGTTGCTCCGCTGCCCCATCACCCATGACGGATCATACAACGTAAATATAAATTTAAACATATGCATTACATAGTTAAAATCATAAAGCAGTTGAGCATGTTATAAATCACAACACAAGCATTAGTTTGTACATGTTCAATTCCTAATCACACAACTATCCAAGGAGATCATACACATAGTTAAAAGAGGTTGAGAATCATATCTCAACACCCTTATACATTATGATTTGCTAACTACTACTCATTCAGACATTTCAAGAAACACTTAAACAAACATACATCCACATACATGACATATGTCGATCACATAGGCATTAGGCTAAATCCTTTCACTAGGGAGTTGCTCCAATCATAACACACGTACACCCCCGACGGATAGTCATGGCAAGCAGGAATCCAAGTTCCATATTCATTCCGCCATTTACACAAACACTTGGGCCACACATTTTAGCCTATATAGGGTATATTGGCCATGGCGTGACTTAGGACAAATCCCTTCGTCAAAGGAGTATCGCCAATACATCAATCATGAATCCATGACAACTAGTCATGGCAAGCACGAATGAGAATTCTATACTCATTCAGTCATTTTCACAAACACTTAGAATACACTATTACAACATACATGACGTATGTTAGCAAAATACGTGTTAGGGCTAACCTTTTGCCAAGTGAGTATTTTATCCATGTATAGCATAATCATACATCAAATAATCATGACAATTGCATTTTCAAAAATTACACATATATGGTATTTCTAGAATACACAATTTCAACATACGTAGCATTTACAAGTGAACATGTATTACGGCGATTCCTTTCGACAAACTAGTATTTTATCCATATATTATATAGTCATACATTAAATAAACATGTCAAACATTTTTCCAAAAAAAATACATATACGGTATTTCTACGTATACCTAGAGTATGTGAAATTCCATATTCTACAACGTTAATCGAAACAGGAAACGGAAAACACTTTGTACATGTGTAATTGCATGAAGATCATGAATCTATCATTATCTGACATTGAAAGCGTTGAAAACCATAACCTATACACTTAAAGTCCTCACCTTTGCCCTTGGAATCACAATAAATCAGCAAGGGTCGTTGAGCTTCCGTATACGGGAGTTTTCTAGCCTAAAGTGCGGAATCGGTTAGCCTTTACATAACCTACAACCAACCTACATCAAATCAGACCTAGGGTTAGGGTTTCTCACCTTTAAACGGAGTGGATACTGTCGGGAGAGCGCCTGAAATAAGGCGGTGTGGGCCGTGTGATGGCAGGGAACGACGGCAGGGAGATTCTCCCACTTCTCCCTCACTTTCTCTCTCTTTTCCCTCTCTCAAATCCCAAATTCGTATGGCTGCCATGAGAGAGGGTTTAAGGTCCTTATATAGTCTCAAAACTCACCGAAATAGACTCCTGTTCAAGGGTTACTACTAATATAGGTATTTCGTCACTTTTCCAGCTCAAAAGAGAGGTTCTGGTGGCCCTCCTTGAGCCGAACGTCAGACTTAAGCTCACCACACATGGATCTATGAGGGATTACATTTTCGACTCGATCGGATTCCCAGATCACACATGGCGGACCACTTTCAGTTCAACGGTCAGTAGGCCACGATCTGAAATTCCAAGCACATGTAAATGTTCCTGAAATTTTTCCTGATCCGAGGGTGTAATTTGGTATGATTCTGACGGTCTGGTTGCTTAATCTGATGCGCAAGCGAATGGTGCCAGATCACTATTCCAGATATTTATTTTGGAATGGGAATAGTGTTTTTCACACGCCCTCGCTTCGGATCGAAACGAATGGCCGTGGGACATCGGCTGGATCTGATTTTTGAGATGATTGTCAAGCCCAGTGAGGCGGTCCTAGTTCCTTAACTTCGTGTTAATCGGACTCCCGATGTGCGGTCTACACCTAATACGAAGTTTCGTTTCATTCCCGAGAGCAGACGGGAAATGAGTTTGGTTCTAAACTTTAAGGTAACCTAGAGTCACTGATTTTGCAAGTTTTGGGTCTTGCAGATCATATTTAAAGCGATCCCGATGGATTTCATGGCTAATCGAGTTTTGCACTTAGTTAACTTTGTTAAATTTCTAAAGGATTTAATCCTATTTGTTTTCTGGTTGAGATGGTACTTAGGCCTTTGCAGTTTGTATATAAAGTGATCCAAGTTATACTACTTAGCTAGTTTAAGATAGTGTCTAGGGCGAAAGTGCTTTGAAAAATTGAAAGCACAAGGTAGTGAAGGGTGGGATTTGTGAAGAAAATTGTTTAAAAAGGGATTTGTGGCTTTAATTGAGCATTTGGGAAGTTAAACTTGTGTTAGGATTGACCCATCGCCCAAGGACGTCTAATTCCAGGTTGGCGAAAATCCGGGATGTTACAATCTACCCCCCTTAAAACAAAATTTCGTCCCCGAAATTGGCTAAGGGTAATAAGGGAAGATTTCTATTATTTCATTCGCCTAAGACTTATTGATTCCAAGTTTCCACGCGTGGTAGGGTATATACCAGCTGGTTCATTTTAGTTTACCCCCCTTAAAACTTAATTCTTTATCCATTTCTCATACCCTGATGGTTTGCTACCATTTATTTCTTTACCTATTTGGAGTCTCGATGACAATTCCCAACAATTTAGAGTAAGATAACTATTTTCATTGTTTGACCAACATGAAGAGACGTTTATGGTGGGCTTAATCCTGATACATCGATCATCTACCGGGTCAGGGTAGAAAGCTCATCGTATCCCTTCTGAATCCTGGTGGATCCTGATCTTCTGCTCGGCCAAGCAGTGAGTCCATTGGTAGTCACCTAGGATTGAGAATTGGGTCAAGCCGCGAATGTTTCGCAGTTGTATATTTCAGTAACTCCGTAGTCCGATCAATCTCTAAGAGTAGGTAATGTCCATCATTGAAAGGCTCAAATTGTTTATTCTAAGGTTGCCCTTTAAGTCTTAGTCTAAGAGAGTCCTCGATATTATCTATGTCCAAGGAAAGGGTGAATCAAATCTTACTAAATCATCCTAAAACGGGTTCTCATAGTAGAACTTGTTAGGGCTTCTATAATGTTCGGATTCATCGAGCACCGTTTCGATCCTGGGTCAGTGGGGTAGGGTCCACCATGTTTCCGCTGCGCCACCCAGGTCAAAGAGGTGTACTAGGTGACCTAACTAGAGCAGGTTCATCATGCCCTACCCCCCTTAAAATTTTATTTTCACCCTCAAGGCTCAAGAGCTATGTCCTGATCCGTATGTCGGAACAAGGTGTAATTTAAGACTTATCCTTGACATGAAATGAAATGCGGTCTCCCACTATATCTGTCTTGGTACCTAGGATTATAAAAAGGGGGTATCACGGTCCCGACCTACCTTATGTACTCATGTCAAGCCTAAGAGGCAGGCTATCTTTCTACGTTCATATGTACAAAAAGTATGCCGACATGGCATGTAACTTGGGACCTAATTCCTACCTATTCGTTGCCCATTTGGGTAATTCCTTGGGCCTAAAAGGAAAAATCTCTATTGGCTATATATTCTTACACTTCGCAAAGATAAAGTTATAAACTTTTGGTTGTAAGTGGTCGATCCAACACGGAAGGAAAGTTGTATAGTGGGTTAGAATCGGATACATGGACCTTCTGTCTCGCGAAGACAGAAAGTTGCCATATCATTTCTTAATCCTAGTCGATTCTGACCTTCTGATCAGAGTTCATTGGTCACAACCAGGATTGAGAATTCAATTCAAACCGCGAATACCTCGCTTATAGATAGTTTCTCTACTCTGTGTTCCCGATTGTACCAAGTCTTTGAGAAGGCAATTCTAAAGGTCGTATTGATTTGACCTAACATTAATTCTCTAATCGTGAATAGTTTCTACGTCAAACAAGTTTGAACCTAGAGCAGTGCTTTGACAGACCTGACGATATAGGCAATCCAACCAGAACCCCCTTAGTTGGTTTGAGCATATGTGAAGTGCTCGAGCGTAGCTACATTCATGTTCAGACAACTCAAATTCCAAACAAACAAACAAACAATTTCCTTTCTTTAAAATGGTATGAAATCATCTAGTGTAGAAGCATAGGCTTTGGATTACAACTAGGGGATTATGCTACTCATACGTTGCGACTAGGCACTAAAGAATGTAAAAGATTCATTATGCTAAAAAAAAATAATAAAAATAAAATAAAATAAAATAAATAAATAAATAAATTTCGTTTGTTGGCTTGATTAGGTTGGAGCGAGACCCCGTTCCGTTGTTGAATCCCCTTAATACTTTAGGCAGTGTGGTGGGTTAATGTATATCAAGGGATTTTTTCACTTCAACACTATTTGGCCAGTGGTCTTAAGTTGTATTAAATGTGACCGCATTACTAATCCTACCTCGGGATTGGGAGTGACATGGTTGGTAGGAGGGTGGGTGGGGATCAAAATTATTGGTATAGGCTTTGGAAAATGAGCCTGGTGTCGGAAGGTGTGAGATGGGATTTCCAAATCCCAGGAATCGGAATTTCTAAGTGTTATTTGAAAGGAAATCTCAGAATTTACTTTTAATTGCACACACTCCAAACATGGTATTGGAAAACATGGGATACACCCATCTAGGAACCAGACTTTACACATACATTTATTATTACTTTTACAATTCAATCCACCTTACTCACCTAACGCAGTTGGCCGAACGGGCCCTAAAGGGAGAAAAGGGGCTGGAGTTTTTTTTTTTATTTTTTTGGTCCTCCACGAGCTTGGGTCTAAACCGTGGTTTTAGAGGCCCAAAGAACAGGGATTTGTAAAGGAAAGTGGAGAGATGGGTTGGGTAGAGAGGTTACACGTTTTTGAGCTCCAAATGAGGGGAGTAGGAGCTCAAATGAGAGAGAATGATGAGGGTAGGAGGATAAGTAGGGCTGTAAACGATGGAGTGATGTATGGTTGGACAGGAAACAACGAAATGGGCGATTGGAGCGGAGGTTTGAGAGAGAAAACAGCAAGAATAGGGAGAAAAGAGAGATTGGAGGGGCGTTTGAGAGAGAGGGGGGCTACAGATCTAAATATCCTAAACCCCAGGCCAAACTGCACGTGCCAAGGGGTAGGGGTGGTCGGGCCGACCCATCCCAGGCCCGGCCCCACACCAGAGGGCCCACCTGACCGCGGTCCACCGCCGGATGGCCGGTGGGCTGCCGCCGCGGGTGGGGTGTGTTCTCCATGGTCCCAAGGTGCCAAACGTACCCTGGCTCAACCCTGGGTCCCATCGGATTTAAGTGGGGAGGCCCCCGAATCCGGTTCGATCAATTTCGGGTAGTTTCGGGTCAAACTGGACGTAACTTGCAATCCAGAATGAGTTATTTGACGTAAAATATATGAATTTGGGGTAGAACGAGCTAATGAAGCCAACCAACCCTGCTATGCCGGGTTGCGCAGCCCGGAATTGCGAGAAAATCCCCCTATTGATGGTCATTTCCCCGATTCAATTTCGTTTTGCTAAAAATGGTAGTTTTACTTTAATTACTTTTCATCTGTTGGGCTTTAGGAGTTGCGCTCATCGTGTAAAGAGCTTAGAATAATTAGGAGAATGGTTTGGTGAAGTCGTTTAGGACACTTACTATTTTTGACCGAAAACTTTACCCACTAGTAGACATCACGACCCATAGTAAGTCGCGAATTCTAGAAGTTTTAGTTGTAGTTTGTTCCTAATTTCTTTCCCACTACCTGGTATCCTTATTTATAGGGTTGTGAACTCGTTTTTAGTCATTCATTAATCAGTTTCGAATTTATTAGAATTTATTTCTATTTTCTGCTTTCTTTCCTCGTGGATTTGAGAAGTCTCTGTGAGGAGTATAGAGAAGCTCCGAGGATTCGGAGTAGTTATCTTCATCACATTTATCCCGTATTCTATCTATTTTCAAAGGTTAGGGTAATCTAGAATCTTTAATAGATGACCTAGGAATGTTTTAAGGTCGACCCGTGCGACCATGGTTGAATACGGACTTGATTTCGGCGTTCGACTTTAGTGAACTTCGCCGATTGGTGAAATCTGAATACCTATGACTGTTTCTATGTTCCGTCGCTCCCTCCTAAGTCAGAGTGCATCAGTGTGCGTCGTGTGACCATAAACCAGGTCCGGTTTAATCCAAATCATGCTCTGATACCATCTTTTAACGCCCTGAAAATCAGGGGTCGAGCATAAACTCAACTCTCGAGTTCCAGAACATCACTTATGCAACAAAATGAATGATGATTGAATGTTGACTGTATTCGTGCATTGAACATGAGTGAGATTAAGCCAAAACAACATATCATACTCCAGAGACAGTTAAATTTGCAAGCGGAAGACTGTGATAGATAGATAAAATATATAAACTATGATGAGTCTCCAGAGTGTGATAACATTACAAGGTTAAATAAATACAAGTGCAGTTCTAAAATGTAGCAAATGTGAGGAAGTGTAATGCCTCCTATCCCATGTACCATAGCCCCGTCAATACAATATCAGGTCTTCATTGACCTGCTGGAGAGATACAGATAGGAGAACTCCTCCTATCATCATAAAAGTAGTCCGGCTCTGCCTCACAAGCATCGCCATCACCTGAAACTCAACAAATCTGGTTGGTGTGTACAACACCGTCCCGTAACGTGGGAGTGAGTAACTAACTCAGTGGAACAATAAGGCATATGTTAACATGTTATCAATTCAACCAAGCAGTAATGATAAAGCAGTACAAATCAAACAATTCTATCTACTCTTATTAAGTGCGAGAATGAAATGACATGATGCTGTATGCCCTTGCCAAACCACCCTCAAGCGACATCATCTTACGTTCGCAAATGCTTAACTCCCTCAGTGCGCCACATCTACTAAGCACATGCGGTGCGATGATGCTCATGATTACCAAGTTATTATTAGTCCATTTCAAACAGAAGTATTGGGAAACTAAGATACCTCCCTTGTATCATTCCCAAACATGATCCATTCTAGGGTCGTCAATCCTAGTTAATCTCATACGATATTATGGTTCGAGGAGCATAGTGAAGGCATCGCAAAGGGCTCATCACCCGTCAGCACGGATACAGATCTCATCGTATGCGGCTCAATTGTTGGCCATCAGCTCGAGTACAGGTCTCACCGTACTCGGCTCAACTCATACTCTAGTTGCTGTGAAAGACTCATCGCCAATCACAGACCCTTGGAGTATACTCGAAGATACTACGGAGGACTCGTTGCCCGTCAGCACGAGCACATGTCTCACCGTACTCGGCTCTCGCCGTAAGTATCGACAGCTCGAATATAGTGTCCCATACCACCATATTCGGCTCACGAGTTTGGTTGCGCAATGGTCAATACAGGGAGGCACATTGGCCCCAGAGTAGGCCGACAGCTCGACCACGGTGTCCCATACCACCATGCCCGGCTCATGCATCTTAGCGGATCGAGGTACCATGGTTAAAAGGGGTTTCACTAGTAAGTTTGGTACCCTAGGTTCAAGCAGTAGCGTCCAAACAGGGTGAACATGCAAAAGGCAGATCGGGTTACTTGACGAGCTTGACTAGCACGATCGCCCGTTGAGCTGCACGACATGAAGTGCATAAACAACTTCATGTGGCCTAGCCACTGCCGACAGGCAACGCACGACTCGAGTTCGTCGAACACATCCCATGTGGTAAATGAATCTCAGCCACGAGTTCAATCCCGTTACCGATTGCCTGGGCCATAATCATAGCCCCAGACACAATCAATTGCAGATAGATAAAGCAGTAATGGATCAAGATTCAACTCATACAGTCAAGGTCTGGTACTATCCGTTTAGGGCTGCCAGGGCTGTTGCACGCACTCGTTGCTCCGCTCCCCCATCACCCATGACGGATCATACAACGTAAATATAAATTTAAACATATGCATTACATAGTTAAAATCATAAAGCAGTTGAGCATGTTATGAATCACAACACAAGCATGAGTTTGTACATGTTCAATTCCTAATCACACAACTATCCAAGGAGATCATACACATAGTTAAAAGAGGTTGAGAATCATATCTCAACACCCTTATACATTATGATTTGCTAACTACTACTCATTCAG
Source organism: Magnolia officinalis (assembly GCA_021015155.1). NCBI lineage: Eukaryota > Viridiplantae > Streptophyta > Magnoliopsida > Magnoliales > Magnoliaceae > Magnolia > Magnolia officinalis. The sequence goes on along the minus strand of JAJHSJ010000004.1, from coordinate 42,698,155 downwards.
ACATTTCAAGAAACACTTAAACAAACATACATCCACATACATGACATATGTCGATCACATAGGCATTAGGCCAAATCCTTTCACTAGGGAGTTGCTCCAATCATAACACACGTACACCCACGACGGATAGTCATGGCAAGCAGGAATCCAAGTTCCATATTCATTCCGCCATTTACACAAACACTTGGGCCACACATTTTAGCCTATATAGTGTATATTGGCCATGGCGTGACTTAGGGCAAATCCCTTCGTCAAAGGAGTATCGCCAATACATCAATCATGAATCCATGACAACTAGTCATGGCAAGCACGAATGAGAATTCTATACTCATTCAGTCATTTTCACAAACACTTAGAATACACTATTACAACATACATGACGTCTGTTAGCAAAATACGTGTTAGGGCTAACCTTTTGCCAAGTGAGTATTTTATCCATGTATAGCATAATCATACATCAAATAATCATGACAATTGCATTTTAAAAAATTACACATATATGGTATTTCTAGAATACACAATTTCAACATACGTATCATTTACAAGTGAACATGTATTACGGCGATTCCTTTCTCCAAACTAGTATTTTATCCATATATTATATAATCATACATTAAATAAACATGTCAAACATTTTTCCAAAAAAAATACATATACGGTATTTCTACGTATACCTAGAGTATGTGAGATTCCATATTCTACAACGTTAATCGAAACAGGAAACGGAAAGCACTTTGTATATGTGTAATTGCATGAAGATCATGAATCTATCATTATCTGACATTGAAAGCGTTGAAAACCGTAACCTATACACTTAAAGTCCTCACCTTTGCCCTTGGAATCACAACAAATCAGCAAGGGTCGTTGAGCTTTCGTATACAGGAGTTTTCTAGCCTAAAGAGCGAAATCGGTTAGCCTTTACATAACCTACAACCAACCTACATCAAATCAGACCTAGGGTTAGGGTTTCTCACCTTCAAACAGAGTGGATACTGTCGGGAGAGCGCCTGAAATGAGGCGGTGTGGGCCGTGTGATGGCAGGGAACGACGGCAGGGAGATTCTCCCACTTCTCCCTCACTTTCTCTCTTTTCCCTCTCTCAAATCCCAAATTCGTATGGCTGCCATGAGAGAGGGTTTAAGGTCCTTATATAGTCTCAAAACTCACCGAAATAGACTCCTGTTCAAGAGTTACTGCTAATATAGGTATTTCGTCACTTTTCCAGCTCAAAAGAGAGGTTCTGGTGGCCCTCCTTGAGCCAAACGTCAGACTTAAGCTCACCACACATGGATCTATGAGGGATTACATTTTCGACTCGATATGATTCCCAGATCGCACGTGGTGGACCACTTTCAGTTCAACGGTCAGTGGGCCACGATCCGAAATTCCAAGCACATGTAAATGTTCCTGAAAATTTTCCTGATCCGAGGGTGTAATTTGGTCTGATTCTGACGGTCTGGTTGCTTAATACTGATGCGCAAGCGAATGGTGCCAGATCACTATTCCAGATATTTATTTTGGAATGGGAATAGTGTTTTTCACACTCCCTCGCTCCGGATCGAAACGAATGGCCGTGGGACATCGGCTGGATCTGATTTTTGAGATGATTGTCAAGCCCAGTGAGGCGGTCCTAGTTCCTTAACTTCGTGTTAATCGGACTCCCGATGTGCGGTCTAGACCTAATACGAAGTTTCGTTTCATTCCCGAGAGCAGACGGGAAATGAGTTTGGTTCTAAACTTTAAGGTAACCTAGAGTCACTAATTTTGCAAGTTTTGGGTCTTGCAGATCGTATTTAAAGCGATCCCGACGGATTTCATGGCCAATCGAGTTTTGCACTTAGTTAACTTTGTTAAATTTCTAAAGGATTTAATCTTAATTGTTTTCTGGTTGAGATGGTACTTAGGCCTTTGCAGTTTGTATATAAAGTGATCCAAGTTTTACTACTTAGCTAGTTTAAGATAGTGTCTAGGGCGAAAGTGCTTTGAAAAATTGAAAGCACAAGGTAGTGAAGGGTGGGATTTGTGAAGAAAATTGTTTAAAAAGGGATTTGTGGCTTTAATTGAGCGTTTGGGAAGTTAAACCTGTGTTAGGATTGACCCATCGCCCAAGGACGTCTAATTCCAGGTTGGCGAAAATCCGGGATGTTACAGCCCCACTAAGATGTGGTTCATAATTCCAGCCCATCCATTTTGTGTGTCCCACTTGGTTGAAGGGTCAGACCAAGTTTCAGATGAATCCAAATTTTAGGTGGACCTCGGCAAGTTCTTTTATATGTTTTAGCCACATGATTTTAGATGGTGAGGGCCACCTAAGTTCCGTGAATGGTTGATTTTTGGGGTATCCCATTTTTAAAAGGGGACCCATCAAATGCACAGTGTTGATGCTCGTCATACATCACGGTGGGGCCTGTGGTGGGGCCCACCATCCCTGCCTATTTCAAGCAGCAAGACGTTGTTTGCTGCAGCATCCTCTGGACGCTGATAGCAAGGGACATCTAGCCCCTTATTTTTTTTTGTGGTTTTTCATAGATGGGGCCCACATCAGGATGATCCACTTCATCTGTCGGGTTCTCTGGCTCGTGATAGGTCCAATGTGCCAAATATTCGGTATGTTTAGGCGTACAGAAACATCACAGCAGGCCCTAATACATTTGATAGTAAATATCACCGTTAAAAATTATTTTCAGTGGTGTGGGCTACCAGAGATTTGGATTGGCTTCATTTTTCAGCTCAAGGCCTAAAATGAGCTAGGAAATTGGGTGGACGGTGTGGATCAAATGCATACAGGGGGGCAGCTAGGATGCTACTTGCTGCAGCATCCACTCTCTTCTTCTTCTTCTTCTTCTTCTTCTTTTTTTTTTTTAATTTTTTTTTTAATATGATATGTGCACGTGTGTGCATGGGTGCGTCTGTGAGCTTGCCCACACTTGGACGGTTTGGATGGTATACAAACATTACAATGGGCCCACGGTAGGGTCATGGTTAATGAGTCTCATTCCATAATCATTATCATCATCATCACATCATCACCATAATTAAGAAAGAAAACAAACCATAAGAGTTGGGGGGGGGGGGGGGGGGGGGGGGGGGGGGGGTGGGGGGGTTCCACTACTTGTTGCAACGTCCACTCTCTTTCTTTCTTTCTTCTTTCTTTCTTTTTGTTTTTTTTTTTTTATATGATATGTGCACTTGTGTGCATGGGTGTGTGTGTGAGCTTGGCCAGCCCAATGTACCACACTTGGACGGTTTGGATGGTATACAAACATTACAATGGGCCCATGGTAGGGCCATGGTTAATGAGCCTCATTCAATTATCATCACATCATCACCATAATTAATCATCCAAATAATCAAGAAAGAAAATAAACCATAAGAGTGGAGGGGGTGCACTCACCTTGATGGACTAGATGGATGGTTGAGATGGATGGAAGGGATTAGATTGATGGCCCACAAAGATCACTCCTCTCTCTCTCTCTCTCTCTCTCTTATGGTAGGAAAATGGTGAAAATGTTGAAGATTGAAGGGTTATTTGTAGAGAATTTACTAAAATTGTGGTTAGGCTAGATTAGTATGTTTATGATTAGTTTAGGCAAGGATTATGGTAAGTAATGCATGATTAGGACTTAATGGTGGATTAAGTGAGACATGGGGTGGCATGGCATGATCACATCATACATAAGGTGTTGTATGGAGAAGGGTTGACTTTAGATACATATGAGAGAGGGGTCGTATGGGTGTGTGACATCACACACATGGGTACAGATTCTTACACTCATGTGTGGCATGGTGCATGTGTGCATAACATGTGTTGTGCACATGTGCAAAATGAAATATATGGCGCGATGTGCACATGATACGCCAACGATTCTTCGTGGCATATCTCACGAACGAAGCATCATACAGATGCACGGGTGGTACCTCCACGATCGCGGCGATGGGGCAGTCGATATGAAATAGGTTTTGAGGTCTTGGGGTTCCCGTCAGTCAGGTGTGCACTATGCATGGCTAGTTCAGGTCTCGCCAAGGGCATCAATCATCGTGCACATAGACATAGAAAATTGTATGGAATGGACGGAGTCTTATAATCTACCCTCCTAATAGAAATTTTGTCCTCGAAATTTCTAGTCACAAATACATTATCAAACTCATAACATAGAAATCCAAACATACATCTCATCATATATACAAAACATCATCCATCAAGCACTAGAGGGTATTGCTAGCGGCTATCTGCCTCATGCCTGAGTGTCAAGTATAGGCTCTAGGTTCTCAACTAAGGAATCATGTTTTAACTAGGTTCTCAAACGGGGAATCCTAGATTCATATCTATATATTCATACAAATCAGGGCTACTAATAGCATCTAAGTTTTCAACTAATCACTGTAGGAGACCTAGTTTAAGTTCTTCTATGTTTTCCAATTGCTGACTTTGCTGGTAAGTGATCCCAAATCTTATGCTCTGATACCACCTTCAGTCACGCCCTAAATCCGGGTACGGACAACTTCCGTAATGCCCCAAATCTGGCACTTGAATTCCATACACTAAGTCCCGAGTTCGGCGCACCATAAGGAAGATTTTTTACTGAATTTTTTTTTATAATAATAATACCTAAACATGATGATCCATAATCACAATACAAAGTAATAGCCTCCATTATAAAGCTTGATGGTTACAAGTACAATGCTTTTCCAATAGGTACACAACATCAGTATTGCCAAATCATGAAATAGCTAGATACATGCATTGAAACAGCTACTTAGGTAAAAATCCTAGTGAGTACACTCGTGTGTGTGTAGTGTATAAGCATACAGTAACAATCAAATATCAGAGTACACAAGCAGAGTACACAAGCTGAAGCATAGTGATCAAGTAATGTTACATAAAGCCAAGAGGGCATGACGCAATGTAAGAGATGATATGCAAAAGTATGTCGTGTGTATGCAGGCATACAAATCATCCTCTAAAAGTCCACATCACAATATAGTTATCATCATTGGGAATCACAGGTGCCTGATATCCAGAGCAAGTCCCAAACTTGTTGAATAGAGGCCTCGCATACCTTCCTTTTCAGTGGAGGGGCATATAGCCATGTCAATACCCACCCGGCACACCGGTAGCAAACCCATTTCGTGGGCTGGTCAAACCCAACCACATTCGCTCCAACTCTTCAGCTAGGCATGACAGAACCTCTTCTCACCCAACCGCATTGATGGGAGTCAGGCCTACTATGGTCTTCGGCACCAAGTGACCCATGACATCCCCCTAGTTTTGACGATGAGGCTTGAGGGTACCACTCGAGGTTTAGGAAATTTCACCCAAGGGTCTAGGATCTAGTATAAGAAACCCAAATTTTTAGTGTCCACAAATACCAACCACAATGCCACTGTGGTAGTCTCATCAATATAACCATGATGTTGCTGTGATGTTCAATCCATCTCATGAGGATGCTATGCAAAATGCAATGATAATCCATAAGCACGCTATACAGTATAATTGCACTCAAGCAATACCATGCATGTAAGCCATAGATGCATACAAGGCAACCCTAATACCAATCAGGCTCCTCTGCCAACCATATCCAATTTGCAATCCATGCTCATCGTGGAAAGGATATATATGTAATATCAGCATTGACATAAACATAATTTACATTGTAGCACCAAGTGAGCTTTAGGGACTTCAACCCAAGGACCAAGCTCGCGGTCTCTCAGATCAAATAACATCTGCACATACTCCATCATTTGCACCCCGCACCAACATCCTCTATCACATACTCCATCATGTGCACCTCGCACTAACATCCGCTACCACATGCATATGATCTTTGCATGATCAAACTATGCACCCCAAGCATTCCTCATCCATGATACATGTACATATATATGTGCATGTAGATGTAATATGCACAAATATCATATGACCAGTAAAAAATTATCACGGTACCAACATGACAAATTAGTGGTATAATGTGTACTCTCCCTCATGATCATGGGGCTATGCGAGTGTTCACACTTCCACGTCACAAGTGTACACCAACCACACAATAGCACAACTAGGATCAATCCATCACTCGACACCAATCACATGGCTAAAACCTCATGCAGTGGCTCGAGAACAAGTTGTATATCAAACACATGCAAGTGATGCACACATACCATAACATGTCTCAATTCCGCATGTAAAGATCCATAACCATGTGAAAGCTAGTTTGTATCACCAACATACTCATTCACGGTTAAGAGTTAAGTGGTTCACCTCATCAGTTCCGTATGAAGTGGGTGCATAAGTGTCACGTCATTATACGGCGTAAGTGCACTATCTATGACTTGAGGTAATACATACAGTGGTTCACTTAGTCCTTACGTCCAATTGAACACCATCCAAGCATATAAACATATATTAGCATTACCATACAATACAATCATCGCATCTAACCATACACGCATCATCATCACCTCTAGTATCACATTACACAATCACCGCACATGTGCCATCACTACATGTATAATTAGATTTCAATCCAATGCCTCAACATGTCTACCTATTATTTCAAGTGGACTAAGGCCCAGTTCATTACCACACTTGAATGGGCTAGTTAGTGGGTTGCTACATCCTAATCTTCTGGCTTATTGGGTGGTCCATTTGATTACTACGGACGGTTCATTAAAGGACTCAATCATAACTCATTCACAAGGCTCAAATGGGACTTGGCATACATACATCACAAGGAGTCTCATGCACTCACTAAGAAGCCCAAACATAGGCCCAATATGTACTTCTCATGGAGTCTCACGTTCTTAGTAAGAGGAAGTAACCTATGGGCCCGATAGGTTTACCGCTAATGGGCCCATAAGGCATCCACTCAAGGTGGGCTTTAAGGCTAATAGGCCCACCACTCTAATGTCATTGTGAACATATTAGTGGAATCCACAAATCAAGCCCAATACTTTTAACAAGATGGGTTCAACAATCAATCTGACACACGTCCTAAGTTCACATACCCAAAAGATTACATCATCGGCATAGTCCACAAGTCTAGAGTGACCACACAATTCTCATATGCTCACATGGTCCTATGACCACTCCATTATCAGAAGTCCATATGGTTGAGTGGCCACACAATTGTCACTTTACTTACCATAATAAAAGATTTAAGGTAAGATGGTTACTTATTTTTACTACACCATAGGTCGCATAATGGGGCAACTACTTTATTAAACTTTCTCATGGTCAGGTGGCTAGTATCACAATTTCACATAGATAAGTATATATATAATTACTATCATGATCTAGTGTCTACATTTCAAAATATCCAAGCATAATTAAACAATCACAATCATACCTACCATTCATGGCTACACTAAGTTACGCTAAGTCTTGTACTACAATCACTTCACACGTCACATAGTTAATGACTCATATTTGGTATCACATGGTTAAGGGTCAAGGGCTACATTTCATCATACCATTTACGGTTAAGAGATCACATTGCATAAAATCCAGGACCTTGATAGCATTAGCTTAGGTAACATAACCCTACATCACATTCGGTCTAATGTACAACTTGGTCATACATGATTCCAGTGGCGATGTCTATGTCGATAAGAACAAACCCACATTGTTGAATGGCAACCAATGCCACTTGATTTCATACGGTTAGGTGGCCTTGCGTATTTCACATTCAACGATTAGATGGCTACATATACACCACCTTGCTTATGATTAAGTGACCATACATACATCAAATACCCACATAATTAATGGGCTAAACAGGTATATGAAAGTGCCCAGGTTTGTCAATTAGCATGAGTGTTGAGTCAGCAAGACAAGTGAGCCCCATAGGAAGACTGTTCAAGCGTCTGCCTCAATTGGATGTGGCTTCAGATCTATACAAAGGTAAACTTAGCCTCACATCCCATGTCCCAAAGCACCAGGTATATAAAACCCTTAAAAATGGTTAGAACTACATAGGGGTTAAGGTGTGAAAACTGTTTTGCAAAATCAGGAAAATCTCTAAGTTTTCAGCCTTTGTCGATTTATTGATAGTGCTTCGATGAAATCAGACTCTGTTATCATTGTCCTTGAAACTCACTCGATGTTATCGAAATAAGGACTTCAGATGTCCAACAACCAAAATGAATCTTGGGCTGAATTCTCGATGAATTGATGATAGGATCGATATCATCGACTTTCGAATCTCAAGTTCATCGAAACGGCTCGATAAAATTGACATCTGGTCAGTTTGTGTCCATAAAGTAGTTAAGGAAAATCATGTGATTTTCGATGTCTTGAAGAGAGCCTTGATATCTTAGAACTTTAAATCTCGATGATATTGATGGACCTTCAATGACATCGGATTGGGACACAAATCAATCCAGTAAGCTTTCGGGTAAATTCTTTTAAATGTTCTAGGTATTAAGAAGCACTCAATAATATCAATATTCAAAGATAGATCATATCGAGACCAAGTCAATGTCATCGAATTGGGACATAAAACTGTCAAGCGAGTTAATAGGAAAATTCCTTGAAAAGATTGATTAATCGAAACTGGCATCGATATCATCAATATTCAAAACCAGATGATATCGAGGAATGCTCGATCATATCATTGCCTATTCAGTACTAAAGGCAAGTCTGCTCTCATGTTTTTAAATGTCAATGAATCGAACCATGGGTCGATGAAATCAAAGTTCGAAATCCGATGACATTGAAGCATGTTCGATATCATCGATTAGTTAGCAAAAAGGTTCAAAAGCATTAGACAGATTGAGTTTGTGTCATCGAGCGACCATTTGAAGTTATCGAGAGTATACGCTGAATGATATTAAAGCCAGCTCGATGACATCGAACTTTATAAAAAATTATGACTGTTTTATTTCCATTGAAACTTTTTACCTATTTAATGAGAGCTTGCCTTAGTTTGCTGTAGTGAGAAAAATAGAGAGAGCTTGGAGAGAGTCCTGCATATTACTTAAGTTCCTTCTCTCATGGGAATTCATCCTACAACCCACCCTCATCATTGATATTCAATAGAGTGGATTGGGGAATGAACTTTCGCATTCAACGATCATCCAACTACCACCTTAATGGCAAATCATTGAGTTGGGATACCTTGAATGCTTAGATGCTTGGAATCACTTCGTCTTTAAAATAGGAAAACATTTAATAGAGTAGGATTCCAATATAACCTTGACCCAACTCGTCGCCTTATATTGGAGCATCATAAGTGTTGTAGATCAAGGGAGCTGAAGATTCTTCATCATCAAAGGAGGAGATCTTCATCAATGTGCTTAATGGGGCTCGTTTAGTTATCTATAAGTCATTAGAGTCTAGAGACCCTGTTGATCATTCTTTTGTGTAGGAGTGGGTCACAGGTGATTCTCACCCCTTTCCAGTCTAACTTAGGTACTTAGTGTAGGTCCTTGGCCTGTGTGGCCTAAAACTTAGGTGTTGTGTGTTAACCTTTGCTCTTGTTAGGGCATAAAATCTAGGTTCCTTGCGTGGTCCTTGGCCTATGTGGCCTAAAACCTGGGTGTTGTGTGTTGACCCTTGCTCCTATGAGGGATATAAACTTGTCTCATGGAGACATGTTAGGTACCTTGTGTAAGTCCTAGAGTCAGCCTTGTGTAGGTTGTACTGGTTTGAGGTAAACCTATTTTGAAACCTCCGTTAGTGAAATCCGGTACACTTAAGGGTTGAGTGCATCCACCGAAAGTGGAGTAGGCAAGTAGCCGAACCATTATACATGACTGTGTTTGGGATTGTTATTTGCACTTTACTTTTCTGTGTTTACTTTAAATGCTCACATGATGCATGATGACATAACTATTTAGAACTATTAAGTATCACATTCCACACACAGTCACTCATTCAATCCATCATAGACTAAATTTATATATTACTTAGATATTGAATAGTCTTTTAATTGGATCTTCTATTTGGCTTGGAGGCCATTAGAGTTAAGTTAAAGATATCTTGATAAATTGTTATATTAGATCAAGATAATGATGATAGGATTTTAAACTGTCATAAAATTTTATAAAGTCCTACTCACCCCCTTCTAGGACACTTTGACCTATTCCTACTTCTACTAGAGCGGTCATTACCACAATTTCATTTGGTATCAGAGAGGGTCTCTCTTAAGGGCTTCACCACCTAGAGAGTGATCTTGACTGAAGTTGGAATCATGAAAAATGGTGTAGGTCTAGAGGGTACGAACGATTAGAACAATTGCTTAGTAACCCATACTGCACTAAAAGTCGGCAATAGTTCAAAATGGTATCTTGATAGTGGGTGCTCCAGACACATGACCGGTGACTAAACCCACTTTTGGGTGTATTCCGACATTGACAGTAGGTCAGTCACTTTTGGAGATGGGAGCTCTGCCAAAATAATTAGGCAAGGAACAATAGTTGGACCGGGACTTCCCAAGATTAAAAATGTTCTTTGTGTAGAAGGTTTAAAACATAATCTCCTTAGTCTCCCATAAATTTGCGACAATGAACACTTGGTCACTTTCTCAAAAAATGTGTAGAATCTTAGATTAAATAGGAAAATCTATCATGAAAGGCTTACGCACAAGTGCCAACTACTACATAATCGAAAGTAACAATGAGAATGTATTGTCCACAAAATGTAATATGGCTGTGAAAAGGGAGTCTAAACTATGACACCAAAGGCTAGGACACGTGCATTATTGAAACTTAGGCAAGTTAAGTTCAAAAAGCTTAATAAGGGGTCTTCCCAAGATTAAAAAGGAAGAAAAGATTGTATGAGGTGATTGCCTAAAGGGTAAATAGATAAAAGTTAGACGCAAAAAGACAACCACCATAACAACATTGTTGAGGCATAAAAAAATAAGAAAAGAGTTGAAGCAAGGAAAGATCAAGACATAGAGGAGAAGAAAAGAACAAGAGAAATAGTTCAGAAGAACTCTTTGCGCGGACCCGCGCATATTGTTTGTGCAGACCCGCGCAAAGTAATATCGTTTGTGCGGACCCGTGTAAAGTATATGATGACTGCATGAAAAGTGATTTTTGTCCCACATCGCTGAAGCCAATATTTCACACGTGTGACATGTCTATAAATACTCCACTCCCTCTCTCATGAAGGGGTTCGAAGATTTCGGAGTGAAAGAGAAGCGAAGGAGAAGACTGAAGGTGCGGAGCATTGGGCTCCAGCAGATTGCGTGGTCCCGCGCAAAGGAGCATTGTGCTCCAGCAGTTTGCGTGGGATCCACGCAAACCGACTGCCTTGCAGTCTATAATAGCAATGGGCTGTTGTGCTGTTGAAATGGCCAGAGTCTTCAATCTTCAAGTTCTTCTTACTTAAGAGAGAAAGAAAAGTCATCGACAGAAAGGCGTATTCCTCCTAAGTCTCAGGAGATGATAGAAATAGCGTCAGAATGTTGCCGGAATCTCTATTTCTCTTGAAGACTGTTGATCGATTCATCAATTCCTCCTAAGTCCTAGGGGATGATTAGAATCATTGCCGTTATGCTGTCGAAATTTACATTTAACTATGATAGTTGAACTTATAATAAATTCTTTGTAATCTATCTTAGAATCAAGGGATATCAGAGGATGTAAATGAATCCAGAATCAATAAAATGTGATGATTATTTTTTATACTTTTCTATTGTTATGTCTGAATAAGATAATTTCCCCAAATCAAATACATTTGTTTCCTTGTCGAAACAAAATGGCGACTCTGCTGGGGACTTTATCTTATTTAACATTAACTTGGGGAAAGTTGTACGACTCTTATCATTTTTGGGCGTCTCTTAGACGCCAAAATGGCAACTCTTAGTGGGAACATCCTCCCCTTCATCTCTAAGATAGTTTACTTAATCCCTCGCATACTAACTTCACGTAAGTTTCATTATTGAAGGTACCCAAATTCAATCACACAATACTACTGATGGCTAACGTTGCGAGAAAAGTGAACTTCCGCTTCACCCCCACTAGGTTTGTAGTCAAATATGCCCCAAGCCGAACTCCCGAGCGTACGAATTCATGCACCACAAGCGGGCGCAAGGTGACTCAAATAGTAGTGGGAGTTATTTCTGTCTCACCCCAACCACAGGAGAGTGACGGGAACTGGATTGTGGTCTTGTCTCAAAAGACAAAACCAAGGAACTTAAAGAGCTGCAAGACAAACTTATCTTTACCAAGAGCTAAGGGACCAATCACGCGTAGTATAACAAGAAGAAAACCTGAGCTCGCTCCTCCTACGATATACCCTGAGCGAACAATTCCGCAGTTCACGTCGCATGATTTTCTGACTCTGGTCGCCCCAAGAACTAAATGGACGGAAGCACAGAAAGGTAAAATGTTGATGATAGGCTCACAGGCGACTGTGTCACCTCAGACTAGTTCGCCTATAACTAAGTCACCTCGATCAATCAGCAGCATGGAGAACACACAAAAGTCGAACGAAACTCTGATCTCTCCCTTCTTCATAAGTCCCTTTACGTCTATATACTCTCATATTACTCCAACGACAGTTTCGCCAGGCAGTAAAGGAGCTGCAATATACATGGCAGAGACGGGTCAAGAAAACAGGTCGACCACTGAAGAACGTGTTGACCAAATGGCAGAGGCGCAAAGAGCGCTAATGGACGAGTGCCGGAACCTCAGAGAAGCTCTGGCAACTCTGGCGCATAACGTAGCTCAGATAGTGGCTCCACCTATGATAGGAGCGAGAAATGGACAGGAGAACCAACCTGAAGGTTCCCGTCCACAGGGGATAGGATCGCGAGGATCCGTTCCACCAACAAGAGCTATAACACAGGATGATGTAAGGAAAGTCGTCGAAGAAGCAGTCAGAATAGAGAGAGAGAGAGCGCGCGAATACCGGTCGTTTCAGATACCGAACGCCGTACTCAAGAGAAGTAGAAGATGTCCCCTTTCCGGCTAATTTCAAGCATCCAGACTTTCAGAAGTTTAATGGAAAAGGGTCACCGGAAGAGCACCTGATGCACTTCATTACCAGCATGGGGAATTTCTCCATGATACCTCAATACTACTTACGATTATTCGGGTCATCATTGATAAGTAAAGCTTTCCGATGGTATTCAAATTTATCTCCAGGATCTATACGCACATGGGAGGAGATGCAAGATGCTTTCATGTCAAACTTCTTCTCGTCAGAATGTGATGTTAGCATCAAGGAATTAGCTTCAGTACGACAGCGAGAAGGAGAACCAGTCGAAAAGTTCATAAACAGATGGAAGACACTGGGGGCATCGTGTAGACAGTTGTCAGAAGAAAAGGAACAGGTCAAGATGTGTTTGAACTCTATGGAAACAGGAATCACGTTCGGACTCACCAACGCCGATGTCAGAACCTTTCGTGATCTGGCCACTAAAGCCCATGCGTTGGAATTAATGACTCGTAAGATGCCAACATTTCATCATGAAACCGTCAGGAGGATGCCCGACAGAACGACCGTTAATACTATCGATCGTGATAAGAAAAATCAAGATGTGAGGGGCTCAAGAGACAAAAGATTGGAAGGAAAAGAAGGTTGGAATCAATCAAGGGATAGGTATGGCAGAAAAAGGCTCAGAATGCTTGATTCTCATGAAGGATATGAATTCGATAAAGAAGACGTAATTCCTATGATGCAACAGTGGTTAAAAGCTGGTACCCTGGAATTACCAGAGCCCAAGCGCCCTGAAGATGTGATGAAGACCCGAGAAAGAAACTTTTGCCGTTATCATCGCCTAATGGGACATCCGACGGAGAATTGCTATACGTTGACGTGCATCATACAACGAATGGTAAATAGGGGCGAAATAATAACCAGTGAAAGCAAAGAAAAGAGTATGAGGGTGACAGTAAACGTATTTTCAGTCCAGGAAAAGGGTCGAGAAATAAAAGGGAGAGAAAACCAAAAGTCAATAAAGAATGCAGCAATGATTACGTTGCGATCGGGGAAGCAGGTAACGAGTCTGGTGAAGCAAAACGCAGGAATTACGAGAAAAGAAGTTACCGAAAGACAAAACAGCGAGGATAGAAGTAAAAACGGGAACGAAGCGATGAAAGTGGCTTATGACGTAGTTAGCCACTTGAAGGGCATACTGGCACGTCTAAGCATCTATGATGCGCTCAAGTTATCAGAAGAGTTTCGGCAGAGTTTGATCCAAGCGTTGTCTGATCACCATGTGAGAGAAGCTTTATTGACAGAAATGAAACATGAAAGACACAATGAACGGGCAAATTGTCTACCAGCAATCTCGTTCTCTGATGATGATTTAATTGGTGAAGTGGAACATAATAGGCCACTAATGATAGAAGGATATGTTTGTGAAAAGAAGATAAAACGGATTATGATAGACAATGAGTCTGCATTGAATCTTTTGCCACTCTCCATGATAAACAAATTGGGCTATCGCCGTTCTGATTTGCACCCCAGCAGAATGATGATACAGGGGTTTAATCAAGATGGACAACGCACACTCAGTAAGATTACAGTGACATTGGAAGTGGGAGAATTAATTACTACTATTCTATGTCACGTTATAAATGCTGTGATAACGTATAACCTTCTCTTGGGAAGGCCGTGGATACATCAGTACAGTATTGTACCCTCTACTCTACACCAATGTTTCAAATACTGTAAGAACGAAATGCAGTGCAAGGTGATGGTTGACGCAAAACCATATACAGAAGATGAGTCTTTCTTCACGGACGCCGGCTATTATAAAGGATTCTCCGAAGGGGTGGGAAATAATGATGAAAAGAGAGTCTTAAAAGACGTCCGAATAAACAATGTTAGAGAAGAAAGGGCGGAATCTTCTGAGACTGCAGAAGCGAGAAAGAAGTTCTATTTTGTACCCAAACGTCTGAGACAACCAGGACAGCCGCCGTTGACATTGTTATCAATAGAACAGTTGAAAATCTTACAATCCAATTATACGATGCCCTACCTAATATTGAAAGGTGTAAGCCATTTACAGCCGCTCCAGGAAGATTTCAAGTTAGGGCTAGTATTAAATACCCTGAGCCGATAGAATTCCATGCCGCAGCGAAAGCAAAGGATGAGATCACCAGCAATGTATATCATAGAGAGTTAACACTGCAAAATTTGAAAAACTACAGTGCAGTAAGCAAGAAAATCATGAGAAATATGGGCTTTGATTGTAACAAAGCCACTGGACTGAATCATGGGAAAGGAATTAAAATCCCTCTCGGGGTTAATCAGGAAAAGCGGAGAAAATTTCAGGGGCTAGGAGTAGAGTCATTAGTGAATATGGTATCAGTAAATATGACTTCGACCGCGTAAATACCAGAACAAGATCCTAAGGTAGTCGAGTACCCTGAAACAGCTCCAAAACAAATAGAAGACGGGGGGCAACCGACAATAGATGGCTTACGAGAAATAAATTTGGGAACAACAGAAGAGTCGAGAAATACATTCATCAGCGTCAACCTTTCTGAACAGGAATTCGAGAAAAATGGCCAACTTCTCAAAGAAAATAAAGACGTCTTCACCTGGACATATGAAGAGATGCCGGGACTGGAATCCTCTGTAGCGATGCATCGATTAAACATCTCCAAAGAAAAGAAACCAGTAAAGCAAACACAAAGACGATTCCACCCAGACCTGATTCCGTTAATCGAAGATGAAGTAAACAAACTAATAAAGGTTGGGTTCATCAGGGAAGTTAAGTATCCCAAGTGGATATCAAACATCATTCCTGTGAAGAAGAAGAATGGGCAAATCAGAGTATGTATTAACTTCAGAGATCTGAATGAAGCATGTCCAAAGGACGACTTCCCTCTCCCAATAACAGAGTTATTGATCGATAGTACTACTCAGTATGCTATTATGTCTTTTATGGACAGTTATGCAGGTTATAATCAAATCAGGATGGCGCCCGAAGATGAAGAGGCAACGGCATTCAGAACACCGCTCGGGATTTATTGTTACAAAGTTATGCCTTTTGGTCTTAAAAATGTCGGGGCAACATATCAGAGGGCGATGAAAAATATCTTTCAAGATATGATGCATAAACATTTTGAATGCTACGTTGATGACTTGGTGGTCAGGTCAGGAGATCATCAAGAACACTGAGAACATTTGGCAGCAGTCTTTCGTCGACTCAGAAAGAAACAATTAAAAATGAACCCAGCTAAATGTGCATTCGGAGTATCTACGGCCAAATTTCTCGGCTTCGTTGTACGGCACAGAGGCATAGAGATCGATCCAGGAAAAATTAAGGCTATTCAAAATATGCCGCCACCGACAACGCTAAAAGAATTGAAAAGCTTACAAGGAAAACTGGCGTACATTTATCGTTTCATTTCAAATCCGCAAGAAGGTGTCAGTCATTTTCTCGATTAATGAAGAAAGATACAGAATTTATATGGGATCACGCCTGTCAGAATGCATTTGATTCAATTAAAGAATTGCTGAAACAACTGCCGGTGTTAACAGCTCCAATAAGAGGTAAGCCGCTTATCTTGTATACATCTGCAGCTGCAAATTCTTTGGGTGCTTTGTTGGCACAGGTAAATGAAGCCGGAAAGGAGACTGCGCTTTATTATCTAAGCCGAACATTGATGGGGGTAAAATGCAATTATTCTCCGATTGAAAAAGAATGTTTAGCATTAATATTTGCCGTGCAGAAGTTAAGACATTATTGTCTCTCCTACGATATAACTTTGATCTCAAGAGCAGATCCGATAAAATTCTTGATGACTAGGCCGATGTTATTGAGAAGATTAGCCAAATGGATGTTATTATTATCAGAGTATACTATTTCATATAGGCCGGTAAAAGCAGTAAAATGGCAGGCCGTGGCAGATTTTCTCGCAGCACATCCTGTGGCAGAAAACGAAGAAATTAACGATGATTTTCCAGACGAGCAAGTTATGTTGGCCGAATCCCAGAGCCCATGGCAGATGTATTTTAATGGTGCTGCTCGAACATAGGGAGTAGGGGCAGGAGTGATATTCATTACACCTCAAGGCGATCTGTTGCCATACTCCTTCACACTGGGTACCGCATGCACGAACAATGAGGCCGAATACATGGCCCTCATTATCGGAATGGAAATAGCTCAGCAAATGGAAATAAAATTGTTACACATCTTCGGAGATTCTAAATTGATTATAAATCAATTGACAACAGAATTCGAAGTGAGGAAGCAAGAACTCTTGCCTTATTATCGAAAGGCTCAACGGTTGCTTGAGCAGTTCTGTCATGTGGAAATCAAACATATACCGCGGTCTGAGAATGTAAAAGCAGACGCTTTAGCCAGTCTGGCAGCGGCTCTGTCCTGCACAAATCGAAGTCCTCTTCAAATAACTATAGAAGAAAGAAGATTCCTGCCGTCTACAGAGGTTATCAAACAAACGTTTCCTATATCCTGTCTGGAAATAACGACAGATGATTGGCGTCAGCCTTTCGTCGATTATCTCAAATACAACATCTTGCCAGAAGATAATGCGCAAAGACAACAGATTAAGAAGCGATCGGGCAAATTTGTCATATGCAGTGAAGTATTGTATAGAAAATCTTATAATGGAATGCTATTATGGTGCTTAGACAAGCAAGAAGCAAATCAAATGCTGCGGGAAGCACATTCAGGAGAATGTGGAGTGCATCAAGCCGGCCGAAATTTATGCCATAGAGTGCATCGAATGGGTTATTACTGGCCTACCATGTTCAAAGATGCGATAGAATATGCGAAGCGCTGTCATGAATGTCAAATCCATGGGGAAGTGATACATGTCCCCCTGGAAGATTTACATCAGTCTGTTGCTTCTTAGCCTTTCTCAGCCTAGGGACTCGACATAATTGGCCCTATAAATCCACCTTCGTCCAAAGGAAAACAGTGTATTATGGCAGCAACAAACTATTTCTCCAAGTGGACTGAAGCAGTTGCTTTATGCAATGTTAAAGAAAAAGATCTAGTCAATTTCATTCGGCATGCCATAATATACCGTCATGGTATTCCAAAAAAGATCGTTTAAAAAATAGAGGCAGGGAAAAGCTGTGTCAGAAGTTCAGCATCCGACATTCGTTTTCAACACCTTACTATCTCCCGGCCAATGGATTAGCAGAGGCGTTCAACAAAACGATCATCAAAATAATAAAGAAGACGGTGACCGGCAATAAACGTGACTGGGATGAAAAGTTACAGGAAGCATTATGGGCCTACAGAGCTACCCATCGTACAGCAATAGGGGCGACACCGTATTCATTAATCTATGGCAAGGAGGCAGTCATCCCAATCGAAATACAGGTGGCATCGCTCAGAATAGCGGTACATCAGTCTATAACAGATGATGAAAATGCAAAAATAAGCTGAAAGAATTAGACATGCCCGATGAGAAACGTCTAGCAGCTCAGCAACGGTTGCAGTCATATCAGGCCAGGATATCGGTTACCTTTGATAAACAAGTTAAATATCGCTCTTTCAAAAAAGGGGATATGGTGTTAATGCTGAAAAGACCTATAGTGGTCACTCGCCGGATAGGGAGAAAGTTCGAGCCTAAATGGGACGGTCCATATGTGGTAAAAGAAGTATACTCCAATGGGGCATATAGAATCACAAATCAAGGGGGGCAGGGTATCAGTATACTTGTCAACGCCAGCTTCATCAAAAGATACTACCCCTGAAAAGAGACATGGTGATTTTGACCCAAAATATTATCAACAAAATGATTCTGTATAAAAAAGAGGCAAGAATGAATAAGATCACGTCTATATGAAGATTCTCTTGAAGATATCGATAAGATTGATATATTGCCTTACAAGGCACAGATCTTCTTAAAGATACTATCAAAAGCAAAGATATATCAATCTCAGTCAAAAAGGCAGTCTAGCTAAGCCAAATCCTAAAAGAGCCAAATCAAAAAGATCAACCTCTAAGAAAGAGCTAAAAGCTCTAAAAAATAAAAATTTAAAATTTAAAAAAAAGGATCAAGCTCTAAAAGGATCAAATCCTCAAAGGATCAAGCTCTAAAAGGGCCGGCCAACTACATATAAGACCTATCAAGATTGCCATTCGGGCAGCAGCGAGGAGTCAGTGGCCCTAAAATGCTCGCGAAGACCATCGTGCGCACCCATGTGGGCAGCTGACGAAGTCAAGGATTCAATGCCTAAAAGGCCATAAATCCGCGAAGACTAGTCACCATAACTCCCATGCCATCTGTATAGCTTTCCGGCAGCGCCACGGGGAACGGATGAAAGTGCCCTCCCGTGAATGGGCTCGACCTTGCAGACGAAGAAAATAGGGGCCGCAGTGCGAGCTTTTAGGCCAACCATGCGTAAACCCTCCAGATCTAGGGTTTGATTTCAGTAGTAACTCGTGAGGAAGGGATTAAGCCTACTCATTGATGGACTGACGACTACTCAAGAGCTTAAACTGTGTGTGCGCGCGCTCCACTACTCATGAGCTTAAACTGTTTGTGGCTAATTAAATTGAAACTTAGCACCACCAATTTAATACTCACATAGAGAATCCCACACTAACAAAGCATAAAAGGCTTGAAAATTATAATTAATAATATGATGAAATTACTGTATGAAAATAGGTTTGCCATAATATGATGTGATGAATGCCAACAAAAATGTCATTAATATGCGATGTGGAAAATGCCATCATAAATATCTCAAAATGCTATCATAAAAGCATATGTTAAATAAATTACCCGTTCAAAAGCATGTAAACAAAGATTACATGTTCAAAAATCACATATTTAAATTCTTCTACAACCCCTACTGCTTCTATATATTTGCGCAAATCCTCTTTTAATTGTGCCTGAGCTGCATCATGCTTGGATTTTTCTTTAAGAATAAGTTTCGCCTGATCAGGAACACCAGATAGCTTGCTCTCCAAAGATGCGATCACTTATCTACGTTGAAGTAGTGCAGGTTTTTCTATATCAACGGATTGAACATTCGCTCGCATCCTTTCTTCAACATCCTGAGTGGCTAATTCTTACTCATTATTCCTCTTCTCCAGTTGAGAGATTTCTTCTTTCAGGGCTGCAATGCGATCTTGGATAGTCACTCTCTCATCAGTATGAATCTTTAATTGATCTTGAAGAATCAGATATTCTTGCTCAAGTTTAAAGATAGATGAAGTCGTCAGAGAAGCTCGGTTCTTGAGATACAGCCAGCTACTTCCCATTTTCTAAAATCTCAGGGGCTATTACAGCATTTTCTACCGACGCCAATGAGATTACTGAATCGCGGAATTTAAGGAGCGAATCACGCAAAGGAGATATGTTAATTCTAGCCATCCTGGCAGAACTCTCCAAAATTTCCATAGCAACGTCCAAGTCCAACCATTGATCAGGATTTCTGAAGATATGGGCTATCGTCAACAAAGAGTGTTTCACCATAAGCATCTTGTGGATAGAGACTTTTACAAAAGACAATAGTTCAGATGTAGTGGCCACAGATTTGGAACTAGCCGCACCACTGCAAGAAGGGGTTCCTATAGCAAAAGAAGAAAGGCATTCAAATATATTATAAGATATGCGATTCTGAGTAAAATAACTAGTGCACATATATACCTGTAGCTGGAATACGATTAACAGAAGGAGAAGCTCCCTGAGTCATGGAAGGGACAAGTCCCACCATATCAGCAAAAGATGGTGCTCTAGCCTCCATACTCGAATCTCTGGTAGTTGGAGTTGGCAAGTTAGTGGTTTCTGTTGGAAATATAATTTCACGAGCTACCACTTTCTGTACCACCAATGGAACTACAGGAGCTCTTGGTGAAATTACTGTAAGAGGATTCGCTGAAGAAATCGCGCCTATCTCAGTGACCTGAGCACCTAAAAAAGGGAGACACGATAATTTTAAATAAATAATTGCTGTTAAATATGAAGATAAATATACGCATATGAAAGTTAAATCTCCTTTACTTGGTGAATATCCGTATTCACCATAATCTAAATACTCCTCCTCATCTTCCTCAGTTGCAGGAGATTTAGCAAGAATATTAATGCCAGGAAGAGCTTTAGAGGTTGAAGGAAGAGGTTCTATTTCAATGCCTTCTGTAATTGCTTCCTCTTCTCCGCCAATATCGACTTCGCCTTCTTCAAAATCATCTTTATCATCACGGCTTTCACTGTCCTCGTCGTCTTCATACTGCGAAGAGGCAGTAGTCTCTGATGATGAGGCTGAACTCTCATCTCCCAAAATCTCTTCGTCGACTTCTTCAATGACAGCTTGCTTTCCTTTACAAGAAGTAACACTACTGCTTTCTGGTGCGGACTCTTTGATGGTAGGGGAGGCAGATGCCTGTCTGGTCCCCTCTGAAAGAATGGGAGATGATGCCTATAAACGCGTTCTCGATCTAGTCATCGGGGAAGATGAATTAGGACAAAGGGGTTGTGAAGGAGGTATAGGAGCATCACAAGCTGGTTCTTCTTGAACCGCTGCAGTCTCTGCAGGAACTGGGAAAGATGCACCTTCAGCATCGTCTACAGCCTGATCTATAAAGTCCCAACAAGATTGCTCAAATTCTCTTAAAACTCCATAAGCAAACCAGTCATCCAAAGTGTTAATAGGCTTTATTTCGTGGATGGGATCTTCTAATGATATCTTGCTGCAAATTTCTCCACGATGAGACGCATGGCTCTTTTTTAAAACATAGCCGACTCCGCTTTCTAGTTGTTTGTCTTTCAGCCTAGGCGGGTGGAGAAAGATAGAAGAATCCACAGGCAAGCACTTAGTAACCAAATATGATTGATGGTCCCACCATCGCATCCAGCCGTATGATGTGCGAACTACACGATTACAGCCTGGAATTATGAAAGAAGATCCAACGCAGCCGTTCAGTAGCTGCTTCCATATCATGGCCTAGTTGAGAGGACCTATTCCATAACAACGCATTTTCCGAGTAACTAGTCCGTAGTCTTTTGGTACAGTTTGGCCGTAATCGAATTGACGAGCGAAACGACTGGGGTAATAAGGTTCTCTCCAGAACTTTGTCCCTTCCCGGAGGGGTAGACAGCAAGAACGAATGGAAAAGAAGAAAGCTCTTTCCGCTGCAGTGAGTGCGCCTTGATCTACAATGTCTGTATCCTCGGTGTAGCGATGGAGACCGATTTAAAGAAGTTTATTTGGTCATCATCTCGAATCTTATTTGCAACCCAGTCATATGATCTTTAGGCAATTGTCCTTTGTTGAAAGAACCAAAGTGGAAGGTGAGAAGGATGAACATATGCTTGCTCCGGGGCTTCGAAAGTCCATGGGAAGTAAACCCCTAGCCACCCTGTGATATAATGCCAAGAAGTATGTGCAGACGAAACGCGGAGAGTAGGATTTTTCACGTGGGTGGCTACTTCTCCAAGAGCTCTGTAAATAGAGCATAACACTGGAGGAGCAAGGGAATATCTGTGGCCTTCCGCCAAAGCACCAACTACAGCGAAGAAGGTGGGACGAACGGCGTCTGCCCATTTAGAGCTGGGCAATACGACTAAGCTCAGCCAATAGGCCAAGAAAGCTGCAAGCTCTCCGAAGGAGATATACTCTGGTCTCTCCTTCATTGTGTCTCGGAGCTTTGTTAGCTCCTTAGAGTGACAATCACGAAATCTTCAAAAGAAAAAAAAAGGGGGTAAATGTGCAGAAATCTCTAGACAACAAGGATATAAGGAGAAAAGTCAATTTTTGGACTGATAAATACCTGAGGCCTCTGGAGAAATGTGCCAGCCATTGCAAAGGGGAGATCTTGTGAAAATTGGGAAATTTACTCATCTCTTTGAACAGTTCGATGGTGGTTTCAGAAATAGAAGGTCTGTGATCGGGAGAGGATACAAAGGCCAACTCCCTATTGGTTGGAATAAATTCATCGTAGAATTTACCTGTTATTGGGAGACCAGCTATGCGGTGAAGATCCCAAAGTGTTATACTCATCTCACCGTAGGTTAAGTGGAAGGAGTTGGTTGTGGGCGACCAGTACTCGAGGAAGCCTTTCAGTACAGTAGGTTCTTTATAGAAGTACTTGGAAGTCACTTCTATAGCATCATAAAGGCTGATTTTCGCAAGTGTACTTGTGTGCTTCAGTAAAATAGCTTCCGCCCAATCAGAATAATAACGTCGAGTAGTTAATAGTCCTCTGATGCGAAACTCTTCTTGTCCCCAGAGTTATCCCCGATCTCGGAAACGCTGCAGGACTGTCTCATAAAAATGTGAAGGAAAGAGGTCGTGAGGACTATGGAAAGGAACTAAGAAGATCATGGGATGAATTTCTCCTATTTTTTGTCGCGGTTCTGCATTTGTATTACTCCCTCAAGGATCCGGAGTTCTCTTGTGGCCCACGATTCAGTATACATCAATCTTTCACCATGAACGTAATCCTTGGGTTCACAGTCAAGCATAGACTGATGGCGGTAGACATTGATGGAAATTATTGTCATGCCTTCTGCATGAGGGTTGTCAAACTTCATAACGCCTTCAATAACCCGTACTGAATCCCATGAGTTCTGAAGTCTCTTCTTCTTATGTTCATTGATTTTCTCTGCAAACTCTTTCGCCTTATTCCGGCGAATCTTCTTCGAACGGGAGGCCAGGGGAGTGTCCTCACGAAAAGATGGTCTTTCGCTATCAGTATGAATGTGAGCAGTAGTTTTCAACCATTCGTCCCAGTCGTACTCTCTGTCGTGCTTAGGAGGACACTTGATATCTCCTAATGATATGGATCTATGAATGGGAGATGTAAGAGATTTTATGCGATCAGAGAAGTCAAAGGTGGGAAGAATAGGCTCTTTAAAATAAGCAGGAGTGTTGGAGGTAGTCTTTGTTCGTTTAGCAGGCAGTTGATCGGGAGAAGGTTGGTCAGAAGGAGTCACAGGACGAGCTGTTTGCTTAATACGGGCCATAGTGAAGAAAGGATTTAAGAAAAAGTAGATAAATGTCAGAATGAAAATAGAAGAAAGGTGAAAATGGCCAAGTGTTGGAAGGTTCAAAGGATAGAAAATCAGCTAAGTACGGGACGCTTTGCGCGGGTCCGCGCAAAGCATATAGATTGTGCGGTACGTGGCGGACTACAGAGGAACTTGGGCAAACAACAAAGGTTTGCGTGGGACCGTGCAAATGTAATCGTTTACGCGGGATTGTGCAAAGGTTATCATTTGCGCAGAGGAGAAACACAGCAGAAGAGTTTCGCCAGAGCACAGAGGGTTTGTACTAATGACGAAGTAGCTGGGCTATTTATAGGGATCATGGTCGAGTATGGTACTCGGCCTAGCTTTGCGCGGGACCACGCAAACCTTGCAGAAAGAAAGAAATTGATCATTTTCTTTGATTTTCTGAAAAAAATAAAGAACGGAGCAAGGGGGCATCTGTTGAGGCATAAAAAATAAGAAAAGAGTTGAAGCAAGGAAAGATCAAGACATAGAGGAGAAGAAAAGAACAAGAGAAATAGTTTAGAAGAACTCTTTGCGCGGACCAGCGCAAAGCATATCATTTACGCGGACCCGCGCAAAGCAATATCGTTTGCGCGGACCCGCGTAAAGTATATGATGACTGCATGGAAAGTGATTTTTGTTCCACATCGCTGAAGCCAAGATTTCACACGTGTGAAATGTCTATAAATACTCCACTCCCTCTCTCATGAAGGGGTTTGAAGATTTCGGAGTGAAAGAGAAGCGAAGGAGAAGACTGAAGGTGCGGAGCATTGGGCTCCAGCAGATTGTGCGATCCTGCGCAAAGGAGCATGGTGATCCAGCAGGTGCGGGATCCGCGCAAACCGACTACCTTGCAGTTTATAACAACAATGGGCTATTGTGCTGCTGAAATGGCCAGAGTCTTCAATCTTCAAGTTCTTCTTATTTAAGAGAGAAAGAAGAGTCTTCGACGGAAAGACGTATTCCTCCTAAGTCTCAGGAGATGATAGAAATAGCGTCAGAATGCTGCCGGAATCTCTATTTCTCTTGAAGACTATTGATTGATCCATCAATTCCTCCTAAATCCTAGGGGATGATTAGAATCATTGCCGTTATGCTGCCGAAATTTACATTTAACTATGATAGTTGAACTTATAATAAATTCTTTGTAATCGATCTTAGAATCAAGGGATATCAGAGGATGTAAATGAATTCAGAATCAATAAAATGCGATGATTGTTTTTTATACTTTTCTATTGTTATGTCTAAATAGGATAATTTCCCCAAATCAAATACATTTGTTTCCTTGTCGAAACAAACATCAAAACCTTTGGTCTTGTTACATATAGACCCAGTGGGTCCTACCAAAGTTGAAAGTCATGGCAAAGTGACTCCAAAATGAGAAAGGATACTGCATAAATCGTATCAGGAGTGATCATGGTGGTGAATTTGAAAATGAGTGATTTTAAAGATACTTTGATGAGAAAGGAATTCACCATGAATTCTCAGCCCCGAAAACTCCATAGCAAAATGGAGTTGATGAAAGAAAGAATCGAGTTTTGTAGGAAATGGGTTCAGTTATGTTGAATTGAAAGGATATGGCCAAAAGCTTCCGGGCTGAAGCAGTCAATACCACCTACTATATGATAAATAAAGTATATTTACGTAACGCCTCGACTTTTCAGGACCTGAGTATATGACTCGTTTCCTAAAAACCCAAGTGTTAACCTTAAAGGATGGTCAAATTTGAGTTTATAATTTTTTTCAACTATCAGAGTAAACAGATAAGCGTAGAATGGACAAGTATGCATAAAGGAAAAATTACAATTACATTTAGAATGTATAAGAGGTTGCCCATAATGACTTATACAAATTAATGCCTCAATGTTAACAATTATAAGATTTACATACATGAGAAATATAAAAGAAAATATATGAATGAAAGCTGTAAGACCCCACAGCTACATTGACAAGTACAACTACACATCCTTGACCATCATAACGGCTCCTCATCAGTATGAACCTTCATATCACTTAAGCCACTTGTACTACCCGTATGGTTGTATATTTGATGGATGAGTGACCAACTCAGTGTGAATTCCCCTTAAGATTACACACTACCGCATTAGGTAAGCATTGTTATAAAACAAAGCACACAAAATAATACATGATGTAGCTTTTATTAGATGCATGGATGCGTGAATGCAATCATCGACCTGGGAAAAGCGTCTAGACGGTCAATGGGCTCGTCACCTATGCAATCATCGACCCAAGAAAAATAACAGACGGTCAGTGTCTCGAGTAAGTCATCCAGTCAGGCAAATACGTATATCGCGTACGATAGCAATATATGCTGGTTTGTGCTGTGTATGCATGATTAGCCAACCCGTTATTAGTCCAATTACAACCAGCCAATTTAAATAAGCTCAAAGGTCACTACGGGGGCTTATCACCAGAGTAAGCCGTCAGCTCAGTCATAGGTCCTATACCACCATCTCCGGCTCACGAGAATACCATCTTAGAATGTTTAATGGAAACCCATCGACTAATGGCCAATCATATTACAATATATAGGACTTACCATCGTAGGGTTGCACGGTAAAAAATATCGAACCCATATAGGAAAAATACCCAAAACAAAGCCACATAAGGCGATATCAAGACAAGACCCATAAGGTAAATATCAAAATAAGCCACATAGGGCGAGTATCAAAACCATGCGATAAATGACCATCCTTGAAAACCGCTTAGACACATCAACCCTGGACGGTAGCTCACATCAATGGTTAATTTAAACCACTATTTAATAACCACTAAGCCGAAGGTTCATTACAATCACAACCAGTTGGGTTACATCCCAAGTATGGGTGTACATTTATAGGTGGGGATTTTTTACTAATGTACCAGTTCAAATCTCAGATGCAATCCACATGTAATCCAATAACATGAATTAAATATACTAGATAAACATTAAGCATGTGATGTAGCAACTCAATTCCAACAATTAACACATGTGGTTATAGAATGGAGATATCATTAAAATAAAACTATAAGTTAAGTTAATGGGAAAAACGGAAAGCTTAAGGGGAAGAATCATCACCTTATAGTTTGAACTGCCTACCAGTGTTGCTAGAGAATACGTGCTCCCTTAGAATCAAACCCTATCATAAATTGTAAAGTTTTACCGTTAGATTCAAGCGTTATACACTATTCTTGGTCAAGGTCTTAGCTTAGGATTTGGATTACTTAAGTTCTTAGAGTTTAGTTCTAAGGGTTGATCTATAATGTATACGTAGTTTATATACAACGTAATAATATGGTTAGTTACTCTCTAGAGGTAATGGTACAACTATTATTTGTGGCCATGGTAATAATTAGTATTAAAATCGTAATAAAATAGTATAACCTACTATTTAAGACAATATTCTCAAGTGATGGACACCATGCTAATATCATTAATGGTAGTTTCATCTATGATAACTAATATTATCGAAACACGTTAATAGTAATCATTATGGTGATAATTAGTATTATGATTTACTATGACAATATATAAGAGTGGCAAAACAATACACTGATATTTAATAACGATATTATTTTATTTTATTGTCTATAATAACTTTGATTAGAACAAATAATTTCCTAATGGCTATGCATTTCTAACATTAACAATCCTAATCAAGATAGAAGTGGTAACAATGCTAATTGAAATTAATTGAAATTAAGAGAATTTCGGTATGGATAGAAAGACGCGGACTCACCTTAGTCGACTCGGTTCAAGTCGAGTTGACTTGGCTCCTCTTAACCTCCCACCTTTCCGTTTCTCCTTCATCTCTTCTTCTCTCACTAGGATTCACTAACAATGGTGTTCAGCCACCCTGAACTTTATCGTACTCAACCTAGAGTCGACTACACTTGGTTTAAATTCGAACTGAGTTGAGTTAGTAGCAGCTACGACTCAACATCCTCTTTCTAGCTTCTCTCCTTCTCTCTCTTCCTTTCACTTAGAAAACTCCAGAATACCTGGACTTGTCCTAGCCATGCCTGGACCAAGCCCAACCTGGCTTGACCCAGTTGAGTTGAGGGTCAGCAACTAACCGAGTTCACTTGGTTGGGTGAACTCGGGAGCAAGCAATATCACCCCCACTATGCTCTCCGCTTCTTTTCTCCTCTCACTTCTTCCTAATTTCTCCTCCTCTCTACCCTGGGGTGAACTGGACCTAACCAGGGCTGTCCCAAACTTTGAACCGAGTCAGCGACTTGGTTCGCTGTACAGCAGCGTGGTGCAGCTACACCTCTCTCGTTCTCTCACGTTCTCTCCTTTTTTTCTTTCTTCTCTCTCTCTCTCTCATTCATATGCTGGAACTCCAGCAAGGACTGGAGTAGACCCAAACCAAGCTCAACTCGGTTGGCTTATCCCATCAATCAAGGTGGGTGCACTAGTGACTCAGTTGGGCCGAGAATGGTGCAACACGCACACACACACACACACACACTCTCTCTCTCTCTCTCTCTCTCTCTCTCTCAAACCCTCTCTCACATTCTCTTTTGGTCGTGAGCAGCAGGCATCCAAACTGATTTGATCTTGCCCCATTCATGGCAAATGGTGCGGCTCAAATGGGGAAGAAGAAGACGGCCTTTAATGGCGTCTTATAGAACACGACTCCTTCCCCCAATCCAACCCTTTAGGAAGGTTTATTTAGGCC
Source organism: Magnolia officinalis (assembly GCA_021015155.1). Classification (NCBI taxonomy): domain Eukaryota; kingdom Viridiplantae; phylum Streptophyta; class Magnoliopsida; order Magnoliales; family Magnoliaceae; genus Magnolia; species Magnolia officinalis. The sequence goes on along the minus strand of JAJHSJ010000004.1, from coordinate 42,669,591 downwards.
TTAGGAAGCTTTTAGTCAAGGATTTTTGAACCTTGGGAAAGATTTAGGTGGTGGGTTTGGAAGGAGAAGGAAACGGTCGGTTTCCTCTCAAGCTGCTATAAGAGGTGGAGAGTAGCTACAGCTACTCGATCCTCCTTTCTTTATAGAGAACCCTAGTTCTCTGGGGCCATTGGATGAAGAATGAGTGGCCCAGATCGCACTAGCTTGAAGCCATTTCCAGATATAGCTTGAAGGACCGAAACCGACCACGGTTTTGGTTTTTCTGTGGGTGGAAATCCTCTCCCATGTGGAGAGCTACTGGGCAGCTGGGAATAGGCCACGTGGATGGCCAAGATGGGAGGAGAAACCACTCATGCAGATTGCCACTATGGCAAATAGTAGTTTCCATTTTTGGAAAATCAAGTTTTGTATAGCCCACTTGCGCCTGTGAATGTGCATCTGTATGTGCGATACCACACATGAAATTGTGAGAGTTCGGTCTGGATCTCCCAATCTCTAAGATGAACGGTTTGGATCGTCTAAGCGTGCGATCATGGTGGGCCACGTTTGCAACAAACGGGCGCCCCCCGTTTTTTTAAGAACTCCCGCTGGCAGGAAGTCTTCTTGATTTTGGAAACTTCAGGTCAGCTGACCGTTCTTCTTGGAATGGTGCATCGTGAGTGCACATCCTTGTCGTGCACTCACTCTCTGAGGTGGGGGTCCACCATGATGATCGTGATAAATCCACTTTGCTCATTCCCTTGGAGGCTCTAATCAGAACTTTTGACAAAAGTTCAGGCAGATTTAAGGTCTAGGTGGGGCCCTCAACTCGATCTGTAGTTCCTAATGGTGGTTTCTCATTGACCCAATGGCCGAATCATCCTGGGCTTAAACGTCAACAGTCAAAGCGGTCCTAATGGCTGTTTGTACGTCTTCCGTAATGAGTAACTGACCAGATACTGATTTTAATGGAAATTTTGTGATGATCACTTTGTTATAAATCATTTTATTTTATTTTAACCATGTTGTGGGACACTTAAGCATGGATGGGGCATATCTAACCACAAGTGGGCCTGACTACATGACCCTTGGGACCTATTAGGGGGTTTCCATCAACTTAACGGTTTGATCATCTTTAAATCTGATCTCCAAGGCTCATATAGGATCCTAGTCCATTTTAAAGGGAGTTTAATGGTCAGATTGACTTTAATTGTTTACAACTCTTTGAGCTTTCTGCCTAATGTAGAGGGGACGTGATGGTTCCCTTCATGATTGAGTATTTAATTTATTTGATCAAGGGTGGTTCCATCATTTCATCATCCAATGATTATCAACCATACCTAAGTTTTACCATCCAATGTAAGTTTGATTTTACAAGTGATTATTAATGGGATTTAAGGCCCGAATGTTGAGTTCTTACAATCTTAATTGTGTGTTACTTGGAGTTTATCTTGAAGTAAGTGGAAAGTGGGTTTGGCGATTCGAACCTCAAAAGATGATGTACTCTCTTATTTGTCTAGCAAGGTGATCGAAATAGATGTCTCTGGCCCAGTCAACAGATGGATGACTCGATTCATAGATGTAGTTTCCTTCATATGGTCTGATTTATTCCAAACTCGACCCACACTGAAACAAAAGGTTGCCCGACTTGTTTAAAAGGAAAACGAGTGATAGTTTTAGGTGGTAGGATAATTTAATCATCGTAGAAAAATGATGGATTGTCTATTAGTAGTTGTAGATCAGATTAACTGTGGGTCCGAGTCACAATGATTAACTTATGGTTCCCTAAAGGGTCCTACTAGTGTGGTCAAGTGGCATGTCCGGGGATAAGAGGTCTTAGTCCTGATGGTTCAAGCTTCAATGCCTAAGATGTATGGTTAGGTTTAGACTAAAATGAATGTGAGTGTTCCAGGAACTAGGTTTATATTACTAAGTTGGGTCTTCACGATAACACCCGAGTACTGAAAAGTACGGGGTGTTACAATCTACCCCCCTTAAAGAGAATTTCGTCCCTGAAATTCTACACTTTCTCTATGAATGTGAACAACGATCTATATTACGATGTCCATGTGCTTTTTCTAGTTCTTTCACGCTAAGTTTATTTATATATGCAGGCGCTCATGTCTTACTACTAGGACAAGGGTCATTATAACCTACCCCCCTTAAAGAAAAATGAATAAAGTCCTACTTCAATATTTAATGATGTATGTATCTAGTACTAATACTATGAGTGGTTCAATTATCCTAAAGATGTACCCTATGAAATCCTAATGGGCTTTATTTAAATTCCTCACGACCCTTAAGTTTCTCGTCTAGCAGATCAACTAAGGCGTCTAAGTCCCACTAAAAGTTAGAGATCATTTCAACATTAGTCAAATCTAGGGAGTTTTCTTAATGCTCATCAACATCGAAATTTCCCTATAACAACTACTAAGGCCATCAATCTATTTATGTGGCAACTAATAGCATTATTTTAAAAAAATAATAATAAAATCTTTACTTTAAATGATAGTTCCCCATTATCTTAAAGTATGACACAATCTTCTAGTTTTCATCATCTGAGTTGACACAGATAGATGTCGTAGTGGGTTTGAGCCTGATACCTCGATCCTTCGCCTACGTATAACAGAGGATTTGGGTATCAATTCCTAACCCTGTTAAATCTCGGTCCTCTGCTTGATCAGGGCATTGGAATCATTGAGATTAGCTAGGACTTAGAATTTGAGCCAAACCACGTATACATCACGTGAACATGTTTTCATCGATTCGTGGTCTCGATTATTCTAGACTCATGGGAAATATCACATGTTCTCCAAAGTTTTCAGTAAGAGTGCCCAAAATTTACATGAATGGACGCAAACGACCATCACGCTTCCAATGCGCACTCTGGTTATCTAAGCACTACTTGGAAATTCTAGGTTTAGGATCTCCACATGAGCCTGAGTCTGAAATTTTTACCAAATCCATCTAAGCTTTCAAATCTAACCCTAATGTGTGCAGCTTAGGGTTGAAAATCTACCCAAGGTTCCATAGCTTCCCCTCAAATAAATTTCGTGCACCAAAATTTTTAGGAATCATTATTTATACATAAAGAGATGTATTAGGGAGTTCAGATTATGTTCCTAATGCGATTCTTAAGTCTAAAGATCATTTGTTTCCAATTAAATGTGCAGTATGGTGGTTAAGGAAATGCCCACGAGTTTAAGTTCATTTCATCCACTAAGTGCTGTGACAATGTTATGTCCAACTACGAAAAATTATAGGAGTGTGAATCCTAGATTTCTAAAATATTCTTTGGGGAGTCAAGTCCAAGGAATGTTCTCATTTGACCTCGAACACACCACAGTGGGTATTTGTCCTCCCACGATGCATGAGTTAAATTCCTAAGTTCAAACAACAATTCTAGTAGTTTTCAAGGGAACTAGAGTTTAATCTAACATATGGTATGGTGGGCAAAGAATCTCCTATATTGTTTCTTACTAAAGAGATGGTTTAAGGAATTCAACAACTATCCGAGTGGTTTACAAGGGAATAATAATAAAAAAATAAAAAATCTTTTCTAGTTTCAAACAGTGGTTCTACAGTTTATAGGCGAACCAAAGTTTTTTTTTTTTTCCTTCGTTCAAATGTCTACTTCTTAAATGTTCAAAGGGGACCTGAAAACATTTCTAAGTTATACGGTTATCCAAACAATTCTTTAAGGAACATAAAATGTTGAGTATCTATATTTTCAACTTTCCTAAATCCGAGGAGAAATGTGCCTAAGTTCAAATGGCTATCCTTATCATTTTATGGGGGAGCAAAGTTTGGATCTTTACATTCTCAACCATTCTTCTAAGTCTAGGAGAAATTCATCTAAGTTCAAATTTCTAATTTCAAACATCCTAACTTGAGACATTTAAAGTTTGTATAAGATCATTTTCTAAGGACAAGTTTGTCCAAAACTATGCTCTGATACCAACTGTAATGTCCCAACTTTTTAGGACCCAAGTATATGACTTGTTTCCCAAAAACCCAAGTGTTAACCTTAAAGGATGGTCAAATTCGAGTATATATATATATATATATATATATATATATATATATATATATATATATATATTTTTCAACTATTAGAGTAAATAGATAAGTGTAGAATAGACAAGTAAGCATAAAGAAAAAAAAAATTGTAATTACATTTAGAATGTACAAGAGGTTGCTCGAAATGACTTATACAAACTAATGTCTCAACAATAACAATTACAAGATTTACATACATGAGAAATATAAAATAAAATATATAAATGAAATCCGCAAGACCCCGCAGTTTCCTTGACAAGTACAGCTACGCATCCTGGACCATCATAACGGCTCCTCATCAGTTTAAACCTGCATATCACTTAAGCAACCTGTACTACCTGTACGGTTGTATATTTAATGGTTGAGTGGCCAACTCAATGTGAATTCCCCTCAAGATTACACACCGTCGTATTAGGTAAACATAGTTATAAACAAAACACACAAAACAATATATGAAGCAGGTCTTATTAGATGTATGGATGGGTGAATGCAATCATCGACCGGGAAAAGCGTCCAGACGGTCAGTGGGCTCGTCACCCATGCAATCATTGACTCAGGAAAAACGTCTAGACGGTCAGTGCCCCGGGTAAGACATCCAGTCAGGCAAATATGTATATCGCATACGATAGCAATAGATGCTAGTTTGTGCCATGTATGCATGATTAGCTAACCCGTTATTAGTCCAATTACAACTAGCTAATTTAAATAAGCTCAAAGGTCACTACGGGGGCTTGTCACCAGCGTATGCCGACAGCTCGGGCATAAGTCTCATACCACCATCCCCGACCCATGAGACTACCATCTTAGGATGTTTAATGGAAACCCGTTAATAAATGACCAATCATATTGCAATATATGGGACTTACCATCACAGGGTTGTACGGTATAAAACATCAAACTCATATAAGGAAAATACCCAAAACAAAGCCACATAGGTCGATATCAAAACAAGCCACGTAAGGCAAATATCAAAATAAGCCACATAGGGCAAGTATCAAAACCATGTGATAAAAGACCATCCTTGAAAACTGCTTAGATACATCAACCTTGAATGGTAGGCCCACATCAATGGTCAATTTAAACTACCATTCAATAACCACTAAGCCGAAGGTCCATTACAATCACAACCAATCGGGTTACATCCCAAGTATGGGTGTACATTTATAAGTGGGGGTTTCCCACTAATGTACCAGTTTAAATCCCAGAAGCAATCCACAAGTAATCCAATAGCATGAATTAAATATACATGATAAACATTAAGCATGTGATGTAGCAACTTAATTCCAACAATTAACACATGTAATCCAATAGAATAGAGATATCATTAAAATAAAACTATAACTTAAGCTAATGAAAAAAATGGAAAGCTCAGGGGGAAGAATCATCACCTTATAGTTTGAACCACCTACCAGCGTTGTTAGATAATGCGTGATCCCTTAGAATCAAACCCTATTATAAATTGTAAAGCTTTACCGTTAGATTCAAGCGTTATATGCTATTCTTTGTCAAGGTCTTAGCCTAGGGTTTGGATTACTTGGGTTCTTAGAGTTTAGTTCTAGGGATTGATCTATAATGTTTGTGTAATTTATATATAATGTAATAATATGGTTAATTACTCTCTAGAGGTAATCGTACAACTATTATTTGTGGCCATGGTAATAATTAGTATTAAAAATCATAATAAAATAGTATAACCTACTATTTAAGACAATATTCTCAAGTGATGGACACCATGTTAATATCATTAATTGTAGTTTCATCTATGATAGCTAATATTAGTGAAACACGTTAATAGTAATCATTATGATGATAATTAGTTTTATGATTTACTATGATAATATTTAAGAGTGGTGAAACAATACACTAGTATTTAATAACGATATTATTTTATTTTTTTGTCTATAATAACTATGATTAGAACAGATAATATACTAATGGCTATGCATTTCTAACATTAACAATCCTAATCAAGATAGAAGTGGTAACAACTCTAATTAAAATTAAGGGAATTTCGGTATGGAGAGAAAGACGCAGACTCACCTAGTCGACCCGGTTCGAGTCGAGTTGACTCGGCTCCTCTTAACCGCCCACCTTTCCTTTTCTCCTTCTTCTTTACTTCTCTCGCTCGGATTCAATAACAATGGTGTCCAGCCACCCTGGACTTTATCGTACTCAACCTAGATTCGACTATGCTTGGTTCAAATTTGAACCGAGTTGACTCAGTAGTAGCTACGACTCAACCTCCTCTTTCTAGCTTCTCTCCTTCACTCTCTTCCTTTCACTTAGAAAAGTCCAGCAATACTTGGACTCGTCCGAGCCATGCCTAGACCAGGCCCATCCTGGCTCGACCCAGTTGAGTTGAGGGTCAGTAACTAACCGAGTTCACTTGGTTGGGTGAACTCGAGAGCAAGCAACACTCCCCCCCCCCCAATACCACACTCTCAGCTTCTCTTCTCCTCTCACTTCTTCCTGATTTCTCCTCCTCTCTACCGTGGGGTGAACTGGACCCAACCAGGGCTATCCCAAACTTTGAACCGAGTCAGCGACTCGGTTCACTGTATAGTAGCGTGGTGCAGCCGCACCTCTCTCTTTCTCTCACGTTCTCTCCCCTTCTTATTCTTTATTCTCTCTCTCTCTCCCTCTCTTTCATATGCTGGAACTCTAGCAAGGACTGGAGCAGACCCAACCCAAGCTCAACTCGGTTGGCTTGTCCCCGTAACCACGGCGGGTGCACTAGTGACTCGGTTGGGCTGAGAATGGTGTAACATGCACACAAACACACACACACATATGCACACACACACACACACACACACACACACACTCTCTCTCTCTCTCTCTCTCTCTCTCTCAAACCCTCTCTTACATTCTCTTTTGGCCATGACCAACAAGCATCCAAACAGATCAGATCTTGCCCCATTCGAGGCAACTGTGCGGGTCGAATGGGGAAGAGGATGACGACTATTAATGTTGTCTTGTAGAACACGACTCCTTCCCCCAATCCAACCCTTTAGGAAGGTTTATATAGGCCCTAAGAAGCTTTTAGGCAAGGAATTTGGAAGATTGGGGGAGATTTGGGTGGTGGGTTTGGAAGGAGAAGGAAACGTTCGGTTTCCTCTCGAGCTGTTGTAAGAGGTGGAGAGCAGTTGTGGCTACTCGATCCTCCTTTCTTTATAAAGAACCCTAGTTCTGCAGGGCCATTGGATGAAGAATGAACGGCCCAAATCGCACTAGCACGAAGCCATTTCTAGATACAGCTTGAAGGACAAAAATTGGTCAAGGTTTTGGTTTTTTTGTGGGTAGAAGTCCTCTCCCACATGGAGAGTTACTGGGCGGCTGGGATTAGGCCACGTGGATGGCTAAGATGGGAGGAGAAACCCCTCATGCGGATTGCCACTATCGCAAAGAGGAGCAGTTTACATTTAAAAAAAATCAGGTTTTGTATAGGCCACTTGCCCCCATGATTATGCATCTGTACGTGCGATACCACACGTGAAACTGTGGGGGTTCGGTTTGAATCTCCCAATCTCTAAGTTGGACAGTTTGGATCGTCTAAGCGTGAAACTGTGGGGGTTCGGTGCCCCCCATTTTTTTAAAAATGCCCTCAGGCATGAAGTCTTCCCAATTTTGGAAACTTCGGGTTAGGGAGCTCTGACCGTTCTTCTTGGAATGGTGCACCATGAGTGCACATCCTTGTCGTGCACTCACGCTCTAAGGTGGGGGTCCACCATAATGATTGTGATAAATCCACTCCGCTCATTCCCCCTGGAGGCACTAATCAAACCTTCTGACAAAAGTTTAGGCAGATTTAAGGTTTAGGTGGGGCCCTCAACTCGATCTGTAGTTTCTCATGGTGGTTTCCCATTGACCTAATGGCTGGATCATCCGGGGCTTGAACGTTAACAGTCGAAACGGTCCTAATGGTTGTTTGTACGTCTTCCGTAATGAGTAACTAACCAGATACTAATTTTAATGGAAATTTTGTTATGATCACTTTGTTATAAATCATTTTATTTTATTGTAACCATGTTGTGGGACACTTAAGCAGGGATGGGGCATATCTAACCTCAGGTGGGCCTCACTACATGACCCTTGGGTCCTATTAGGGGGTTTGATCATCTTTAAATCTGATCTCCAAGGCTCGTATAGGATCCTAGTCCATTTTAAAGGGAGTTTAATGGTCAGATTGACTTTAAACCTAATTATTTGAGACTCTTTGAGCTTTCTGCCTAATCTAGAGGGGACATGATGGTTCCCTTCATGATTGAGTGTTTAATTTATTTGATCAAGGGTGGTTCCATCATTACATCATCCAATGATTATCAACCACACCTGAGTTTTACCATCCAATGTAAGTTAGATTTTAAAAGCAATTAGTAATGGGATTTAAAGCCCGAATCTTGAATTCTTACAATCTTAATTGTGTGTTACTTAGAGTTTATCATGAAATAAGTGGAAAGTGGGTTTGGTGATTCGAACCCCAAAAGATGATGTACGTTCTTATTTGTCTAGTAAGGCAATCGAAATAGACGTCTCTAGCCTACTCAACGGATGGATGACTCGATTCATAGATGTAGTTTCCTTCAGATAGTCTGATTTATTCAACCCGACCCACACTGAAAGAAAAGGTTGCCTGACTTGTTTAAAAGGACAACGAGTGATAGTTTTAGGTAGTAGGACAATTTAATCATCATGGAAAAATGATGGATTGTCTATGAGTAGTTGTAGATCAACTTAACTGTGGGTCCGAGTCACAATGATTAACTCATGGTTCCCTAAAGGGTCCTACTAGTGTGGTCAAGTGGCATGTCTGGGGACAAGACGTCTTGGTCCTGATGGTTAAAGCTTCAATGCCTAAGATGTATGGTTAGGTTTAGACTAAAATGAATGTGAGTGTTCCATGACTAGGTTTATATTACTAAGTTAGATCTTCACAATAACACCCGAGTACTAAAAAGTACAGGGTGTTACAATTGAAGAGTAGGCTTAAACAAAACACCATATGAGATATGGTATGGAAAACAACTTAGTGTGAAACACTTCCTTGTCTTTGGCAGTAAATGTTATATCCTAAAAGACAGAGAACACCCAGGTAAGTTTGAATCTAAAAGTGATGAGGGCATCTTTTTAGGATACGCCTTAAATAGTCGTGCTTATAGAGTATACAATCTAAAACCCTCACCATTCAAGATTCAGTTAATGTGGTGATTGATGATCAACTTCATGAAGAAGAGAGTTCCTTGAATGAATTGGACGATGATGTGGATTCATGCATTCTAGGTAAATCAGATAACAAAACTACCACATCTAATGAACCTTAACCATCGTCTAACATACTCATCATTAAAGATCACCCCCTAAATCAAATCATTGGAGATCTTAATGATGGTATAAGAACTTGACGTCAAATAGAAAATATATATATAGTCATATCTGCTTTACCTCAAAGATTGAGCCCAAAAATATTGTGGAAGCTCTTCAAGATGAATATTGGATAAATGCTGTGCAAGAAGAACTTTAACAATTTCAAATAAATGAGGTATGACAACTGGTTCCTAGGCCATTTGATACAAATATCATTAGAACTAAATGGATCTTTAAGAATAAATCCGATGAATATGACAATGTGATTAGGAATAAAGCAAGATTGGTAACTCAAGGATAATCATAGATAGAAGGTATTGACTTTGATGAAACATTTGCTCATGTAGCTCGTGTTGAGTCAATCAGGATTCTCACGTCAATTGCATGTGCTTTGAAATTTAAACTGTTCCAAATGGATGTATAAAGTGCATTTCTCAATGGAGTACTTGAAGAAGAAGTCTATGTGGAACAACCTAAGGGATTTTCAAACTCAAAATATCCTCAACATGTTTATTGATTGAGCAAAACACTTTATGGTGTTAAATAAGCACCACGTGCTTGGTATGAACATCTGACGCAATTTCTTCTGGACTATGAATTCTGTAGGGGTAGTGTAGATAAAACACTATTCACTCAAAAGATAGAAAATTCATTACTTATTACCCAGATCTATGTGGATGATATAATCTTTGGCTCCACATGTGAAGATACTGCTCATGACTTCGCTGATCTCATGAAGTCTGAATTTGAAATGAGCATGGTTGGTGAGTTGAACATGCAAGGTGGACCACATCAAATTACCAGATCCCATAATTCATGGCCACAAAAGTCTTGACATCCTCTTCATCTAAGTTACGTCACCTTAGGAAAAAGTCGAAAGACAAATAGCCACTACCAAGAAATTGGGCAAAGTCAACGGACTTGGGGTGGTTTTGGCTACGGCTAAAATCCGTTAGCATTACCGATGGCTTAAAGTTGTAGCCGAAAGTCAATAATCCGTCGGCGAAGCCTTTGTTTTTGATGGACAATGTCCAACCATCCAGCGTTTTCTATTTTTTGTGGTCCACACGAGACTTAATTATGGCTAATTTTTTTGGGATCAATCCCAAAATGTTGTTGAGAAATGGATGGACAAACTGGATGAAACATATCCATCATGGTGGGGCCCATAAAGCCCTCCCCTTTCCAAAGCAATGTTTACCATTTTTTTTTCTTCTGTGAAAAATAGTGAGTTTTGTATAGAATGTAAAATAGTGGCGACTCGTTTATGAAAATAGTGGCAATGATATAGAGTTATCCAGACCATTCAAAAATTCATCTAGTTGTAAATGTTTAATATTTATAATTTTCTTATATAATAAAATCTTTGCTATCCAGAAAATGGTCCTCTTGCATGTATGGTTGTTATCATTTTGTTTTTTTATAAACAATGGTAAACTCACACTCGTTCGAATGTGAAATGTTTACCTGATTTAGAAGAGGAATTCCAGAATGTTTGAGCACGGTCTGCTATTTTCCCATTTTCATCGAGCGGGTCTTCAACCTTTCATCGAGCGGGTCATCGTCCATTGGCAGCGGCATCTTCCATCGAGCAGTGTCTTCAACCTTCCATCGAGTGGGTCATCTTCCATTGGCAGCGTCTTCAACCTTCCATCGATCAGCGTCTTCAACCTTCCATTGAGCTTCTTCAAATAGGTAAGCTTCTCTTCCTGGATTCCCCACCTAACAATCCCATCGTATGTAATAAAACCCAAAATCTCTCTCTCTCTCTAAAATCCGTCCATGGCTACTCTCGTCTCAACCGTTGATTAGTTGTGGGCCACCCTGAAAGATTCCATCACAGCTTACACAGGCCTCTCCCTGACTACCTTCTTCACAGTCCTAGCCTTAGTGATGGCCTTCTACTATGCCGTCTCCAGCTTCTTCGATTCTCCGCCTCCTCCGCAGAGGTCGAGGGATTACGAGGAGAAGATGGAGCCTCTGCCGCCTCCAGTCTAGCTCGGGGAGATCATGGAGGAGGAGCTAAAGGTGTACTGATGAGGGTCAAATATTGCATATTAGACCCCATTTACCACTTGGATTTATGAACATGACACTGCTTAATGGTTCATTTTAATCGTGTTTGTGATGCAAGGTGAATCTAGGATCGTGGACTAGAACGGATGTAAAAGCATGGATTTAATGCTTAGGCATCACCAAGGCATTGAATGGACTCCATGGGACCAAGATCGAGGATTTACACACCGGAGATCAAAGAAATTCTAGCCTCTCACCTTAAACAGGCCTAAAAAGACGTCCAGAATGCAAGATCACAAGGTTCCCATCATCTGATCGGCTCAAAATTTAATACAGAGCATGAGGACTCTAAATTGACCGTACACGTAGAATTTCAGCTAGTGGAGCCCTCTGTATGTGGCCCAACGGACAGATTAGCCCTTAAAATCATGATTTACGGCCCACCTAAAATCTGGATATGCTTCAAACTTGGGTTCTACCCATTAAATGAGGTGATAAAATGTATGGATGGAGCGGATCTCTCAAAAACATCAACATGGACCCCATCTTGTATGGTGTATGCATACTGCACAAGTACACTGGAGGTGCGCTGCAACTCAAGTCGGGTCAAACCGACTTTGACTCGTATTCTTTTCAAAAACGGTAACTGTCGTTACAGCGACTTTCGCACCGAGGGTCGGTTCGCAGTTGTGGACCCCATCCATTGTCCAAATGGATAATCCAAACCGTTCATTAGAACCCCACTGCCCATATTAACAACTTGTTGGTGACCAAACTTCAAGAGAAAGTGAATATGGATTTCCAATCACTCAAATGCAGGACTGATGGCCATAACATTAATCAGGTGGACTGCACCAAAAGCAATTCAAAATCACCCATTTCTAACTGAAATTTTGAGGCGCATCTCATGGACGGAGTGAATTTCGTTGTCGGCACTGGTCTTGTGCTCCACCAATCAAACAGTGCAAATCCCTATTTGCGTCTGGACGCAGCCTAACTTTTGCAGGTTGTGGTGTGGTCTCGGTGATGATTAGATGGTTGATATGATCCGTCCATCGTGTAGGCCACTCAAAAATGTCCACAGGGATGTTATTCTTTTGCACAGGATCACAGAACAGGCGCATTGGGAGGATCTGTTCTTTTTTTGTTGCGTAAAGAAAGCTGCGTAAAACTCCACCGACTCTAGCACTTTCCTCTTTTGCATGAGAGCCATCCACCATCCTTAGCAGGCTATTAAAGAAAGAGAAGAGAGAGAGAGAGAGAGAGAGAGAGAGAGAGAGGAGGCGTGGAACGTGGAGCATTGAAAGGGGAGATAGAGGATACAGATTTGGTGAAGCACAGAATGAGGAAGAAAAGGGATACGTTTTTTAATTATGTTTTTCTTCTTTCCAGTTGAATCCTTGTTACATCCCATGAGTTTCTAATTTCTTAGCTTGGGCTAAGATGAAGCCCCTAATTTGAACGATTCTTGTTATTTGTTGATTTCATCTTGAATTAATTGATTTATTTCTTTCTCTATTATGTTTAAATGAAAACTTCATACCTCTCCAATCTATGAGCTTAACCAAAGTCTAAAACTGGATGTTGTTTGGAATCTTATTCTAGGTGTGCTTGTGTCTGACCATGAACAAATTTTCCTACAAAGAAAGAAATAGGAATTCACATCTATTCATACCTGAACATGGGTGGAAAGATGTGATCCTTGTGCTTCAAGGGAATTATACATCTTGTGTGCCTGACCAAGGACATAGATTGTGCTTTATTTATTGAATGTATATCAATTTGAATTAGGGTGAATCAATAGGTTAAACAAGGGTTAGGATAATTAGGAGTGGATTCAAAAGCCCTAGTGTTCTCCTTGAGTGAATTTTCTTTCTTGTTATCAATTATTTTTCATTAATTTTTATTATTTTACTTAATACCTAGCTAAATTATTTGTTGGATTAGTTAAGAAGAATCATAGAATTCGAATTGTGACAACCACTCCTCGTGGGAACAATCTCGTAATATGTACTGCATCTACACCTAATTCATATACTTGTGAGTTTAAAATCAATTTAAATCAGGTTGGTTTAAATAAAACATCAAGTTTTTGGCGACATCACGTATCTTTTTAATTCTAAATCCAAGATGGCCGTCAAAATCACTTCAAATTCAAAATTCTAGAAAATTTTTAAAATTTTAAAAATTTTCACAATTTCACAATATTTGCTCAAGACCAAGAACATACTGATTAGGTAACCTAATCTCCTACCCCCAACCTAAAATCTACATTATCCTCAATGTAAAAGATATTAGCATGCAATGCACATGAGACAATGAAAGTAAAAGAGGAGTGATGGAAAGATAGTACCTGAATGAAATAATCAAGAGGCTTTCCAAAGATATCAGTGTAAGAGCGGGTTAGCACAACAGAGAAACCAACAAATGCAAACTAACCTAATATAGGGTTAGTTTTGCTAGTCCTCAAGCAAAACAACAATAATAAAAATAAAATCCTACCTACACCACTTTCGCAGGTACTCTCGATTGCATTTAGTGTATACAACAAGCCTTTAAACCCCTAAGTTACCCCTACTGGACGAGTTGTAGTCTTGTGAGCGTTTGCAATAATGTTACCCACAAACATTGAACTAACTAACTAGGAAAAAGAAATGAAATGAAAGGTTGTGTTGCCTCCAGGAGTGCTAAGTTTAACGTCTTCAGCAAGACAGGCAATGTAAGCAACCATGGATCATGAATCAATCTATCTAAGTTAACCATGGTCAAGTTCGGGTGGTTTCTCAATAGACGGGACCAGTTTAGACTCAGATGGTGGAAGAAGTTCCACTTTAGCTTTCCATTTTGTAGTATCCATGATAGGATTAGATTCAAGCAATGTGTTGACTTCTTAGATGGAATAAGTCTCAAGAGTGTCTTAGAAAGATTTAAGGAAAGAGTCATGCACTAGACTCTTAATCATGTTCACTTCAAATATATCATCCGAGTCTACCGGTTGTTGTCCAGCATTGAAAACATTGAGTTTAATCTTCATGTTACCAAAAGACAACTTCAAAACTCCATTCCTGCAATTTATAATAGCATTAGATGTGGCCAAGAATGGACGTCCCAGGATAACCGGGATTTGACTAGTAGGATTCTGGACGGGCTGAGTATCTTGAAGGATGAAATCCACTGGAAAATAAAACTTATCAACCTGGATTAGTACATCCTCAATAACACCAAGGGGCACCTTGATAGATCTATCAGCTAGTTGTAGTATTATTTTGGTGGATTTTAGCTCACCAAGTCCTAGTTGCTCATATACAGAATATGACAACAAATTAACGCTCGCCCCTAAATCAAGCAATGCCTTCTCAATCTTATGATCTCCTATGACACAAGAAATGGTGGGAACTCCTGGATCCCTAAATTTAGGAGGGGCATTATGTTGAATCATGGAGCTAAGTTGCTCCGCAAGGAAGACCTTCTTGTGAACTTTCAGCTTATGCTTTTGAGTGCATAAATCTTTAAGAAAATTAGCATAAGCAGGGACCTGCTTGATAGCATTAAGTAATGGAATATTAATTTGCACTTGCTTAAATATGTCCAATATATCATTAAAGTTGTTTCCTTTCTTAACTGGTGCCAGACGTTGAGGAAAAGTTGTTTTAGGCACATAGGATGACACATGAGTAGTTCCTGAAGAGTCAGAGTGCTTTTGGACTTTGGATGCACTAGTGTGTCTCTCCTCTTCATTTTGGTCTTCCGATTTGAAATTTGATTCTTCCCTACACATCTCTACTTTGATCTCGATCTGTTTGCCAGACCTAAGGGTAATGATTGATTTGATTTGCTCATGATATTATTCTTGGTTTGAATTAGAACTAATCTCATATTGTCCCTTTAGATTTGCCACAGGTTGGCTAGGGAACTTGCCCTTCTCTCTCTCACTCAATGTGGCGGCAAGTTGACCCAACTATATTTTCAGCTTGGCAATGGCTTGTACAATTGCATGTAACCTTTGCTGGTTAGCTTGTAAAGTTTATTGGGTGTCTTTTTGAAATTCAAGAGAACTCTGCATAAAAAGATTGAGTGTATCTTCAATAGATGGTTTCCTTGATTGTGAAGGAAGTTGTTGATATTACGAAAACTATTGAAGTTGTTGACTACCAGCTTGGGGGTAAGGTTGTATAGGAGGATTTCTGGATAGTCCTCCTTGTTGTGGTCCTTTTGCCCAAGAAAAATTTGGATGTTTAGCCCACCCTGGATTGTAAGTGTCTGAGTAAGGATCATTCCCAGTTCTCCGATAGGTGTTCATAACATGCCCTTGTTCAGAGGGAAATTCTAAAAATGCTACACCAGATGGACAAGACTGCGTAGGATGGGCGGGACTGGAACATATGGCACATGACTCGATTTGAGTTGTTTGTAGAGGTCCATTATTTAACATCAAAGCATCAACTTTCTTTGTCAGGCTATCAATCTTGGCATAAAGATCTGGCGTGACTCCTATCTCATATATACCACCTTTCTTCTATGGTTGAGGACTTCTTTCACCTCTTTTTGAATAGTCCCATTGCTGAGAGTTTTCACACAAGGTTTCAAAGAAATTCCAAGCTTCGACATCACTTTCGGTCATGAATGACCCTCCACTGGTGGCATCAACCATGCGACGGTTTTGTGGTGTTACACCGTCATAGAAGTATTGAACCTGTTGCCACTTCTCAAAACCATGGTGTGGACCTTTAAAAAGCAAGTCCTTCTATCTTTCCCAACATTCATGAAAGTGATCACCCTATTTTTGTGTGAAATTAGTAATTTCTCTACGGAGAGCATTAGTTTATGAACAGGGAAGAACTTGTTTAAGAACTTCTTAGACAGTTGATCTCATGTAGTGATAGACCCAACTCCTAGAGAACTCAACCCTGCTTTCACTTTATCCTTCAAAGAAAAAGGAAAAAGGCGCAAACGGATTGAATCATCTGAAATGTTTAGTAACCTAAGGGTAGAGCAGATGTCTAGGAATTCTTTCAGATGATGATATGGATCCTCCTTATCTAAACCATAGAAGGAGGGCAACAATTGTATAACCCTAGGTTTAAGTTCAAAGTGTGCAACCGTAGTGGCTCGCAACACTCTGCATGAAGGTGCATTAAATTAGATAAGAGCTGAATAATCCCTAAGAGCTTTAATTCCATTCTCCTCTGCCATTTCAAATGGAATGTTTCTCAATCTTCTACAAAATGTTCTTTCTATTTCAGGATCAAAAGGTGCTAGTTCTATATCCAGAGATCTACGTCCTAGCATAAACTGAGTTATTGCAATGTAGGAAAGAAAGTTAAACTAAGAGAAATAAAACTAGATCTAAAAAATTATGAATTCCTAAAAACAAAATGAAACTATGTAAACAAGAATTGGAATAAAGAATCCGGAGAAGGAGATGATTGATTTTCGAAGAATTGGGAGCTCCTCCTTCACTTTGAAGACAATTTGTTTTTCAGCTTCCTTCCTCAATTCCTGTAGATAATAAAGACAAAAATAAATTAAGTTTCCTAAAATTTGTTAAACACAAAAAAATAAAAATAAAAATTCCTAGGGCTATGAATTATGATAAGAGAGAATCTTAAAACATCAAGTTTTTGGCGCCGTTGCCGGAGACTGTTTCGATCAAATTGGATTTAAGATTCTCTCTTATCAAATTGGATTTAAGATTCTCTCTTATCATTGGATTTAAGATTCTCTCTTATCATAGCCCTAGGATTTTTTTGATGTTTAACAAATTTTAGGAAATTTAATTTATTTTTATTTTTATTGTCTACATGTACGACGGATCAGACCCTAAGAAGCCACTGCTGATGGCAATTAAGGGCCAGATTTACAACGTTTCTCAAATGAGGTGGTGTTGTTTGAGCTTTTTTGGGGGTGAATTGTAAAAAAAGTTAGCCCTCTTTTCTTGGGAAATGATATTAAGGCCCTTTTTTTTTAAACTTTTCAATCCTTTGAGGATAGATAAGAGTAGTAGAAGTGAACGGAAAAAAAGGTATTTGCATAAAAGGGAGGTCGGTTCCTGTACAGCTATTGTAGGTGAGAATATTAGGTTGAGGTCGGTTCCTGTACAGCTATTGTAGGTGAGAATATTAGGTTGAGGTCGGTTCCTGTACAGCTATTGTAGGTGAGAATTTTGTTCAACTGGCTCTGGTGGCTAATATCGCAGCATGTGTATGGAAAGCCGGCTCATCCATCAGGGTCACCCGACCATGATAGTGGGATACTCCAAAAATCAGGTCGATCGCAATCGTTAGGTGGGCCATAACCGTATAAAGCAATGGACAACTGTCCAAAACCTGCAAATTGACATAATGTAACATCTAATGATTGGATCGACCTGATTGTTTGGGTGTCCTATCTTCATGGTGGGGTGACCCTTGTGGACGGGTTGGATGCAGGAAGTTCTCTGCCGCAACTGTTGGAGACCATCCAGCTTTCCCAAAGCCAAACCTAGTATTGGGGAAGTTATATTTACGTTGTGTTTTTTATGCACTGTCATTTGGATGCATGTAAAATCCTTAGGGGTTGTTTGGATGGTGGTAAATGGGGCAACTAGTAAATGATTTACTAGTAAATCATTAACAAGTAAATGAGGAGATGGCAACGGTTCTCTCTCTCTCTCTCTCTCTCTATATATATATATATATATATATATATATATATATATATATATATATATATATATATATATATATTAATGAAAGCCTATTAAGCAGATTTCATTTACCATCTTTCATCTCGACTCTAGGTAACATGCTTGGTCAAAATCATCACAAGTCATGATTTAAAGGCTTGGGACTGGAGATCACATAAGCGACTTGTGGGCAGGAACCATGAGGTTAGTTTGATAGCCAACATAACATGGGTTCCTGATAGATTCCATTAACTGACTGATGTTATGAACCACATTCATTGCATGTTTATATTAAAGTAGGTTAAACTGCCTATTGAAAATAGGTTCATCAATTTTCTCGCTTGATGGTTGTGTACATACATCAAGATCTAGCTGGGTATTAACATTTGTTGCATGTCATTTCAATTTAGAAAGGCACGTAGTTATATCTCCTATCATGGAGAAGATGTCCTTGTAAACGCATTGAAATTATTTATGAAGAAAATGTTTGAACTTTGTAATTATTTAAAATCTAGTTTCTTCCATAATGGTAGTTTTAAGATTGATGGATTGGATAGTCCAGGTGTCCCATGCAACTAGGAGCAGTGTAACTTATAGTGCTTTGAGAGCATTGGAGCATTTCTCGTTAATCTTTTTGGAGTTATTGTTCTTATAACACAGACATTGATTTATGAAACAACATGCACACACATAGACATAATAAACACAAACTCTCATTATTGTGCATGCAGAACCCATAATAACAATATTCATCATTTCTGGTATAAATTACAGTTATCGGTTTGTGTACTATACTATATATACCTAGTGTACAGACCATAGTGACCACATGATCTTGCCCTTAGTGTACCGCACATTGAAGGAAGTAGCATACTGCATTCTTGTTCTCATACCATGTGCTGGAGCTACCCACAATCTAGGTAACTTTTTCCTTTTTTGAAAGATTGCAATTTAGGTAATCTTGGTTTTCGTCATGTTCGATTGAGCAAATTTTGTTTCTTGGGTTGAATTATAACTTGTTTCATTGTCTTGATAATCATTGCCATTTTTCCATGTTTTTTTTTTCTTTTTTTCTTTTTTTTTTTTTTTTGGTGATCATTTGAAGTTTTTGGCCGTATGATTTTACAGAGTACTAGCTAAATTAGTACAACTTATATGTTTTGTGTCTTAAATAGTTTGGAATTCCATCCCATGTATTTATTTTGTGCTTCCACTTTTAGTGTTTTTATCGATGAACAATAACTTATGACTATACTTTATAGGTTGGATCTATAGAAGGTCAAAGTGGTGGACATGGGACTAACAACTACATCCGTACTGAATTATGAAAAGTTTCCCGTCATAGTCCCGAATTCATTATTTTCCAATCAGGTATGTACTTTATTTCGTTCAAATTTATATTCCTTGGGCCTTTCTGTAACCATTAGATTGATGATAATCTATGAAGAACAGTATGTCAGGCACCGGCACTCTTAACAATTACATACTGCTGCACTTTACACACTGCATGGAGATAGATTCACTACAAGAAAATAGGCCTTTAGCCATAATTTTTTAGCCTCAGTCGAAAAATGGAGGCTAAATGTGTTTTTTAGCCTCGGTTGCTAAGGAACTGAGGGTAAAAGTTCATTTTTCACCTCAGTTGCTAAGGAACTGAGGTTAAAAGTCTACTTTTAGCTCGACTCTTTAGCCACAGTCGCATAGGAACCGAGGCGAAAAGTCTACCTTTTGGCCTCAGTTGCATAGGAACCGAGGCGAAAAGTCTACTTTTTAGCCTCAGTTGCATAGGAACTGAGGTGAAAAATCTACTTTTTAGCCTCAGTTGCATAGGAACCGAGGCAAAAAATCTACTTTTTAGCCTCAATAGCATAGGAACAGAGTCCAAAAGTCTACTTTTTAGCATCAGTTGCATAGGAACCGAGGCCAAAAGTCTACCTTTTAGCCTCAGTTGCATAGGAACCGAGGCCAAAAGTCTACTTTTTAGCCTCAGTTGCATAGGAACCGAGGCGAAAAGTCTACTTTTTAGCCTTAGTTGCATAGGAACTGAGGCCAAAAGTCTACTTTTTAACCTCAGTTACATAGGAACCGAGGCCAAAAGTCTACATTTTAGCCTCAGTTGCATAGAAACCGAGGCCAGAAGTCTACTTTTTAGCCTCAATTGCATAGGAACTGAGACCGAAAGTCTACTTTTTAGCCTCTGTTACATAGGAACCGAGGCTAAAAGTTTACTATTTTGGAAAAAAATAATTATGGATATACTTATGGTGGGCCTTGGGAAGTTTTTAATGGTGAACGTTCAATCAACATTGCTTCCTATTTTGTGGTCCACATGAGATTTGTATATGCTTAATTTTTATAAATAATTCATAAAATGGGCAGGAAAAATGGATGGACGGCATGGTTATACAAAAAAAATATCAAGGTGGGCCCTACGGTAGGGGCAACACCTACTTGGGTGTTACCCGGTAACACTTAATCATGGAGAATGAAACCATGCAACTAGTTTGCACTGTATTACAATGCAAATAATTTGTATTGTAAATATTAGAAATTTAATCACAATCTGGACTGTCCATTATGTTCAACCAACTATTTAGGATCTATTGATAAAAAAATCACAATGATCGGATGATCCTAACCATCTAATCAATGGTCCAACCATATATTTATAAGATACAATGGCTGTCATGATATACCCGTTCTTTTACCCAACTATCTCACACATGTAGAATATCATATCCATGGAAAATGTGATCCATACAATGAAAATAAGCTGGTACGAAAATCAAACCCATCCCCTCATTAAGTGGGCCAAAACATTACATGAAGTCATACCAATTGTCTGATTATTTTTTATAGATCTATTTTGCTTTCGGATCCAATTGTCTGAAGCTTTGGTTTTTTATTTTTGTTTTGAGATGATGATACATGGTGCCTTCCTTTTCAATTTTGTCTCAATTTGGTTATTCAGTTGAAGCAAGTTCTCTGATTTGCATTTTGCATTATTTGAGGACAGAGGAAGGGTTTTAACTTTTAATCAGGTGTGCTTCTCCCCTTTTCTCCATTTTTTTTTCCACTAAGGGTTTGATTTTTCTAATTTTTTTTATCGATTTTTGGTGCTTAATCTGTTTTGATATGAATCCAACTTCTGTCTCTTGATTTTGATAGATTTCTTTGAATTTTGATCAGATTCCTGCTGATTTAAGTTGTAATTTGGGTTTAGATATTTAGAAATTAGAGATTTATCATTGATTTATGTAATATCAAGCATTTGAAATACATTACTATGCATTGATAATTTGGATACAGTCATAAATCAACATCTGTTTGGGGCATGACAGGGCCATAACATTCAACAGTTACATATTACCATGTCCTGTTTTTCTCTTGTTCTAAACTATAGTAGTGGACAAGGTTAAGCTTGATATGTTCTTTGTCTGTTGAGATACATTTCTAATGTTTATGGGTTTTCATTTGTGAATTTTGAATGGGCCATAACATTCAACAGTGTTTTTTATTATTATTATTATTTTTTTTTTTTTACCCATAGCTGTGATAGAATTACTTTTGAACAAAAAGTTGCAACCAAACACACCCTAATCTAGTTATGAAGCAGTTTGATTTTTTGTTGGACTTGTTCCCAAGTGCTCAATTCATAGCTGGATCACCTAGCCCACCTAGCTAGAAAATCACTATGCCCAGATCTTAGCCATTAAGAAGAAGAAAGTCTGATTTTTTTGTTGGACTTCTTCCCAACTACCGAAATAACTAGAAGAGATTTGGATGGAAGTTCTCGTCATTGTTATCGTCGAAGGCCACCCACCCTGCTGAATTATTATTTTTCTCTCTGGCGGCATTTCGCAAGGAGTCCATCTCACCAACTTTTTGTTCAAAAGTCATTCTATCAAACTGCTTCATAACTAGATTAGGGTTCTCTCTCATAGGTAGCAATAAACTCACAGATAGAAGGTTTGTTGTTTGATGTACTAGTTTCCATCTTATTCTGGATTATCATGTGCCTAATGTGTTATTTGAGGCACGAGTATTCATGTTGTCTCAAATGTCATGTGCTTCTTCTCAGTTCACATTAGACGACTTTCGGTTTCTCTTTATTCAATTTACAAGAAATATAATATTACAAGGCTTACTTCACACATGAACAAGATCCAGACCACTAATCAGATATATATGCCTTGAAATCCCTTTATGTCGATTTATGCCTTGAAATCCCTTCTTTTTTTGGCAAATAATCTTCTAAATAGATAAAGACATCTAGAATTCATGTTTAAATAACTCTCATGGAAATCATTGTTGCATCTAACAGCTTGACCTGCTTCTTCCACATGCATAAGCAAAAATAAGAAGTGGAAGAACCATGCCACTTGATGCATTTTATTTTTTTTTTAATACCAAGAACCATTCATTCTGAATTCATGTCATGGATTATCCAGGAGTTTAACATGCATCTTTTGTGTGTTTCATTTGGTTTAAGATGCTAAGCATGTTGTGTCTTTTCGTTTTGTTCTATTCTTGAATCAAGTCCATGGTGTTTGCCTTGCTGGAATGCATTTAAATTGTAAATAAGCATTTCATTTATGTTGACTAAAACCACATTTGGGACTAATCTGGTTTTCGTTGTTGCAGGTTGGTGTAGGTGTCACTTCAGGGGGAGTTAACCAGATAAGTTTATATTTTTCTTTTTAGTTGCATTTAAGTGTCTAATTACCTGCTTGCCTTCTTTTCTTTTCTTTTTTCTTTCTTTCTTTTAATTGTAATTCTCTTTGACTGTTTTAGATCAATAAGGGATGTCCCCGTATTCAAGGAACGGTTTCAACATAACAATGACGGTAAGCCTAACTCTAAATATCAACTTTATAATCAGAATTTGTGCACTTTATTGTCTGCTTTTGAACTATAATTTTTTATATAATTGACACCTTTTATCTCGGAATATGATCTATGAAGTAGTATATGAACGCAATCCCCATCAAAATCCACACCTAGGGGAGTGCAAATAAGAGGATTGATCTTAACAGTATGTTGTTGTGGAATCTGATTCTTGCTGGGCTGTTCAGTATTTGCAAAATCGCTCCTCCCCATCCTGGAAATGGACATATTGGTTGACCAGAATCGGAGCCCTATTGGGCCAAGGGTCGTTTTCGTTGCTTCATATTCCTCGCGAAGCCAATGGCCTAGCGGACAGTCTAGCAAAGCTTGGCAGCAAGCAGCAATCCAACTGTCTCTTCCCCAATGTCTCCTCCCTGCCTCATCGCATCAGAGGACAGATTACCCTGGATAGAATCGGTCCAGGCTCTTAGCGCTCGAGTGGGTAAGCTTTTATCTGTGGTAGGGGTCCCGGATGTGGTTCAGCGTGCTTCGAGATTTTGTTGTGTTGTTTTGAAGGGAGGTAGCTCGCTCTACCCTGGTGTTTGGATGGTTTTTGTGTTTTCCTGTTGGTGGGCCGCCTCAATTTTCCCTTCTGTAGGCGTAAGTTGGGGGGCTTTTATAGTTCAACTGCCATCTGGTCCATCATATTAGGTGTGTTCTATATAAATATGATAGGTGGGCCTGCCTTTATTTTTTAGGTGGCCGTACGACTTGTGTTCCTGGAGAGGCCCGATCCTTTTTTTGTGGTGCCCTCCCTTTTGATGTATTCCCCCTTTTGTTCAATGAATCCCTGGTGGGGTGTTCCCATTAAAAAAAAATGGTCGTCATGCATATAGATAGAAAATGCTTGCAATAAATGTTTATGAGTACCTGGTAATTTTGGAGTCCTTGGTTAAGGTTTGGGCTGAAAGTACAAGTGCTGGAGTCGACGCTTTCTGTAAGTGCTATGGTCTCATGCTCCTTTGGTTGTCAAATTTTGTTGTGTCAAAACATCTATCTGTGTCTTGTGTTTGTATGGTGATTTATATGTATTCAAGACACTGCATAAACACTTCATGACATTGGATGTCTTTAAGAAATACAAAGTGTACTTCATCATCCTATCAATGGTTAAAGCTACAATGTTGAAGTTTAAGTCTCAAGAAACAACTTCAAGACTCAAGAAATGACTTCAAGACTCATAAACAACGCATGAAGTAGTTTTCATGCTGATGAAGATCTCAAGATTAAAGCTACAACAAGTTCAAGATCTCAAGCTTGATATGGTTCAATTATCTACATTCGTTGAATGGTTGAAGTTCAATGTCCATACGACATGTTTCAGGTTTGACTGACCTTAGGTTGACCTTATAAGTATGTTACTTTGGATACATAAATCAAATGTTTATTTTACATAAGTTTGGTCTATTCTACGACCAGTCCTAGCTCTTGTTCGACCAGTCCTAGCATTGGTTCGACTAGTCCAAGAAATTCCACGACTAGTCCTAAGTTGTTGAAGATTTTCGAAATTTTTTGGTACACCTACGACCAGTCCTGGAGGTCCTTCGACCGGTCGTAGGAGTGTCTTCGACTCATTCTCGACCAGTCGTAGGGCTACGACTCAAAGTCCAGCAACCTAATCTATGGTCCTACGACCAGTCGCAGGTGACCCACGACCAGTCGTAGGCTTCCCACGACCAGTCGTGGAACGACTTTCAAAGATTGCGCTCAATATTTCAAATATCCGTTAGAGCTAAGACCAGTCGAAGGTTTCTAAGACCAGTCGTAGACGTGATTTTTGTCTCTATAAACTGAACACGAAATTCAGAGGTTTTATAATTCAACTCGATTCAATTCAAGAAATTTCAAGTGATCACTCTGAGATAAGTCTGTGTTTATTTTAAGCTACGTTGTGCTTATTTAATATTCCTTTTTGCTAGCTTATTTAATTTGATTTTGTTTCTGTATTCCAATCTTATTTGAAAAGAGGAATTACCTTATTCCTTCTTGGAATCAAAATCAAATATAGCTACGCCCAACTAGTTAAAATCTAAAATCTATTAGAATTTAGAACCATATTAAAGTGAGTATTAGAAATTGAACTTTGACATTCAATCATCTACTCCGATTGGTTCTACCGGGCTGCTACGAAAAGGAGAAATCCAGGTATTTTACAATTCTGTAAAATTTCATTTCCTTTGGTTTTGTTTGAGGTTAAGCCAGAAAAATCTCATTGTATTGGTTATCTGAGGAGAGCCAAAAAACTCAGAAAAGAGGGGTTTTTGAATTGTGTAAGCCCGAGTGAAAAAGACACAATTGTAAAGGTTTTGGGTGAACCTGTGAAAACCTATTTGATAGTGAACGCTAATATCCCCTGTGTGAGGATATTAGGAGTGGAGTAGCATTCTGTGTGGCAGTTGAAAGACAGTTGGTGTACACACAGGCGAACCACTATAACTCTTTGTCTTGTGGATTGAATGCTTGCTTAATTTTCATATCTTTTATCATTCAATTGTGTGGAATGTACAAGTGGATGTGAATGTTGTAACTATTTACATTTCAAGCAAGTGTGGGGATTGTTGTAATAATTTAGATCTATATTTCTGCATTTAATTTCAATTCCTTGCTATTCATTTATTTCTATTAAAATTGAGTCCTTGATCCAAAAGATGTTCTAGAAATAAGGTTGTCCTACCATAAGCCCTTGTTTATTAAGGTGTAAGGTTGTCCTTAGAACTGAATTTGTATCAATCTCTCAATACTTATTTATCAAGGTGATTTGATTTCAGCATTGTGAATTGATTTTTAATTGTAAGGCTGTTGGTTTATTTTATTTCCGCTAATTTTATTTTAATTTGGCATAGTCCTATTCACCCCCCCCCCCCCCCCCCCCTCTAGGACATATAGCTTTGCCTTTTCAAGTGGTATCAAAGCCTAATAGCTCATTTTTGTTGCTTTTTATTTGGATTTATTTCCTGAGCTAACGATCTAAGCTATATAAAAAGATGTCAAATTTTGATAGCCTTTCAATTACTAGGCCTCCACCCTTTGATGGCTCTATCTATGCCTATTGATCTTCCTCAAATCAATGGATGAAAGTGTGTGGCAAGCCACAGTGACTGAATGGAATCCTCCTATCATGGAAGTAACTGGTGTTGATGGTTCAAAATCTTTGAAAATTACACCATATTTCCAATGGACCACACTTCAGAAAAATGAGAGTAGTGCAAATGCTAAAGCACTAAATGCAATCACTTGCGCACTATCACCGGATGAGTTCAAAAGAATCATATCCTGTGATACTGCAAAGCAAGCCTGAGATATATTAGAAATGACACACGAAGGTACATCAATTGTCAAGAAACTAAAGTCCAACTCCTCACAACTAAATTTGAAGAAATTCATATGGAGGAAAATGAAATGTTTATGGACTTTTACACTAGATTGAATGACATTGTAAACTCAATGTGGGGTCTTGGCGATAAGATCCCAGAAAGTAAAGTGTGTGTAAAAATACTACGCTCTCTTCCTGAACGGTTCAATTCTAAGGTAACCGCAATCCGGGAACTTCGTGATACAGATAATATGAGGGTAGAAGAATTAGTTGGTTCTTTACAAACCTATGAATTAAGTTTTAAAGCTCCTAAAGGTAAATCTATTGCTTTGAAGTCGTCTAAAGGTATTACTCAAGAAAATTCAGATTCAGAAAATTCTGAAGATGATATGGCCCTTTTGTCAAAAAAGTTTTATAAGATTTTCAAAAGTAAGAAAAGAGTCGACTTTCAAAAGACAAATGAAAAGAAACGTTCTAAACCTAAGTCTAAAACTTGGAAGTCTTTGAAAGATAGTCAATGTTACAACTGTCAAGAATATGGGCATTTAGCAAACAAATGTCCTAAAAAGGACAGATCCAAAAGGAAGGGTATGCTGGCGACTTGGGATGAATCGTCTGATTCTGAAGCCTCTTCTGAATCAGAAAATTCAAAAACCGAGTCGGGCAGTGAACTTAAGGCTCTTATGACTCTAGCCAAGTTTACTATTTCAGATCACGATGATTCAACAAGTGAAGAAAATTTGGATAGTGATCATGAAAATGATGAAGATCTTCAAGATGCTTACAATGCCTTATATAAGGAAAGTTGTAAAATTGCTGTCAAACTTAAACTTCAAAAAGAAAAGTTTTTTAAACTCAAAGAATGTTTTGAAAACCTTGTTTTAGAAAAATCCCAAATTTCAGATTGTTTTGAAAAATCAAAGTGTGATCTGGAATTCAAAACCTCCCTGATTGAAAATTTGAAATCTGAAAATGAGAAACTTAAAAATGAAGTATCTTCTCTTCTGAGTTTGAAGGACACATGGAGATATGCCCAAGGTGATCCAAAATTAGAAAAATTATTATCCGGATCAAGAAAATGTGGCCATCGATCCGGGTTGGGCTATGATAAAAACACGTCTCTTAAGCAGAAGAATACTCCTTCCAATTTTGTGAAAGGAGAGACTTTTAACTCAAAAGGAAAAGGTACTAGTCAAGTTTTTTCTAAAAATACAAAAACTTTTCAAAAACCCAAAAGCAGCTATATAAATTTCAAAAATCAGATTCGAAACCCACTAGCTGAAAAAATTGTTGATTTACTTAAGGAGCTATTAAAATCTAACTCAGTAGGTCACTCTTACAACTATAAACAAAAGAAGACTAACTATTCTCCTAAACCCAAAACAGTTCTGAAATGGGTTCCTAAGGTTGCCTGTTTGGTTGCTCACACTGCTTTCAAAGCTACAAGCCATTCGAAATGGTACCTTGATAGTGGATGCTCCAGACATATGACAGGCGACAAGGCGCTATTCACCGATCTTAAAGATATGACCAATGGGTCAGTCACATTTGGTGATGGTAGCAACTGCAAGATAATTGGCAAAGGTACGGTTCAACTCTATAACCTTCCCTTATTTAAAAATGTTTTATATGTTGAGGGTTTAAAACACAACCTGTTGAGCATATCTCAAATATGCGATAACAACCATAATGTTAAATTTTCTAATCAACGTTGTGAAATTATAAACGAAAAGGGTTCTGTAATATTAACTGGTCGCAGAACTTCTGAAAACTGCTATATAGTAAGCGATGGTAGCTCATCTAAACAAACGTGCTACATGGTCCATACCGATGAGACAGAATTATGGCATAAACGCCTCAGACATGTACACTACCGAAATTTATACAGATTGAGCAAAGGAGGACTAATTAGAGGTCTACCTAAGATGCAAAAAGTAGATAGGATTTGTGGTGAATGCCAGTATGGTAAACAAACTAGGAGCTCTCACAAAAAGGTGAACTCAAATACCACCACAAGACCACTCGAGCTTCTCCACATGGATCTTATAAGACCAACAAGAACGGAAAGTCGAGGTGGCAAAAAATACATCTTAGTTATCGTAGATGATTATACAAGATACACCTGGGTTTCATTCTTGAGGGACAAATCAGAAACCCTTGATGAAGTGAAAAAGATTATAAAACGGATTCAAACTGAAAAATGTTCTCAAGTCAACAAGATCCGTAGTGATCATGGATCCGAATTTGAAAATAGCGGTTTTGAGAAATTCTGTAGCGATCAGGGAATATCGCATGAATTCTCTGCACCTAAGACTCCTCAACAAAATGGAATTGTCGAGAGGAAAAATAGAGTGCTTCAAGAAATGGAAAATGTTATGTTAAATAGCATGAAGTTCCCCAGGAATCTCTGGGCTGAAGCAGTGAATACTGCCTGCTACATTATTAACCGTGTTTATATTTGCAAATCTAATAATAAAACGGCTTATGAAATGTGGTTTGAGAAAAAGCCTTCTGTCAAATACTTTCGAGTTTTTGGCTATAAGTGCTATATTTTGCGTGACCGTGAAAATTTGAGAAAGTTCGACATTAAAAGTGATGAAGAGATCTTTTTAGGATATTCTTTAAACAGTCGTGCATATCGTGTTCTGAACAACAAGACCGGTGTGATTCAAGAGTCAATAAATGTTGTGATTGACGATCATTTGAATACACCTGTCCCTAGTTCAGATAATGATGAAGTTCTTATACTTGAAAAATAAGAAACTTCATCAAGTGAAACTAATTCTGAATTAAGGACTGTTAAAGATCATCCAACTTCTCAAATACTTGGAAACCCTCTCACTGGTGTGCGCACTCGTAGACAATTAGAGGACATATGTAACTACGTATGCTTTACATCCCAGATAGAACCGGTTAACGTGAAAGAAGTACTTTCGGATGAAAACTGGATAGTTGCGATGCAGGAAGAACTTAATCAGTTTGTCAGAAATAATGTCTGGTACCTTGTTCCTAGACCTAAAGATAAACATATTATTGGAACAAAATGGATTTTCAAAAACAAATCTGATGAACTTGGAAATATTATTCGAAATAAAGCAAGGCTAGTTGTACAAGGATATACACAAATTGAAGGTATTGACTATAATGAAACATTTGCCCCTGTAGCTCGTCTTGAATCAATCAGACTTTTTATCTCCATTGCTTATTTTAGGAAGATTAAAATTTACCAAATGGATGTAAAAAGTGCCTTTTTGAATGGTGATTTACATGAAGAGGTATATGTTGAACAACCTACAGGGTTTGAAGATCCTAAATTTACTGATCATGTGTATCGTCTTAAGAAGGCTCTCTATGATCTGAAACAAGCTCCAAGAGCATGGTACGAAAAACTGACTAAGTTTTTACTGAGTCATAATTTTCAGATGGGATGTGTTGATAAGACGCTCTTTGTTAAGAAACATAACGATGATATTCTAATGGTTCAAATATACGTTGACGATATTATTTATGGATCAACTTATACTAACATGACTGTTGAGTTTGCAGATTTAATGAAGTCTAAATTCGAAATGAGCATGGTTGGAGAATTAAATTATTTCCTAGGGTTGCAAGTAAAACAACAACCTG
Source organism: Magnolia officinalis (assembly GCA_021015155.1). NCBI lineage: Eukaryota > Viridiplantae > Streptophyta > Magnoliopsida > Magnoliales > Magnoliaceae > Magnolia > Magnolia officinalis. Next base: position 42,639,682 of record JAJHSJ010000004.1, on the reverse strand, counting down.
ATGGAATTTTTATCTCTCAAACCAAATATGCTCTGAACTTAATTAAGAAATTTGGATTTGAGAATGGTAAAAATTTTGATACTCCTATGAGTACAACTTTGAGACTCTCAAAAGACTCTACAGGTAATGATGTGGATCCTAAATTGTATCGTACTTTAATTGGTAGTTTGCTTTATTTGACTGCAAGTAGACCAGATATCGCTTTGAGTGTTGGTATTTGTGCTCGTTATCAGTCAAATCCTAAAGAATCTCACTTAACTGCTGTTAAGCGGATTATGCGATATGTCACAAGTTCTGCTAAACTGGGTCTCTGGTATCCACATGAGATAGTGTTCAATTAGCCGGGTACTCAGATGCTGACTGGGCTGGAAACATTGATGATAGGAAATCAACTAGTGGTGGTTGTTTCTACATTGGAAATTGTCTTGTTTCTTGGTTTAGCAAGAAGCAAAGTTCTATATCGCTATCAACAGCTGAGGCTGAATACATTGCTGCTGGAAATGCATGTACTCAGCTTGTTTGGATGAAACGTATGTTAAGCGATTATGGAATTACACAGGATTCTATGATTTTGTTTTGTGATAATTCCAGTACAATAAATATCTCAAAAAATCCAGTTCAGCATTCACGTACTAAGCATATTGACATTAGATTTCATTACATTCGTGAATTAGTGGAAGAAAAATTAATATATTTGGATTACATTCCAACCGAGACTCAACTTGCGGACATTTTCACTAAACCGCTCGACAAAAGCAGGTTTAATAAATTAAAGTTTGATCTCGGTATGTGCAATTTAAATTGAATTTGCATGCTTTAATGTATCATAATGTACATATGTTTGATGTTTTATTTGCTTAAATTTGGAAATCATTTGAAAAATTACAAATTTTAGTCGGTACTCGACCAGTCGTGAGTGTACACGACCGGTCGTGATACAACCGGTCGAACACATCCACGACCGGCCGTGAAACTCGTGAATTCACTTTATTTTGGGGATTTGGCTCTTCTTCTTCATTTCCTTTTGTCTCTCCAACGAGCCTAGCCTCGCCCAGTCGAACCCACCTTCATGATACTTCAAGGTTAGTGGTTCTTTTACAATTTTCTTGCAGATTCTTGTTATTGGTGTTTCAAATTTCACTCTTGTAGAATCTATTTGCTCTTTCATTGCAAGTTTGGAGTTTTCTCTTGAAAAATCTATTCTATCAAAACCCCACTTCTTCTTTCTTGTATCTTATAGTTTTCTTGATTCCTCCTTTGAAAATGGATGTTAGGGGTAAAAAGAAAACTACACGTGGTCCCTCTTCATCTAGATCAGCATCTATTGCGCAACGTCATCTTCGCTCTCCCGAAAATGATCCTTCAGATGCACGGGATTTGCGTATGCGCAATATTATTGTTGAGCGTCCTGTTAATGTTAATCACATTGCTTCCTTTGGTATCCTTCCTCTGTTGGAATCTGTGGGATGGGATAACATCTTACATTGGGGTGGAGCTGCATACCAGTCCATTGCCCAATCCATGTTTGCAAGTATTTGTGATTCTTCTCTTGAGAATTTAACCTTTAAAATTGATACTCAAGAAGGCTTATTTTCAGTGGATCGACATTTGATAGCTCACCTTATGGAAATACCTATCAATGATGAGGGCATTCCGATTCATATATTACATGACAAACTCTCAGAATCTGAACGACAAATGCTTACTAGAGATTTGTGTAATTTGGATGTTCACTGGACTCATAAAGGTCATGCACTTCCCTTAAGGTACTTGTTACCCAGACACAGAGTGCTTCACAGGATTTTCATCTCAAATCTATATCCGCGTTCTGGTAATAAAACCAAACTCACTGCATTCATGGTTCGTGTTTTGCATTCTGTCATCTCTGGTGCGAAAATCTGTCTACCTTCGTTAATTTGTCACTCCATTATTTTGTCTCGTCACCATCCAGGTCATAGTGATATTCCCTTTGGTTATTTGATGACTATGCTCGCCAATCATATGCTCGTGGCTATGCCTGTTAGAGAAAAACCCATCCATCATCTCCCTTTTAATAATTCCAATCTTAACAAGATGAATTTAGAATTGATTCCTGGTCAAGTGGATGCTGGTAGCAGTGGTGCTGAAGCAAGAAATGCAGATCAAACTGGTGATCTTCCTGGAGACGTAAATATGGATGATTTATTTGAAGAACTTGAGTCAGACTTGGCTGATGATCCTGACTTTCAGCCTTTTGATTTTGATGAGAGGTTGAATTCTCTTCAAGAATAGGTAGCTCAAATTCGTGTTACCCAAGACACTCAATTTTCTTATTTACGCAAATATATGAGGCGGGTTGCTAGGAGTTTACACAAAAGTGATCCATTTAATCCTGTTCCCTCTTCTGGTTCTGACTGAATTTTTATTTGGTCTGTAATAACTAATATTTTTCTTTGCTTTTAGTCTGAACTTTGCTTGCTTGCTGACTTTTTGTTGAATTATGCACTATGCTCTCTTGCATCTATATTCCATCTCCTATTTTCCTTATCCTTGCTACCCTTCTTCCTTTGTCATTTTGTGTCAAAAGGGGGGAGAAGTTTTGGGAGGCTTTGGCTTTGGTTGGATTTAATGATTATGATTAGTTTCATTCATGTCTATTTATATATGGATGTGCTGCTATTACTCAGGGGGAGTTAAGCTTCTCAGGGGGAGTTATGCTAGATATTGCTTATGATGTCTATATAACTGGTGCATGATTCTCTATTTGAACCTGTTGTGCCTGTACTTCTCTTATTTCTATTGGAAGTATTATTATTTGGGTGTTTTGTCACAAATTTGACAAAGGGGGAGATTGTAAGTGCTATGGTCTCATGCTCCTTTGGTTGTCAAATTTTGTTGTGTCAAAACATCTATCTGTGTCTTGTGTTTGTATGGTGATTTATATGTATTCAAGACACTGCATAAACACTTCATGACATTGGATGTCTTTAAGAAATATAAAGTGTACTTCATCATCCTATCAATGGTTAAAGCTACAATGTTGAAGTTCAAGTCTCAAGAAACAACTTCAAGACTCAAGAAATGACTTCAAGACTCATAAACAACGCATGAAGTAGTTTTCACGCTGATGAAGATCTCAAGATTAAAGCTACAACAAGTTCAAGATCTCAAGCTTGATATGGTTCAATTATCTACATTCGTTGAATGGTTGAAGTTCAATGTCCATACGACATGTTTCAGGTTTGACTGACCTTAGGTTGACCTTATAAGTAGGTCACTTTGGATACATAAATCAAATGTTTATTTTACATAAGTTTGGTCTATTCTACGACCAGTCCTAGTATTGGTTCGACTACTCCAAGAAATTCCACGACCAGTCCTAAGTTGTTGAAGATTTTCGGAATTTTTTGGTAAACCTACGACCAGTCCTGGAGGTCCTTCGACCGGTCGTAGGAGTGTCTTCGACTCGTTCTCGGCCAGTCGTAGGGCTACGACTCAAAGTCCAGCAACCTAATCTATGGTCCTACGACCAGTCGTAGAGATCTACGACCAGTCGTAGGTGACCCACGACCAGTCGTAGGCTTCCCACGACCAGTCGTGGAACGACTTTCAAAGATCGCGCTCAATATTTCAAATATCTGTTAGAGCTACGACCAGTCGAAGGTTTCTAAGACCATTAGTAGACACGATTTTTGTCTCTATAAATTGAACACGAAATTTAGAGTTTTTATAATTCAACTCGATTCAATTCAAGAAATTTCAAGTGATCACTCTGAGATAAGTCTGTGTTTATTTTAAGCTACGTTGTGCTTATTTAATATTCTTTTTTGCTAGCTTATTTAATTTGATTTTATTTCTGTATTCCAATCTTATTTGAAAAGAGGAATTACCTTATTCCTTCTTCTTGGAATCAAAATCAAATATAGCTACGCCCAACTAGTTAAAATCTAAAATCTATTAGAATTTAGAACCATATTAATGTGAGTATTAGAAATTGAACTTTGATAATCAATCATCTACTTCGATTGGTTCTACCGGGCTGCTACGAAAAGGAGAAATCCAGGTATTTTACAATTTTGTAAAATTTCATTTCTTTTGATTTTGTTTGAGGTTAAGCCAGAAAAATCTCATTGTATTGGTTATCTGAGGAGAGCCAGAAAACTCAGAAAAGAGGGGTTTTTGAATTATGTAAGCCCGAGTGAAAAAGACACAACTGTAAAGGTTTTGGGTGAACCTGTGAAAACCTATTTGATAATGAACGCTAATATCCCCTGTGTGAGGATATTAGGAGTGGAGTAGCATTCTGTGTGGCTGTTGAAAGACAGTTGGTGTACACACAGGCGAACCACTATAACTCTTTATCTTGTGGATTGAATGCTTGCTTAATTTTCATATCTTTTATCATTCAATTGTGTGGAATGTACAAGTGGATGTGAATGTTGTAACTATTTACATTTCAAGCAAGTGTGGGGATTGTTGTAATAATTTAGATCTATATTTCTGCATTTAATTTCAATTCCTTGTTATTCATTTATTTCTATTAAAATTGAGTCCTTGATCCAAAAGATGTTCTAGAAATAAGGTTGTCCTACCATAAGCCCTTGTTTATTATGGTGTAAGGTTATCCTTAGAACTGAATTTGTATCAATCTTTCAATACTTATTTATCAAGGTGATTTGATTTCAGCATTGTGAATTGATTTATAATTGTAAGGCTATTGGTTTATTTTATTTCCGTTGATTTTATTTTAATTTGGAATAGTCCTATTCACCCCCCCCCCCCCCCCCCCCCCCACCTCTAGGACATATAGCTTGGCCTTTCCACTTTCGGAGTCCGAACTCATTCTTTAAAAAAAGAAAATGGGAATATTAGTAAATATGGATTTTCTTGTTAAGAAGAAAATGGAAGATGGATTGAAAAAAGATAAAAGAGATTTTTTTCTTCTTCTTCTTCTTTTTTGCTTCAAGAGAGAGACGGAGAGGTGAGAGTGGGGAAATCGAGGGAGAGAGTGGGGGAATGAAGTGGCCGCGTGAGATTTGAAAATAGCGAGTGTAGTTTGGTTTGAAAATAACGTTTCGCATGCGTGGCGTGCGTGTCTATGAGAGGTGTCTTCTTCTTTAGTGACCGAAAATATTAACAAGTATCTTCTTATTCTTCTTCTTTTTCTTCTTCTTCTTCTTTCTTGCAGAATCTTAGCAATAGGGAGCCTGCTGAGACTACTAGGTGGAGATCACTTGCAACGCAGGGTCGTGACGGTAATGGGAGCTATTCTTCTCATTACATCTCCTACGGTATACATGTTCCCCATCTTAATATGAAAAAACTGCATTTATTTCAAACACTTGGTTACAGTTGAAGCATGCTTTAGCACTTGGATGGTCTCAAATTCATGTCATTACATTTGCTGGTCTCAAATTCCATGTATGATAGTGATGTTAATTTTTTGTTTTTGTGTGTTACCATTTTATTATTGTGCTAAAGCAGTTAACCAATGCTACAGTAATACATTACAATCACTGAACTTTCTTATACAAGATCTTTTGCTTAATGGACCATGCATTCCCAAAAGTTACCGAAACATAGAACCGATGTTCCCAACTCAACTGAAATTTGTGACTAAATGCAGTCTTTAATACCCATGATTTTCTGATATGTACAGTTATATACACAGCTAGACCCATATCTACATGATACTAATCTAAGACACTTGGACCAAATGCCCTAGGAACTTAATAAGTATATGCTTTGAATTCCATTATAAATTTTGAGCAAGTAAATTCTAGCATATATAACTTTCATTTTTTTAATCACAATTTTCATTTCCAGACATTTTTCTCATAGCAGAGAGTGCTGAAAATTTATCTTTGTAGAAAGGCTTGCAGTTATTAAGTGCACATGTTTTCATTAGTATATTTATATTTTTACCAATCTGCATTTTCTTTTAAACTGTAGAAACTTCTCATTGAACAATTTCAAAGGGTGGATCCTTGTTCAGTTAGGGTGCATAATCAATCTGGATACTCTGTAGGTTGCAATGCAAGCATTCAATGGTTATCAGGAGAAAGAGGACTTGTACTATTAGAGAAACTACCCTTCAATGGAAATAATCTGTGTCATGGGAGAAGAATATGTGTCATGGATGGCTTAAAGTTTCTACAGATGTTTCACTTATTTATGTTTTATTTCCTTCTAATTGAGAAATGATATCCTCATTCTGCTTCGTCTTTTGTATAATTGATTTCCGGGACATTTGGTCAGGTTTTGGAATGCTGGGACAAGGAAAAAAGAGATGGTAGCCATCAAGGTTGTCCGTGGTATTAATGAGAAGAGAAAGGTACGCTCGTTCCTTTTCTTTTTTCAATCATCATTTTAGGTTACTAAAAAATGGCCACGCTTGTGTGGATGTAACTAAGCAGAGGGAAGTTTTAGCCCCCTTTCAAATTTTTGGTGCATGGACCATACTATCATCATTTTTACAATGGCGCCATTCATAAAACTAAAAAGCCCCTTGTGTATACCTCTTGTATTTCATGCATGCTAACTGTTTGATGAAATGGCTAAACGAAGAATGTTTTGTGTGGATGTAGCTGAGCAGATGAATATGGTGTAAGTTTTAGTGGTCAGCTACATATTTGAACTCATATATATTTCTTCAACTTATGCGTATCTCTTCTTCAAATGAGAATGAATGTTAATGTGTGAACCCGGGACTGAACAGAGGTCGAACAACACAAAATTAATGTGTGAACTTTATGTTATCTGCAATTAGTTTTGAACAGGGAATGCATATCTTATGTCATCTAGAGTTTGTGACTAACAGATATCCATAAATTTCATACCCATTGAAGTATAGACTGGCTTTGCTCTTCTTGATTTTCATTGATCACATTGTGTCTTGATATCAGTTGTAATAGAACAAAATGAATTAAACATGTCCTTACAGAAACTATGCCATTCTCTGCACACACAGGTGCAAGGTATCTGCACAAGACAAATGCAGATAGCTTAGTTATAATTTCCCACAAAAACCCAACCCAGAATCCATTACTCTCTCACCCAACAGGCACAATTAAAAATTCATCAAGTCTAACCCGACTCCACTGACCTAAACCTGATCATGTAGGCTGAACATGAATTCAAACATTCATGTTTGAATGTAAATGTGTAAATGTGTCAGGCTCCACTGACCTAAACCTAATCTTGTAGGCTGAACATGAATTCAAACATTCAACCTGATCTATGAAGATACAAACAACCATAAAACAAACCTGATTTCATCATCACACAATCCATTTTTGGAAATGAGTCCAAGACTTAGAGAGCAATTTGGCATCATCCTCTAAGGAATAGGCGATTTGGAATTTTCCATAAAATAGTAATACCGCATGGCAAGAAAATTCCTGAGGTATATAGGAGTGTGGGTAGCAAATGCAAATATGAATGGTATACTCAGTCCCTTAAGGTTCTTGGTTAGTCATTTTCTTTTTATGAGTTGTTTCTTTTTTTCTTTTTTGGCCAATCCAATTCATGTATAGGTTGTGTTTAGAATTTTGTACGATAGCTTGGTTGTAGTGGACCAGTGTGGCATTGCTTCAGGCAATAACAAATGTTTCTTTGTTTCAACGGCACATGACAAGTTTACAAGAGAGCATTTGATTTGCAGATTTTGAGGTAACTGATCTTGACTTTGTGGGTGATGTTTCTCAAATGGTTCTTGAAGAGCAAGTGACTACTGTTACCAATGCTTCGTCGATGAATCATGGAGTTGATGTCAGTCATAGCCCTACATTAAAGAGCATCATGGAGCGACATGGAGATATGCTTCAACAACCAAAGAAGTGGGATCGTGGAGCACATGACAATATTGTTGATGTTGATGTTGATCTGGAATCTCTTTCGAGCTATCCACTGGATGAGGAAGTCATCGGAATCATAACAATGGAAGATGTTATGGAGGAATTACTACAGGTTGAAAATGTTCGAGTCTTGGAAAGTATTCTTAGAATTCTCTAATTTGCATTGCTTTATTTTCTCTATTTGCTTGCTTACTCAAGGTTTTCTTAGCCCATGCGCCTGCATGGAGCTATGTGCATCCACACACAAGCACACATGCTGATACGGCACCCATATGTGAGATCTAAGTTTTCCTTTGAGTGGGCCACCTGTTAAGGTCTTCTAACATAGGAATCAGGTTGTTACACTCCTTGGTGGACCTGACTTACTGAAAAAATAACCGAACAACAAGCAATCAATTTCTTTTGCACACTATGGCCCATATGAGTGAAATGGCCTAATATTTAGACAAAAACATCTAAACAGTGGCCAAACTGATGAAGAGCTCAGATCTTGCACACGTGCATATCGATTTGCGTCCTTTCCTATGGATGGCAAAGCTCCACAAGTGTGTGGGCTTTGCAAACTTCTGTTCATTAACTGGTGCCATGTATCTCAGCTTTCTTTCATTTCCTCTATTATGTCTTTTTCTCTATATGGTTAATTAGTGTTATATGTGTTTGTCTACCTTCTATCCATCTGCTTGTCTATCATCCGCTATTTTTCTGCCTGTCTGTCTCTCTATCACACATTGTGCAATGTCACTACAAGAAAGTGGGCCATTAAGTAGTGTTATATGTGTTTGTTTTTTCCATTTCCTTACCCTAAAACTGAAATGCAGATGAACTGTTTGCTCCTTGGCCCCAAGATATACAGCATGCTCATTTTCAGTTTGTGTAATGTTCTGTTATCTATACCGTTTGTTAGCTGGGCCCCACTTTGGAAGGACCATATTGCTTGAAAAATTCTCCTAGATAGGACCATCCTAAGTTTCAATAATTTGGCTTGCAAAGTGACAGTTTATAAGTGAAATGCGGCAATGGTTCACATTCGGCTTTCAATCTGGGAGGGTTGGGAAGTGTGGTCCATCCATAGCAGGTCACATACCCAAGAATATATAAAGCATGCTTGACTCTTCAAGTTAAGCTTCCTTTATTTCAGGTATCGTCAAATTTCAAGGAGTGGGGCCTAGGACTGGATATGAGCTTAAGTTTTTTGCTGAAATTCATGTGTGTGTGTGTGTGTGTGTGTGTGTCACCATCAATGTAGAGATTTAGCTTATGTGTGTGGTCTCTTTACCTTTATTTTTGGAAACCTTGGCTGAGGAGAAGTCTTGTGCTCAACTATGGCTATTATGATTGGATCTGCTCATTTCTGGTTTTTCCTATGTAACAGGGGACTTCACTTTAAATTTTACTGCATTGATGCTTGTCCATTTTTGTGCACCAAACAATCCTGTATGTGGCTCATATAAAGGTGTTTTTTTTTCTTTCTAATCGTTTAGCACATTTCATTTTGGTTAACTTGTCATCTGAAGCTTACTGTTCAAGTTCTGTGATATTCTTACATTTTCAACTTCTTTTACTTTGACTTCTTTATTACTTACATATGCAATTTCTTATTTTCATTTTTTTGATAAGTATTATTGTTTAACACAATTTTTTGAATCATCTTCTGCACTAAACTTTCCTTTAATTGAGTACTAATCCCCACCAAACTTTCCTTTATGTTCCTATCTCAGGCTAAAAGAAAAGAATGGCCAATTGAGAAGCTGAGGAAGTTTGAGGTCCCCAAAGCTCCAAAATATATTTTCCTATCATTTGTCTGATGGGACATGCTCCAATACACTCTGCCAACACTCTTACGTAACCTATCTTGCTGCAACAGGAAAAAATGTAATTTCTATCTCAAAATCTTCAAGCAAATTTCATTTATTTATTTTTTTTTATGTTAGTTTCATTTGATAGCATATGAAAGACACGTCTCTTCAATTTATACATTTTCTTGTGGATGGTCTTTTCTTGTTTGACAGGGAACTTTATTAGCACAAGGATCTCTAAAAACATAATCATGTGTAAATGCAACCCAGATTTGAATAGTTGAATGTGGATTGCATTTCTAGATTTAAAGCCAAGGATTTCAAGAAAAACCCCACGGGTCAAGCAATAAAAAAAACAAAGAGACTTAAATGATATGTGGTCTTTTTTTTTAAAAGCATATATCCAATCCAAATATTTGGAATTTGGATGATATATTTGATTTTGATTTCTTCCTTTTCTATTATGTAGACTTACCTTCTCAAATAGGTTGGTTCGTTTAGAGCTTTGGAGAAATGGGTATATCTAGTTTTGGATGTGCGCGTTGATTAATACACATCCATAACTAGATACACCAATTTCTCCAAAGCCCTAACGAACCAACTTATTTGAGAAGGAAAAGTCTACACAAAAAGGAAGAAATCAAAATCAAATATATCGTTCAACTTTTTTTTTAATTAATGAGAATCGCTGACGGTTTTTAGCCACCAAGAACGCCAACGGATTTTAGCCACCGATAACGCTGACGGTTTTTAGCCGCCGAAAATGTCGACGGTTTTATTCGCTAAGAACGCCGACGGATTTTAGCCGCTAACAACGCTGACGGTTTTTAGCTACCAAAAATGCCAACAATTTTTACCTGTCGGTGAGCAATGATGACGCACCCTTTACCGACGGACCTTGCGACGGCTAAAAGCCGTCGGGAAAGGTCATTGCCAACAGTTTTTAGTCGTCGGTGTTGCCTTATTTTTTGGTAGTGAACCATCACTGCAAGCCCACCCGCTGGATAGTGCAGGCTACTAGCTTTGGGCTTGCTCTATGATTTGTACCATACTCTAAAACAAAGCAGACATGTGGATGAACGACGTTGATATAAAGCACCTGCCTCACATGGAATCTACAGTGAACCCATGATCTAGATAGTTTTAACGACACATAAGTAGTACAGTGGACCTGATAATATCTTTTAAAGGTAAATGCTATTGTCCCATGGATATGGTATACTGAGATTTACATCTAATTTATTTTGAGTTAACATGAAGGGTTGGGTCCACTGAAATGGTGGGGTCCACTTCCCAAATGGCTATAAAATGGATGAGTGGTGTAGATATGCAAGACGTACACCTAACTGGGCTACACATGCACCAATCCATGGTGGGCCTAGGGCTTAAAATCAAGTCAATCTATGGCTTGTGTGGGCCACTCCACACACAAAAGTTATGAGGGTTACTCTCCATTAAAATATTCATAGTTATTTGTTGGGCCCGCCAAGACGTGGTTCATAAATCTAGCCCATCCATTTTGTGTGTCCCACTAGGTTAAGGGACCAAACCAAGTTTCAGATGAATTTAAATTTTAGGTGGACCCCAGCAAGTTCTTTTATATGTTTTAGCCACATAATTTTAGATGGTGTGGGCCACTTGAGTTCCGTGTACGGCCGATTTTTGGGGTATCCCATTTTTAAAAGGGGACCCATAAAATGCACATTGTTGATACTCATCATACATCACGGTGAGGCCTGCGATGGGGTCCACCATCCCTGCTTGTTCCAAGCAGCAAGACGCTACTTGTTGCAGCGTCCTCTGGATGCTGACAGCAAGGGGCGTCCAACCCTTTGCTTTTTTATGGTTTTTCATTGGTGGGGCCCACATCAGGATGATCCACTTCGTCTGTCAGGTTCTCTAGCTCGTGACAGGTCCAATGAGCCCAATATTCGGTATGTTTAGGCGTACAGAAATATTATAGTGGGCCCTAACAGATTTGATAGTAAATATCACTGTTAAAAATGATTTTCAATGGTGTGGCCTACCAAAGATTTGGATTGGCTTCATTTTTCGGCTCAAGGCCTAAGATGAGCTAGGAAATTGGATGGACGGTGTGGATCAAATACATATATCATTGGGCAGGGGGGGGGGGGGGGGGGGGGGGGCTCCCTTCATTTTAAAGCAGCTGGGATGCTGCTTGCTACAGCGTCCACTCTTTTTTTTTTGTTATATGTTATGCGCATGTGTGTGAACTTGGCCAGCCCAATAGGCCACACTTGGACGGTTTGGATGGTATACAAACATTACAATGGGCCCACGGTAGGGCCATGGTTAATGAGTCTCATTCCATAATCATTATCATTATCATCACATCATTACCACAATTAATCATCCAAATAATTAAGAAAGAAAACAAACCATAAGAGTGGATGGGATGTAGTCACCTTAATGGACTAGATAGATGGAAGGGATGGGATTGATGGCCCCACCAAGATCACTCCTCTCTCTCTCTCTCTTATGGTACGAAAATTGTGAAAATGTTGAGGATTGAAGGGGTATTTGTAGAGAATTTGCTAAAATTGTGGTTAGGTTAGCTTAATGTGGTTATGATTAGCTTAGGTAAGGATTATGGCAAGTAATGCATGATTAGGACTTGATCGTGGATTAAATGAGACATGGGCTGGTATGGCATGATGACATCATGCATAAGGTGTTGTATGGAGAAGGGTTGACTTTGGATACACATGAGAGATGGGTGGTATAGGTGTGTGAATCACACATATGGGTAAAGATTCTCTCACTTATGTGTGGTATGGTGCGTATGTGCATATCATGTATTATGCACATGTGTGGAATGAAATATATGGCGTCATGCACACATGATACACTAACGATTCTTCAAGGCTTATCTCATTAACGGAGTGTTGTACAGATGCATGGGTGGTATCTCCACGATCGCGGTGATAGGGCAGTTGATATGAAATAGGTTTCGAGGTCTTGGGGTTCCGATTAGTTGAGTGTGCACTATGCATAACTAGTTCAGGTCTCGTCAAGGGCATCGATCATCATGCACATAGACATAGAAAATGGTACGAAATGGACGTGGTCTTACACAGTCTACTGCCAACAATATATAAATATTTTTAAAGGATTGGGGAATGACCCCAAGAAATCGATGCCCCAGCAATTGAATACTTCAATGATAAGAATTGGGTTTAGTGACATCATATTTCGATGGGCAATCCTCCCAATATCTGACAACACTTACAAGCTTTACGAAACTCATGAGTATCTCTGAATATAGTGGGCCAGTAAAAGCCACACTACAGAATTTTGAAAATGTTATTTTTAATAAAAAAAGAGTGACCACCATGGGCTTAAGAGTGATAAAAGGAGATAACACTCTGAAGTTCATTTTATGGCACACATCTCCTTAGAATTTGGTATGGGTAATATTTAAACAAGGGTCATCCTAAAAAAACTTACGTACCTCGGCAAAAAAATTCTTTTTATCTTGCGTAGTCTAGTATGTTGGCATGAAACCTATGGAAAGATAATTTGCAATGTCTGCAAACCAAGGTAATTGGGAGAGTTTAAATAATTGTTCAATAGGAAATATATCATTTATCGGTGTCGGCTCCAGGGAATTGGGGAGATCAAGTCTCGAATGATGCTCAACCACTACGTTCTATTCCCTTTTGTCTTGTATTTCTATGTTGAATTCCTAGAGTAGAAGGATCCATCTTACCAAGCGACGCTTGGCATTATTCTTAGAAAGAAGGTATTTCAGCATGGCATGGTCAGTGTAAATTATGATCTTGGATCCGATTAGGTAAGACCTAAATTTGTCCAAAGCAAATACTACAGCTAAGAGTTCCTTCGTAGTAGTAGAATAGTTCACTTGGGCAGAATTTAGAGTTCTACTCGCTTAATGAATCACATAGGGCTTCTTCTCTTTTATCTGGCCTAACACCGCCCCAATAGTATAGTCAGATGCATCATACATAATCTTAAAAGGGATGCTCAAATCGGGTGGCTGCATTATATGAGCGGTAGTTAACATGCCCTTGAGCGTAGAAAAAGCTTTATGACATTCTTTACTCCACTCGAATTGGGTATTCTTTTGGAGAAGATTACATAAAGGATGAGAGAGGTGAAGAGAGTCTTTTATAAATCGTCTATAAAATTTAACATGTCTTAAGAAGGAACGCACGTCAAGTATGCTCTTGGTTAGAGGTAGGTTAGATATAAGATCAATTTTAGCCTTGTCTACCTCAATTCCCTTGGACAAAATTATGTGTCTAAGAACTATTCCCTTGGAAACTATGAAATGACATTTCTCTCAATTCAAAATCAAATTCTTTTTTTCGCACCACTTTAGCACATTGTTCAGATTTTTCAGACACTCATTGAAGATGGACCAAAAACAGAGAAGTCGTCCATGAAGACCACTAAATGTTATCTCACAATGTCAGAAAATATACTCAACATGTATCGTTGAAAGGTGGCGGGAGCATTACACAGTCCAAATGACATCATTTGGTAAGCAAAGGTGCCAAAGGGACATCTGAATGTTGTCTTTTCTTGATCTTCAAGAACAATATCTATCTGATTGTAGCCCGAATATTCGTCAAGGAAACAATAGTAAGAGTGACCAACTAGCCTTTCTAAAATTTGATCAATGAAGAGTAAAGGAAAGTGGTCTTTCCTTATGATGGTATTCAATTTTTTATAGTTAATACATATTCTCCAACCAGTAACAACTCTAATTGGCATGAGTTCATTGTCAGCATTAGTTATGATGATGATTCTGGACTTCTTAGGAACCACCTGAGTAGGACTCACCCATTGACTGTCGAATATAGGGTATATGATACCCACATCCAACAACTTAAGGACTTCTCCTTTAACCACTTCCTTCATATTTGGATTTAACCGACGTTGTGGTTGTCGGGAGGTCTTCACATTATCCTCGAGATGAATACGGTGAGTACAAATTAAAGAGTTAATCCCCTTGAGGTCCACAATCGACCATCCAAGAGCTCTTTTATACATGATGAGAGTAAAAATAAACTAAGTCTCTTATTTTTTCTCAAGGTGGGAAGAAATCACCACCAGGTATGTCTCATCCTAACCTAAGAAGACATATTTAAGATGAGCAGGCAAAGGTTTTAGGTCAAACTTTAGTGCTTTGAGGTTAGATGGTAGAGGCACTACATCGGTTTGAGGCAAAGTTTCAAATTGTGGCCTCCACTGGTTATATTCAAGTACCGACGTAACATCAAGCAAGAATGCATCTTATTAATCATGTTATCATCTAAATAAGGGGAGTGGGCCAATCACGTCTCTAGAGGGTCAGAGTATAGAGTCAAAAGTATTTTATCTTCCACGAAAGAAACGATCATATTAATGCCGTGGGTATCGTCAACATCCTCTGACTGTTTGCTCAAATTGAAAAAGATATTGAGCTCCAACGTCATATTTCTAAAAGATAAATTCATGACGCCATTCCTACAATTAATGATGACATTTGATGCAGCAAGGAATGGGCAACTGAGAATGATGGGAATTTGAATGCTCACATCTAAGATGGGTTGAGAATCCAGGACAATAAAATCTACTGGATACTATAATTTATCAACTTGGACCAACACATCCTCGATCATCCCTCTTGGTACATGAACCGAAAGATCAGCAAGTTGTAATGTGGTCCGGGTGGGTTTTAATTCACCTAAACTTAATTGTTCGTATACCGAAAAATGAATGAAATTAATGCTCGCTCCCAAGTCAAGAAGTGCGTGCTTAATCTAGTGATTCCCGACTATACAGGTGATAATTGGGCTACTAGGATCTTTATATTTTTGTGACACATCTTGCTTGAGGATGAGACTCACTTTTTCTATCAGAAAAATTTTCTTTTGAATACTGTGTTATTTCTTGGTTGTACATAAATCTTTCAGAAATTTGGCGTAAGAGGGGATTTGTTTCATAGCATCGAACAGATGGATGTTGACTTTCATTTGTTTCAGCACCTCTAGAATATTATATGAGTCAGTTAGAGGTTTTGGTGTAATCAACTACTGGGGGAATGATGCAATCAACTTACTCACTTTTTCTGGTTCTTCCTCATGTGGGGCATTGGTGGGTGTATCATTCTTAGTTTCTTCTAGGTCCTTAAGCTTTTTGGCCCTCGCTGGAATGGTTTTGTCATGATCTTCCCACTCTTAAGAGTGGTGATAGACTTAACTTGCTCCATCTGATTTGAAGAATTTGGGTCACTTATTTCATATTGTAGTTTTGGGTTGGGGAGAGGCTGGACCAGAAGGATCCTTTTCTCCCCAATCAAAATATTTTATCTCAAACCCTTGTATGACTTTTGTAAGGTCTTAAAAGGCTTCTAACATACCCTGATTAAAAATCTCTTGATTTTAAATATGTTTTAACACCAGATCCTCTTAAGGTTTCCTTTGATTTAGAAATTGGTTAAGGATTCCTTAAGGAGTGGCAGTTTGTCCATTACTCTAACTAAAATTTGGATGATTCCTCTAACTTGAGTTATATGTATTTGTGGTAGATCCACTGAAAGGTCTTTAGTAGTTTTTTATGACATTTGATCGCTCATTCAATATCTCTTGAAAAGCAGGAATTGTTGGGCAATTTTCAGTTGTATGTTTGTTGTAAGCACAAATACCACAAACAACTTTCGTAGCCTTGTCGAATTTGATAGGTATTGCCTTCTTAAGTTCTATGGCCTCGATTTTCCTTGTGAGATTGGCCACTTTAGTATTTATATCATCTTCCTCTTTCAAAATATATATTCCACCCATCTCATTTGATTGAGTTAGCTTAGAAATGGTGTTAGGTCTTGGGGAGATGTCTTATGATTGTGTATTTTTAGCAAGTTTGTCAAAGTAATCATACACATCATCGACATTCTTATTCGTGAATTCCTCATTACACATCATCTCGACCAATTGGCGCATAGGAGATGTCAGTCCATCGTAGAAGAAATTTATTATGTGCCATATTTCAAATCCATGTTGTGGGCATGAACTAACAAAATCCTTGAACTATTCCCAACATTCGAAGAAGGTTTCATCTTCCCTTTGGGCGAAGTTCATGATTGACTTCCTTATGGTGTTCATCTTATGGTATGGGAAGAATTTTTTTATGAACACCCTTGTCATGCGTTCCATACGCCAATGGATTGTGCTCGTAATGAGTGCATCCATATCTTAGCTGTCTCGTTTAAGGAGAAGGGAAAGAGTTTCAGCCTCATCGTGTCCTTGGACATGTTATGGAAGTGTAGAGTGGCTATTATCTCATTAAACTCTTTCATGTGTAGATTTGGACTTTCAGATTCAAGTCCATGGAACTTCGGAAGAAGTTGGATCACTCCTGGCTTAATATCTATACTTCCTGCATTATCTAGAAAAATAATGCAGGAAGGTGTGCTCACTCTCGCTAGTTGTAAATAATCTCATATAGTATGGGGTGGGGGTGCATGGTGCACCTCATTCTCATCCTGGGCTTCCTCAACTGGGTGTTGAGGTTGATATGCAACCATCACTTCTATTGACTCAAAGGATCTTAAGTGGTGTCTAATCCGATGATGGATAGACAACCCTTCGACTAATCCTTCTTCACTTAAAAGACGTAGAGTGTTATCACGGACCCACTTGGCCATGAAACAGTCTCAGCCATCAAATTCTAAACAATTAAAACCTAAGAAAAACAGAACTAAAACTAAACTAAAGTAATTAAGAATTATGAAACTAGAGAAGAGTTGGAACGAAGTTACCGATTAGAGCTCCTATGTTAAGATAAGTCTTACAAAACAAAAACAAGTTAGTTCTTGAAATAAATTCATAAAACCTAATCTAAGAACACAAAAGAAGAACTAATACTAATCCTCAACTATTCCAAAACAAATTAATCTCAGAAAAATGCAACTGTAGTCCCTGGCAACAGCGCTAAAAACTTGTTCATAACCCCAAGTGCAGAGTCGCGATGTTGTAATAACTTGGCGAGACCGAGGTTGAATCTGTAGGGACTGAATTTATACGTATTTTGAAAGTAACTAGAAGTAGAACTGGAATCAGAAACTAATCTAAAATCTGGAATAGTTGGACTAATTGTGAATGATGTTGACTTAAACTATCAATTAAAAGGTGAGAACTAGGGTGATAAGGATCCACTTGTAGCTATTAAGATGCTACCTTACTTGATTCAAACACAACTAGAATTGGAGGATAAATAATTCAAGCACAATCTAAACTTTTATTGAGATAGTTCACACATGAAGACCCATTACATTGATTATAAGGGATTCCATCATCTTACCATGCCCAGGAGACAATGGTGAACAACAGGATTTACCAATCTCCACAACTCTAAATAGATTAAGAAGATATCGAAAGCCTCCACAGAATCTACTGTAATTGAAGTCACAACAAATCATAAAAAACTAGAAATATTCCTTAAATCAAACTAGAACTTAATGATTGTTCGACATAAACAAGAATTAAAGCAAGATAATCATCCCAACACGCTACAAGTTTCACCTCTTAGCCTTAGCTAAGAGGTTTAGTTCACCATACACATGATTGAAAATAAATCTCTTAAATAAACTATGAAAAGAAACTAGGGAATAAGAAAAACTTTTGGGAGGCTGCTCCTCCCTTTGTCTCTGCTCCTTATAACCTAATTTGTATTTGGAACTCCTCAAAGAACCCATATTTATAGTCTTTGTTAGGCCGACTTTGAAAATCGTATCAAATTTACACAGCAGAGTTATGCTTCGGTCGGACCGAAGTCAAGTTCAAGTTGTGATCAGATTCTGTTTCAGCAGTTGTACAATTTCAGTCACATCAGATTTGGGTTCAGTCGGATCAAAATTAAGTTTCAGTCTGACCGAATTAACTCCTTGCAGCGTTGGAGCATTTTGTGCACTTTTGGTCAAATCGAATCCTTCTGTCGGTCGATCAGAATTAGCCTTAAATTTCATTGTTAGTTGCTGGACTGTTTTGTATAATTTCGGTCGGACCAAACTAGCCTGTTTTCTGCTGCAAACTTTGTAATCTTCTTCAGTCGTTCTTCATCCTTTATACTTGGTTTCTTTGGATATTGAGGTCTTGAAATCTTTAATCTTGGTCTCCTAAGATCCACTCCTTTCTTTAGTGATTCTTGAACATCAAATCCATACTTTTGACATTCTTTTCAATCCAAGCTCTCAGATTCACCTCGTAATACAAACATGTATAAAATATACCAATTATACATCATCATATTTATAAAACTAAGAAATAAACAGTGGGGAATATGCAATATTTGACACTCAACATGTTTCAACTTGGAAACCATGCAAGTGCACTCACACTCAGAAGAAATTTCTTTAACCACCAAGATGGGGAGACCTTAGGGAAGGAAGATTCCTCTTTTCACTCGATAAAAATCCTCCTATGACAGTGGGCGACCTTCTTAATAGAGCCCAAAAATACTCTAACACCGAGAAAATTGCCACTTTGTGAAAAGTTGATTGGAATAAAGAAAGCTTAGCCAGAGAAAGATGACTTAAGGAAGAATCTGCCTTGGTTAATGATGGAAAGAGAAGGAAAGAAAATGAGCCCCCAAGGAGCCATCGCCCCAGCAGGCAACCTAACAACAGATTTAATTCGTATGCCCCTCTCAACGCGATGGTCGAGCAGGTCCTTATGGAGGTCAGAGACAAATGAATCCTCAAATGGTCAAACAAGATAAAATTTAATGTAGATAGACGAGACAAGCGAAAATATTGTCACTTCCATTGAGACCATGACCACTCAACTAGCGACTATTTTGACCTAAAAGAGGAAATTGAAGATCTCATCCACAACGGGCACCTATGCGAATATGCATGTTAACAAAAAGGAAGAACGAGCTGACCCGAAGAATGAGTAACCCATCAACAATGAACCAACCAAAGAAATTTGCACAATCTTCGGTGAGCCTACCAGAGGAGACGACTCAAACCGAGCTTGGAAAGCCCTCACAAGAAGTATCAGTTGCTCCAGCTCGGACCATTAGGTCCTCATCACCAACAAACCCCTAAAAGAGTAGAAGATAATGCCTTATGATCTAACCTTCACTGAAGAGGACGTCTGAAGTGTTCACCACCCCCATGACGACGCATTTGTGGTAACTTTGACTACAACTAACCGCAAAGTGTTTTGTATCCTAATGGACACCAGTAGTTTGACAAACATCCTCTTTGCAGAAGCATTCGACAAAATTGGGCGACCTTGACTCTTAGCCATCAAAACTCCCCTTCTCGGATTTGCATGGGACAATGTTACATTAGAAGGATTGATTCAACTCCCTATCATGGGTAGAGAAGGGCAGAACCAAACAACAACCATGATCGACTTCTTGGTGGTAGACTGCCCCTCTATATACAATGTCATTCTTGGATGACCTTCACTCAACGCTCTTCGGTCTGTCGTATCAACATACCATCTTGGGATGAAGTTCCCCACTGAACATGGTACTGGACTGGTCAGGGGAGACCAACAAGAAGCTCAACAATGCTATTCGATGGCACTAAGGACCTAACACTAGGCAATGGCCATCACCTCTCTCGATCTACGAGAAGACTCAATTTAAAGAGGGCTCCACATGGAAGACCTCATACTCGTCCCACTTGACGACTCCGACTCGACCCGAATTGTACAGATCGAGTAATCCTTGACACCTCCGTTACGAGACAAAGTCATGAGCCTCCTTCAACAATATGCCGATGTATTCCAATGGTCTCATCAAGACATGCCCAGCATCAGCACAAAGGTTATGGTCCATAGGTTGAATGTCGACCCCAACTTCGACCAATCTGATAGAAGTGAAGAGCATTTGAGCCCGAACGGTACGCCGTAATAATAAAAGAAGTTAAAAAACTCCTCAAGGCCAAATTTATCAAGGAAATTTACTATCCGGACTAGATAACCAAGGTCGTCTTGGTTAAAAAGTCCAATGGGAAGTGGCCGGTCTGTGTCAATTACACTAACCTGAACAAAGCCTGTCCCAAGGACAAATTTTCTCTCCCTAGGATCGACCAACTCATTGACAGCATGGCCAGACATGAACTCCTGAGCTTCATGGATGCATGCTCAGTCTATAACCAAATCACTATGCACCCATATGACAACCAAAAGATGACTTTTGTCATAGACAAATGACTTTAATGCTACAAGGTCATGCCTTTTGGACTGAAGAACGCTGGGGCTACATAGTAAAGGCTCATCAATGAGATGTTTGCTCGCCAGATGGGTGCTCCATGAAGGTTTATGTTGACGATATGCTCGTCAAGAGCATTAAAGCTGCGGACCATGTTTCCGACCTTGAAGAAACGTTTATAATCCTGCGAGAATATCAGATGAAATTGAATCCGAGCAAGTGCACCTTTGTAAGTGTTATGATCTCATGCTCCTTTGGTTGTCAAATTTTGTGTGCCAAAACATCTATCGGTGTTCTGTACTTGTATGATCATTTATTGGAATTCAAGACACCTCAAAAAGCTACATGTTGAAGCCTCAAAAAGCTACATGTTGAAGCCTTAAAAAGCTACATGTTGAAGCCTACATGTTGAAGCCTCAAGAAGCTACAATGTTGAAGTTCAAATCTAAAGAAACAACGCATGAAGTAGTTCTATGTTGATGAAGATCTCAAGCATGATATGGTTCAAGATCTCAAGCATGATATGGTTCAAGATCTCAAGCCTGATATAATTCAAATTATCTACATTTGTTGAATGGTTGAAGTTCAATGTCCATACGACATGGTTCAGGTTTGAATGACCTTAGGTTGACCCTTTAAGTAGGTCACTTTGGATACATTAATCAAATATTTAAATTACATAAGGTTGGTCTATTCTACGACCAGTCCTAGCTCTTGTTCGACCAGTCCTAGCATTGGTTCGACTAGTCCAAGAAATTCCACGACCAGTCCTCAGTAGTTGAAGATTTTTCGGAATTTTTGGTACGCCCACGACCAGTCCTGGAGATCCTTCGACCGGTCGTAGGTGTGGCTTCGACTCGTCCACGACCAGTCGTGGAGCTACGACTTAAAGTCCAGCAACGAAATCACTGGTCCTACGACCAGTCGTAGGAATCTATGACCAGTCGTAGGTGACCCACGACCAGTCGTAGGGTACTCACGACCAGTCGTAGAACGGCTTTTTAAGATCGCGCTTATTTTTTCAAAAATCTGTTAGAGCTACGACCAGTCGTAGGTTTCTAAGACCAGTCATAGGAGCGATTTCTTCTTCTATAAATTGAACACGAAATTCAGAGTTTTCATAACTTCAACGCTATTCAATTCAAGAAATTTTCAAGTGATCACTCTGAGATAAGTCTGTGTTTATTTTAAGCTAGATTGTGCTTATTTAATATTCCTTTTTGCTAGCTTACTTAATTTGATTTTGTTTCTATATTCCAATCTTATTTGAAAAGAGGAATTATCTTATTCCTTCTTCTTGGAATCAAAATCAAATATAGCTACGCCCAACGACTTAAATCTAAAATCAATTATAATTTAGAACCTTATGAATGTGAGTATTGGAAATTGAACTTTGACATTCAAATCATCTACTCCGATTGGTTCTACCGGGCTGCTACGAAAAAGGAGAAATCCAGGTATTTTACAATTCTGTAAAATTCATTTACTTTTGGTTTTGTTTGAGGTTAAGCCAGAAAAATCTCATTGTACTGGTTTTGTTTGAGGTTGAACCAGAAAAATCTCATTGTATTGGTTGTTTGAGGAAAACCAGAAAACTCAGAAAAGAGGGGTTTTTGAATTGTGTAAGCCCAAGTGAAAAAGACACAATTGTAAAGGTTTTTGGTGAACCTGTGAAAACCTATTTGTTAGTGAACGCTAATATCCCCTGTGTGAGGATATTAGGAGTGGAGTAGCTTTTTGTGTGGCTGTTGGAAAACAGTTGGTGTACACACAAGCGAACCACTATAACTCTTTGACTTGTGGTTTGAATACTTGCTTAAT
Source organism: Magnolia officinalis (assembly GCA_021015155.1). Taxonomy (NCBI): domain Eukaryota; kingdom Viridiplantae; phylum Streptophyta; class Magnoliopsida; order Magnoliales; family Magnoliaceae; genus Magnolia; species Magnolia officinalis. The sequence goes on along the minus strand of JAJHSJ010000004.1, from coordinate 42,617,040 downwards.
TATCATATCTTTTATCATTCGATTGTGTGGAATGTACAAGTGGATGTGAATGTTGTAACTATTTACATTTCAAGCAAGTGTGGGGATTGTTGTAATAATTTAGATCTTACTTCTGCATTTAAATTCAATTCCTTGCTATTTCATTTACTTATATTAATATTGAGTCCTTGATCCAAAAGAGGTTCTAGAAATAAGGTTGTCCTACCATAAGCCCTTGTTGATTATGGTGTAAGGTTGTCCTTAGAACTGAATTTGCATCAATCTCTCGATATCTATTTATCAAGGTGATTTAAATTTAGCTTTGTGAATTGATTCATGTTGTAAGGCTATTGGTTTATTTTATTTCCGCTGATTTTATTTTAATTTGGCATAGTCCTATTCACCCCCCCCCCCCCTCTAGGACATATAGCTTGGCCTTTTCAAGTGGTATCAAAGCCTAATAGCTCATATTTGTTGCTTTTTATTTGGATTTATTTCCTGACCTAACGATCTAAGCTATATAAAAAGATGTCAAATTTTGATAGCCTTTCAGTTACTAGACCTCCTCCCTTTGATGGCTCCAACTATGCTTATTGGAAAGCCAGAATGAGGATCTTCCTAAAATCAATGGATGAAAGTGTGTGGCAAGCCACAGTAACTGAATGGAAACCTCCTATCATGGAAGTAAATGGTGTTGATGGTTCAAAATCTATGAAAATTACACCGTATTACCAATGGACCACACTTCAGAAAAATGAGAGTAGTGCTAATGCTAAAGCACTAAATGCTATCACTTGCGCACTATCACCGGATGAGTTCAAAAGAATCATATCCTGTGATACTGTAAAGCAAGCTTGGGATATTTTAGAAATGACACACGAAGGTACATCAATTGTCAAGAAATCTAAAGTCCAACTCCTCACAACTAAATTTGAAGAAATTCATATGGAGGAAAATGAAATGTTTATGGACTTTTACACTAGATTGAATGACATTGTGAACTCAATGTGGGGTCTTGGCGATAAGATCCCTGAAAGTAAAGTGTGTGCAAAAATACTACGCTCTCTTCCTGAACGGTTCAATTCTAAGGTAACTGCAATCCAGGAACTTCGTGATACAGACAATATGAAGGTAGAAGAATTAGTTGGTTCTTTACAAACCTATGAATTAAGTTTTAAAGCTCCTAAAGGCAAATCTATCGCTTTGAAGTCATCCAAAAATTTTACTCAAGAAAATTCAGATTCAGAAAAGTCTGAAGATGATATGGCCCTTTTGGCGAAAAAGTTTTATAAGATTTTCAAAAGTAAGAAAAGAGTCGATTTTCAAAAGGCAAATGAAAAGAAACGTTCCAAACCTAAGTCTAAAACTTGGAAATCATTGAAAGATAGTCAATGCTACAACTGTCAAGAATATGGGCATTTAGCAAACAAATGTCCTAAAAAGGACAGATTCAAAAGGAAGGGTATGTTGGCTACTTGGGATGAATCGTCTGATTCTGAAGCTTCTTCTGAGTCAGAAAATTCAGAAACTGAGTCGGGCAGTGAACTTAAGGCCCTTATGACTCTAGCCAAGTTTACTTTTTCCGATCACGATGATTCAACAAGTGAAGAAAATTTGGATAGTGATCATGAATATGATGAAGATCTTCAAGATGCTTACAATGCCTTATATAAGGAAAGTTGTAAAATTGCTGTCAAACTTAAACTTCAAAAAGAAAAGTTTTATAAACTTAAAGAATGTTTTGAAACTCTTATTTTAGAAAAATCTCAAATTTCAGATAGTTTTGAAAAGTCTAAGTGTGATCTAGAATTCAAAACCTCCCTAATTGAAAATTTAAAATCTGAAAATGAGAAACTTAAAAATGAAGTATCTTCTCTTTTGAGTTTGAAGGACACATGGAGATATGCTCAAGGTGATCCAAAATTAGAAAAATTGTTATCCGGATCAAGAAAATGTGGCGATCGATCCGAGTTGGGTTATGATAAAAACACATCTCCTAAACAGAAGAATACTCCTTCCAATTTTGTGAAAGGAGAGACTTCTAACTCAAAAGAAAAAGGTAATAGTCAAGTTTTTTCTAAAAATACAAAAACTTTTCCTAAACCCAAAAGCAGCTATTTTAAAAATCAGATTCGAAACCCACTAGCTGAAAAAATTATTGATTTACTTAAAGAGCTATTAAAATCTAATTCTGTAGGTCACTCTTACAACTATAAACATAAGAAGACCAATTATTCTCCTAAACCCAAAACAGTACTGAAATGGGTTCCTAAAGCTGTCTGTTTGGTTGCTCACACTGCTTTCAAAGCTACAAGCCATTCGAAATGGTATTTAGACAGTGGATGCTCCAGACATATGACAGGCGACAAAGCACTATTCACCGATCTTAAAGATATGACTGATGGGTCAGTCACATTTGGTGATGGTAGCAACTGCAAGATAATTGGCAAAGGTACGGTCCAACTCTATAACCTTCCCTTATTTAAAAATGTTTTATATGTTGAGGGTTTAAAACACAACCTGTTGAGCATATCTCAAATATGCGATAACAACCATAATGTTAAATTTTCTAATCAAGGTTGTGAAATAATAAATGAAAAGGGTTCTGTAATATTAACTGGTCGCAGAACTTCTGAAAACTGCTATATAGTAAGCGATAGTAGCTCATCTAAACAAACGTGTTACATGGTCCATACCGATGAGACAGAATTATGGCATAAACGCCTTGGACATGTACACTATCGAAATTTATACAGATTGAGCACAGGTGAACTAATTAGAGGTCTACCTAAGATGCAAAAAGTAGACAAGATTTGTGGTGAATGCCAGTATGGTAAACAAACTAGGAGCTCTCACAAAAAGGTGAACTCCAATACCACCACAAGACCACTCGAGCTTCTCCACATGGATCTTATAGGACCAACAAGAACGAAAGTCGAGGTGGCAAAAAATACATCTTAGTTATTGTAGATGATTATACAAGATTCACTTGGGTTTCATTCTTGAGAGACAAATCAGAAACCCTTGATGAAGTGAAAAAGATTATAAAACGGATTCAAACTGAAAAAAGTTCTCAAGTCAACAAGATCCGTAGTGATCATGGATCCGAATTCGAAAATAGCGGTTTTGAGAAATTCTGTAGCGATCAGGGAATATCGCATGAATTTTCTGCACCTAAAACTCCTCAACAAAATGGAATTGTCGAGAGGAATAATAGAGTTTTTCAAGAAATGGGAAATGTTATGTTAAATAGCATGAAGCTCCCTAGGAATCTATGGGCTGAAGCAGTGAATACAGCCTGCTACATTATTAACCGTGTTTATATCTGTAAATCTAATAATAAAACGGCTTATGAAATGTGGTTTGAGAAAAAGCCTTCTGTCAAATACTTTCGAGTTTTTGGCAGTAAGTGTTATATTTTGCGTGACCGTGAAAATTTGGGAAAATTCGACACTAAAAGTGATGAAGGGATCTTTTTAGGGTATTCTTTAAACAGTCGTGCATATCGTGTTCTGAACAACAGGACCGGTGTGATTCAAGAGTCAATAAATGTTGTGATTGACGATCTTTTGAATACACCCATTCCTAGTTCGGATAATGATGAAGTGCTTATACTTGAAAAACAAGAAACTTCATCAAGTGAACCTAATTCTGAATTAAGGACTGTTAAAGATCATCCAACTTCTCTAATACTTGGAAATCCTCTCACTGGTGTGCGCACTCGTAAACAATTAGAGGACATATGTAACTACGTATGCTTTACATCCCAGATTGAACCGGTTAACGTAAAAGAAGCACTTTCGGATGAAAACTGGATTCTTGCGATGCAAGAAGAGCTTAATCAGTTTGTCAGAAATGATGTTTGGTATCTTGTTCCTAGACCTAAAGATAAACATATTATTGGAACAAAATGGATTTTCAAAAACAAATCTGATGAACTTGGAAATATTATTCGAAATAAAGCAAGACTAGTTGTACAGGGATATACGCAAATTGAAGGTATTGACTATAATGAGACATTTGCCCCTGTAGCTCGTCTTGAATCAATCAGACTTTTTATCTCCATTGCATGTTTTAGAAAGATTAAAATTTATCAAATGGATGTAAAGAGTGCCTTTCTGAATGGTGATTTACATGAAGAGGTATATGTTGAACAACCAACAGGGTTTGAAGATCCTAAATTTACTGATCATGTGTATCGTCTTAAGAAGGCTCTCTATGGTCTGAAACAAGCTCCCAGAGCTGGTACGAAAAACTGACTAAGTTTTTACTAAGTCATAATTTTCAGATGGGATGTGTTGATAAGACACTCTTTGTTAAGAAGTATAACGATGATATTCTAATGGTTCAAATATATGTTGACGATATTATTTATGGATCAACCTGTACTAATATGACTGTTGAGTTTGCAGATTTGATGAAGTCTAAATTCGAAATGAGCATGGTTGGTGAATTAAACTATTTCCTAGGGTTGCAAGTAAAACAACAACCTGATGGAATTTTTATCTCTCAAACCAAATATGCTCAGGGCTTAATCAAGAAATTTGGATTTGAGAAAGGTAAAAATTTTGATACTCCTATGAGTACAACTTTGAGACTCTCAAAAGACTCTGCAGGTAATGATGTGGATCCTAAATTGTATCGTAGTTTGATTGGTAGTTTACTTTATCTGACTGCTAGTAGACCAGATATAGCCTTGAGTGTTGGTATTTGTGCTCGTTATCAATCAAATCCTAAAGAATCTCACTTAACTGCTGTTAAGCGGATTATGCGATATGTCGCAAGTTCTACTAAACTTGGTCTCTGGTATCCACATGAAACTTATGTTCAATTAGCCGGGTATGCTGATGCTGACTGGGCTGGAAACATTGATGATAGGAAATCAACCAGTGGTGGTTGTTTCTACATTGGAAATTGTCTTGTTTCTTGGTTTAGTAAGAAGCAAAGTTCTATATCGCTATCAACAGCTGAGGCTGAATACATTGCTGCTGGAAATGCATGTACTCAACTTGTTTGGATGAAACGAATGTTGAGCGATTATGGAATTACTCAGGATTCTATGATTTTATTTTGCGATAATTCCAGTGCAATAAATATCTCTAAAAATCCAGTTCAGCATTCACGTACTAAGCATATTGATATTAGATTTCATTACATTCATGAATTAGTTGAAGAAAAGGTAATATGTTTGGATTACATTCCAACCGAGACTCAACTTGCTGACATTTTCACTAAACCGCTCGACAAAAGCAGGTTTAATAAATTAAAGTTTGATCTCGGTATGTGCAATTTAAATTGAATTTGCATGATTTAGTGTATCATAATGTACATATGTTTGATGATTTATTTGCTTAAATTTGAAATTTATTTGAAAAAAAAAATTGCAAATTTTGAGTCGTACTCGACCAGTCGTGAGTGTACACGACCGGTCGTGCTACGACCGGTCGAACACATACACGACCGGTCGTGAAACTCGGGATTTCACTTTAATTTGGGGATTTTGACTCTTCTTCCTCATTTCTTTTTTTCCCACCAACGGCTTTAGCTACGACCGGTCGAACCCACCTTCTTAGTTCTTCAAGGTTAGTGGTTCCTTTGCATTTTTATTATAGATTCTTGATATTTGTGTTTCAAATCACTTTCTTGTTGAATCTATTGGGTCGTTCATTGCAAGATTGGGGTTTTATCTTGAAAAATCTGATCTATTAAAACCTCATCTTTTCTATCTTGCATCTTGTTGTTTCATTGAAATCCTCCATTAAAAATGGATGCTAGAGGTAAAAAGAAAACTACTAGAGGTCCCTCTTCTTCTAGATCAACTTCTATTGTACAACGTCATCTTCGGTCTCCCGAAAATGATCCTCCAAATGTTCGGGATTTGCGTATGCGAAATATTATTGTTGAGCATCCTGTGAATGTTAATCACATTGCTTCATTTGGTATCCCTCCTCTGTTGGAATCTGTGGGATGGGATAACATCTTGCATTGGGGTGGACCTGCATACCAGTCCATTGCCCAATCCATGTTTGCATGTATCTGTGATTTTTCTCTTGAGAATTTAATTTTTAAAGTTGATACTCAAGAAGGATTGTTTGTAGTGGATCGACATTTGATTGCTGATATTATGGAAATACCTGTCAATGATGAGAGCATTCCAATTAATATTTTACATGACAGTCTCTCTGAATCTGAACGTAGAATGCTTACTAGAGATTTATGTAATTTGGATGTTCATTGGACTCATAAAGGTCATGCACTTCCCTCAAGATTTTTGTTACCCAGACACAGAGTACTACATAGGATTTTCATCTCTAATCTTTATCCTCGTGCTGGTAATAAAACCGAACTCACTGCTTTTATGGTTCGTGTTTTGCATTCTGTCATCTCTGGTGCAAAAATATGTTTACCTTCCTTAATTTGTCATTCCATTATTCTGTCTCGTCAACATCCTGGACATAGTGATATACCCTTTGGTTATTTGTTGACTATGCTGGCAAATCATATGCTCGTTGCTATGCCTACTAGAGAAAAACCCATCCATCATCTCCCTTTTAATAATTCAAATCTTAACAAGATGACTTTAGAATTGGCTGATGGCCAAGTGGATGCTGGTGGCGGTGGTGCTGAAGCAGGAGATGCAGGACAAGCTGGTGATCCTACTGAAGACGTGAATATGGATGATTTATTTGAAGAACTTGAGTCAGACTCGGCTGATGATCCTGATTTTCAACCCTCTGATTTTGATGAGAGATTGAATTCCCTTCAAGAGCAAGTGGCTCAAATTCGTGTTTCACAAGACACGCAATTCTCTTATCTTCGCAAATATATGAGGCGGATTGCTAAGGGTTTACACAAAATTGATCCTTCTAATCCTGCTCCATCCTCTGGTTCTGACTGAATGTTTTTCTAAGTCTGTAATATTTGTTTTTAACTTTACATACTCACTGACTTTTTGAATTATGCACTAAAGCTCTCTTGAATCTATATACTAACTGCTATATTCATTATTATTGCTGCCCTTCTTCCTTTGTCATTTTGTGACAAAAAGGGGGAGAAGTTTTGGGAGTTGTGCTCCTATTATCTATTACTCAGGGGGAGTTATGTTTCTCAGGGGTACCTATTACTCAGGGGGAGTTAAGCTTCTCAGGGGTAGTTATGAGAATGATGCTAGTTATTTCTTATGGGAGAATGATGCTAGATATTTCTTATCATATATATCTGTGCATGCTTCTCTATTGTTGAACTTGTTGTGAATATGTAGTGAGTACTTCGTTTCAAATTGAAGTATTATTATTTGGGTGTTTTGTCACAAATTTGACAAAGGGGGAGATTGTAAGTGTTATGATCTCATGCTCCTTTGGTTATCAAATTTTGTGTGCCAAAACATCTATCGGTGTTCTGTACTTGTATAATCATTTATTGGAATTCAAGACACCTCAAAAAGCTACATGTTGAAGCCTCAAAAAGCTACATGTTGAAGCCTACATGTTGAAGCCTCAAGAAGCTACAATGTTGAAGTTCAAATCTAAAGAAACAACGCATGAAGTAGTTCTATGTTGATGAAGATCTCAAGCATGATATGGTTCAAGATCTCAAGCATGATATGGTTCAAGATCTCAAGCCTGATATAATTCAAATTATCTACATTTGTTGAATGGTTGAAGTTCAATGTCCATACGACATGGTTCAGGTTTGAATGACCTTGGGTTGACCCTTTAAGTAGGTCACTTTGGATACATTAATCAAATATTTAAATTACATAAGGTTGGTCTATTCTACGACCAGTCCTAGCTCTTGTTCGACCAGTCCTAGCATTGGTTCGACTAGTCCAAGAAATTCCACGACCAGTCCTAAGTAGTTGAAGATTTTTCGGAATTTTTGGTACGCCCACGACCAGTCCTGGAGATCCTTCGACCGGTCGTAGGTGTGGCTTCGACTCGTCCAGGACCAGTCGTGGAGCTACGACTTAAAGTCCAGCAACGAAATCACTGGTCCTACGACCAGTCGTAGGAATCTACGACCAGTCGTAGGTGACCCACGACCAGTCGTAGGGTACTCACGACCAGTCGTAGAACGGCTTTTTAAGATCGCGCTTATTTTTTCAAAAATCTGTTAGAGCTATGACCAGTCGTAGGTTTCTAAGACCAGTCGTAGGAGCGATTTCTGCTTCTATAAATTGAACACGAAATTCAGAGTTTTCATAACTTCAACGCTATTCAATTCAAGAAATTTTCAAGTGATCACTCTGAGATAAGTCTGTGTTTATTTTAAGCTAGATTGTGCTTATTTAATATTCCTTTTTGCTAGCTTATTTAATTTGATTTTGTTTCTATATTCCAATCTTATTTGAAAAGAGGAATTATCTTATTCCTTCTTCTTGGAATCAAAATCAAATATAGCTACGCCCAACGAGTTAAATCTAAAATCAATTAGAATTTAGAACCTTATGAATGTGAGTATTGGAAATTGAACTTTGACATTCAAATCATCTACTCCGATTGGTTCTACCGGGCTGCTACGAAAAAGGAGAAATCCAGGTATTTTACAATTCTGTAAAATTCATTTACTTTTGGTTTTGTTTGAGGTTAAGCCAGAAAAATCTCATTGTACTGGTTTTGTTTGAGGTTGAACCAGAAAAATCTCATTGTATTGGTTGTCTGAGGAAAACCAGAAAACTCAGAAAAGAGGGGTTTTTGAATTGTGTAAGCCCAAGTGAAAAAGACACAATTGTAAAGGTTTTTGGTGAACCTGTGAAAACCTATTTGTTAGTGAACGCTAATATCCCCTGTGTGAGTATATTAGGAGTGGAGTAGCTTTTTGTGTGGCTGTTGGAAAACAGTTGGTGTACACACAAGCGAACCACTATAACTCTTTGACTTGTGGTTTGAATACTTGCTTAATTGTCATATCTTTTATCATTCGATTGTGTGGAATGTACAAGTGGATGTGAATGTTGTAACTATTTACATTTCAAGCAAGTGTGGGGATTGTTGTAATAATTTAGATCTTACTTCTGCATTTAAATTCAATTCCTTGCTATTTCATTTACTTATATTAATATTGAGTCCTTGATCCAAAAGAGGTTCTAGAAATAAGGTTGTCCTACCATAAGCCCTTGTTGATTATGGTGTAAGGTTGTCCTTAGAACTGAATTTGCATCAATCTCTCGATATCTATTTATCAAGGTGATTTAAATTTAGCTTTGTGAATTGATTCATGTTGTAAGGCTATTGGTTTATTTTATTTCCGCTGATTTTATTTTAATTTGGCATAGTCCTATTCACCCCCCCCCCCCCCTCTAGGACATATAGCTTGGCCTTTTCAACCTTCAGCATTAGAATGGGGAAATTCCTCAGATTCTTGGTCAGCCATAGAGGAATCGAGGTCAACCTTAAGAAAACTCAAGCTCTGCTCGATACGAGCTCACGTAGGATGACAAACGAAGTCTAATGCCTTATGGGAAGAATAGCCGCCCTGAACCATTTTGTATCTCGAGCTACCGACAAAAGCTTTCCCTTTTTCAAGCAATTAAAAGGAAAGTAAAAGACAGAGTGGATGGATGAGTGCGAGCTCACCTTTCAACAACTTAAGAGATACCTGAGATCGCCACCATTCCTCTCTAAATCTATGCAAGGAGAACTGTTACTGCTATACCTGCCAATTTCGACAATGGCAGTTAGCTAAGCCCTCATCAGAGAGCAAGAAGGGAAACAACTTCTAGTATACTATGCTAGCAAAGCCCTGGTCCTTACTGAAACCAGGTATCTAGACATAGAAAAGCTGGCCCTAGTTGCTGTCATGTCATCGCGCCACTTACGACCGTACTTTCAAGCCCATGCCATCGTCGTCCCTACTAATCAACCTTTCCGCCAGGTGCTCCAAAAACCCATAGTATCAGGAAGATGTATGAAATGGGCAATCAAACTAAGTGAATTTGACATCAAGTATCAGCCCCGGACAACAATCAAAGGCCAAACAGTGGCTAACTTCATCGTCAAGCTCATACCCAAGAGCGACCTGGGTCCCGCCGAGCTAGAATCTAGTCCTATCATCAGCCTGGGCTACGTCGAGCTGGAACCTAGTCCTATCATCGACTTAGGCTATGCCGAGCTAGAACCCAGTCATGTCACTGACATCGGTTGTGCTGAGCTGGAATCTAGTCCTAACATCCAGCATGAACAAGCCAAACATCAGACGGCCAACTCAGATCAGCCAACGTGGACATTATACATTGATGGTTCATCCAATTCCAAAGGCAACGAGCCCGATATAATCCTAGAGGCTCTTGACTAGACATGCACCCTTAAGATTTGGATTTCAATCATCAAACAGGCAGCAGAATACGAAGCATTGTTAATCAGGCTCAAGCTAACAACAGCCATGGAAGCCCAACATTTAAAAATTCGCAGCAACTCACAACTCGCCATCAACTAGATAGCTAGTGAATACCAAGCTAAAAAAGAACAAATGAAAGCCTATCTGTGGAGAGCCCGAGAGCTAATCAACAAATTTTTGAAGTGCAACATTAGCCTAATCACTAGGGTAGAAAACTCTAAAGCTGATAAGTTGGCAAAGTTAGCCTCAACAGCTGAGGATGACATCCCGAAACCAATCTTGATCGAGTTTTTAACCGAACTAAGCATTGGGGAACCCGACCCAAGTACGATTCTCCCGATAGATTCAAAGTCGACCTGAATGGACTCAATAATCAACTACCTTAAGGAGGGAAATCTACCCGAAAGCCGTCCAAAGGTGCACAGGCTTTGGGCAAGAGTGGCTCGCTATACCATGATCGGAGACACTTTTTACAGAAAAGGATTCTCACTTTTGTATTTCAGATGCCTTCGATCTAACGAAGCAGACATGTTCTAAAAGAAATCCATGAAGCCATTTGCAGTAATCACACTTGTGGCTGAGCCCTTGCTCACAAAGTCATTGGACAAGGGTACTTCTAGCCGATTATCCAAATGGACGCGCAACAACACACACAGAAATACAACAAATATCAACGGTTCGTGGTGATACCCTAACAACCTCCCGAGCAACTAACTCCTATGACTGGACCATGGTCATTTGCCCAATGGGGAATCAACGTTATCGGCCCTTTACCAACCGATAAAGGGCAAACTAAATTTCTGGTTGTCATAGTCGACTATTTCACCAAATGGGTCGAGGTTGAGCCCCTAGCTAAGATCACCAAGCAAAAAATTACGGACTTCGTCTAGAAGAATCTCATATGCTGATATGGAATCCCCCACACAATCATTTCAGACAATGAAAAATAGTTCGACAACAAGCAATTCCTAGGTATGTGCGATAATCTCAAAATTTGGAATGTCTACTCATCACCCCGACACTTGCAATCTAATGGACATGTCAAAGTAATCAACAAGATCATCAAGAACTACCTCCGAACAAAAATCGAGAAGGCCAAACGAACCTGGGCAAAAGAGCTTCCTAACGTCCTCTGGGCAAACTGAACCACTGTCTAAATGACCATAAGAGAAACCCCCTTCTCCCTGGCCTTTAGCATCAAGGTCGTTATCCTAGTCGAGATTTGACTACCGATTGCTCGAACTCACTCCTACGATGAATGACAAAATGTCAAATAGATGGCACTAGATCTCGACCTTATCGAAGAGAGAAGGGAACAAGCCTGGATCAAGGTTGCGGTCCGGCAACAGGAGGTCACCCATTTCTACAATTATAGGGTGAAGACAAGAAGGTTCAGAGTTGGAGACCTAGTCCTTTGTAGAACCTACCAGAACACCAAGGAACCCAGCTTAGGAACCTTAGGGCCGAACTGGGAAGGACCCTACGTAGTAACAAGAACAAGCCGACCAGGATCGTATTGACTTGAAGACTTGGATGGATGACTCCTACCACATCCAAGGAATGCCGAATATCTCAAAGTCTACTATGCATAAGGGCCGACCTGGCCTGAGCCCAAAATCTACTTTCTTGTTGTTTTCAGTCTACTACATTGGAACTATAACAATAAAAATTCAAAAGTCGGGACAAGTTTGCTTCCTACTTTATGTCTATAAATGATCCATCTACTAAAAATCTACTAAGGGCTTCCTACGATATAAGGGAAGAACAACCCTTCTTAATGGGCCAACCCTTAAAGAAGAGGTCGAGCCATGAACTATCGTCACTACTTGGGCCGCACAATTTGTAGTAAAGGTGATACTTTGAAGATACAGAAGTATCTAACCTATGGAAACACTCGACCCAGAATCATTGAGTCATAAGGTAAAAGCGACGAAGGGTTCAACCTCAGCACAAAATGCCGATGTACCCATCGCAAAACCTACCAATCTACTCAAAACGATCAATGCAATGAACCAAAACTACCTTTTCATTAAAGCAACCCGGATGAGTACATTGCAAAAAGTCAAAAATTACAACAAGAAGGGGAAAGGAAGAAGTCACGGTGCTGTGGGGGGTGGCTGAGAAGGTGAGTCCTCTGGAGTCACCTTAGAATCGGAGTTGACCTCCTCAAAGGCCAAGAAGTCAAGCACGGGATGCGCCCCTTTGATGTCTCCAAGGCACCTCTCGTACTTGGTGCCATATAGGGCATCCCTATCTCCCTTATACTCCTTAGAGGACTTAAACTCCTCTACAACGACTGCTCGGGCAGAAGAGACAGCTGCCTAGGCTACCTTGATCATTACATCAAAGGAGGACTTAATCCCAACCAGGTCTGATGTAACGGCCCAACTTTTCAGGACCCGAGTATGCGACCTGTTTCCCAAAAACTTGAGTGTTAACTTATAAAGAGCCAAAGTCCACATTTTTTTTTTCTTTCATCAAAGTAAGTAGATGAGCATAGTATGGACAAATCAAATGAAATGAGAATTTTACATTCATATTTAGAATGTGCAAAAGGTTGCCCATAATGACTTATACAAACAAATGTCTCAAACTTACAATTACAAAGTGAAATGATATTACTTGTAAACAAAGCAAATTGTAATAAATCTGGAACTGTAAAACCACGTAGCAACTCTTGACAATACAATAATGCATCTTCAAGAGTAGTACCCTGCTCCTTATCAGTCTGAACCTGAAAAATCAATTAAGTCACCTGTGCGACCTGTACAGTTGTATATTTGATGGATGAGTGGCCAACTCAATGTGAATTCCCCTCAAGACTATACACCGCCGCATTAGATAATCATAGTTACAAAGTAAAGTATACAAAATAATACATGATGCAGATCTTATTAGATGTATGAATGCATTCATCACCCCGGGGATCCTCATCCGTACGGACAATGGGCTCGTCGCCCATGCAATCATCGACCTGGGAAAGACATTCAGACGGACTATGCCCCGTGAAAGACATCCAGTCAGGCAAATATATACATCACGTACGATAAAAATAAATACTGGTCTGTGCCATGAATGTGTGATTAGCCAACTCATTATTAGTACAATTATAACCAGCCAATTTTAATAAGCTCAAAGGTCATTAAAGGGGCTTGTCACCAGCGTAGGCCGAGAGCTCGGGCATACGTCCAATACCACCATCCCCGGCTCATGAGACTACCATCTTAAGATATTTAATTGAAACCTGTCAACTAGTGGCCAATCATATTACCGTATATGGGGCTTACCATCGCATGGTTACACTATAATAAATATCAAACGCATTTAGGGCAAGTACAAAAAAAAAAAAAAAAAAAAAAAAAAAACCATGTAGGGCGAGTATCAAAACTAAGCCTCATAGGGCAAGTATAAAAAATATGTCACATAGAGCCGATATCCAAAACCATGCGATAAAGACCATCCGTAAAAACTATTGGACATAACCCTAGATGGTAGACCCACATCATTGATTAATTTAAACCACCACTCAATAACCACTAAGCTGAAGGTCCATTACAATCACATTCAATCAAGTTGCATCCCAAGTATGGGTGTACATTTATAAGTGCGGCTTTCCCATTGATTTACTAATTTAAGTTCCTTAAGCAATCCACAAATAATCCATGAGAATGAAATAAGTATGTAGGATAAACATTAAGCATGTAATATAGTAATTCAATTCCAACAATTAACACATGTGATTATAAAATAGAGATATCAATTATAAATTAAAATAAAAGCTACAACTTAACTAATGGGAAAATGGAAAGCTCAAGGGGAAGAATCATCACCTTATAATTCGCCTACTAGCATCGTTAGGGAATGCGCGTTCCCTTAAAATCAAATCCTACCATAAATCAGGATGTACAATTAGATCTAAGTTCTACATACTACCTAGGGTTTTAATTATTTTATCTTTAAGGTTTTAGCGTAGACTTAGGGTTCCATCCTAGGGTTTGGATTACCTAAGTTCTAGGGTTTCACTCTAGGATTTAGCTCTAGGAGTTGGACTATGACATATGTGTAGCTCAAACACAATGTCATTATATGGTTAGTTATAATTTAATGTTAGTGATATAACCAATATTTGTGACCATGGTAGTATTAAGCATTACAATGTAATAGTGTAATCTGTTATGTTTTTATGATAATATCATTAGGTGATAGATACTACACTAATGTCATTAACGGTAATTTGTTTTTAATAACTATCGTTAGCGCAAATAGTGCATTGATGCTGAACTAGGTTTTCATCTTAGAGTTTAGTCCTAGACTTGGATCATAGGATTGAACGCTGATTGATGTATGGTTAACTGCGACATTAGTAATATTAATAATTGTAAAACCACTATTAGTATTAGCAATGTAATCAATGTTAGGTACATGATAATAATAATTGTTATGATGACAGCTGTAAATATTTTAATCTACCATTAATGATAATATTTTAGAGAAATAAATAGAACACTACTATACGATAATTGAAATTTTGTTTATGCTAACTAGTTCTACCATGAATAACTTACTAATGGCTAATCATTATTAATTTTATTAATCCTAACAATGACAATGGCAGTAATACATTAAAGTGAGTCTAGTGTGGGTTTGAAGGATCCCATGAATAAGGTTATTTGGGCCCGCATTAAAGTGACCAGGCCCACCAAATTTTTGGTCCAACAAGTCACCCAATTTGAGTCTGGAATCCACCCATAGACAAGGACAGAACTGGGCCTGGTTTGGCCCAACCCGTGTGGTGGAACCAAGGCCCAAAAAACTAGGCATGGGCTAGGACGTTCCTGGCCTCGCTATTGCTGCCCATAATGGCCTGATTCCTGGCCTGAACTTGGCCCAATTTGGCCCAACTGTGGTTCAAGACTGGGCCTGGTGCTACATTTAGAAAACCCAAATGGGGCAGCTGGGCTGGGCCCGTCCTGGTCCAACGTCAACACAACTGAGGTGGGCCTGCTGAACAGGAAGTGGCCCAACAGCGCCACAATCATTGGCTAGGCTATCTTTGGCCCGTCATTTTCTGACCAGAGGCCAGTTGGGCTAGGCTCGTCCAGGCCCAGCTATAACATGAGTCGGGGTTATGATTGGCTGGGCCGTTTTTGGTCCAACAACGATCCAATTATAGGAAAGGTTGGCATAGGCCCATAGTGTGATTTGGCCTGATGTTTGGCCTGGATTTAGCCCCAACTCAGTCCAAATCTGTGGTTGGGTGTGCAGTCCACTGAGTGTGATTGGGCGTAGCCCACTATGATTTGTGTGGTGCGGCCCACCGAGATGCTTCTCAGGTGCAACCCACTGTGATGCGTGTGGAGAGATGGCAATGAGTAGCAGCTTGTTTAAAGTGGTACAACACGCACCTTGGCTATCCTGATGATCGGAGTGGACTCCCTTTCTACTACTAAAAGCATCCAGCATGGCTGCCGAGTTTAGACGAGCGCTGTCCAATTCAGTGTGGTGCAACGGTAGCAGCGGAGAAGAGGTGTTCTCGGGGAAAAAGCTTCGGCTTCAATGGCAGATTCACCATTCCTGCACCTTCCCCTGATCCGACTATTGTGGGTGGTGTAGATGGGCTGATGGAAGCTTGGAGGATGGGAGGAATGGATCTTAGATGCTGTTTGGTTGGTGGGGTCGAACTTGGAAGGAGACGACTGATTTTCTCTCAAGTGCAGCTCCCCTTTCTCACACTCTCTCTTTCTTTAAAACAAATCCAACTTAAAGGGCTAGGATCACGCAAGGATGGACGGTTAGGATGGGGCAAGTGAAACTCATGCAGATTGCCCTCGTAGCAGGGAGAACAGTTTCCGTTTTTGGAAGGAATGTGTTTGTAGGCCCTGTTTTCACTAGAGATTGTGCTCGCGTACGTGTGATTGATCGAGTAAAACTTTGGGGGTTTAGATGCACATGGACCCTCTACCAAATGGACGGTTTGGATCGTGCACGTGGGTACGATGGTGGGCCACATTTGCAGCAAAATGGACGTTCGACCGTCGGTTGGTAAAATAGAGGGAGAGAGAGAAAACCTCCCTGTTTTTGGTTAGGCACGAGTCAGCCCGTGTTGATCATTTTGACTTGTCTGGTGCACAGCGGGTGTGCACCAGCTATGTACATGCACCCAACCACATGAGGTCCACCATGATGTTTGTGATAAATTCACTCTGTCCACTCCGCTATATGCATCATTCCAGGATGCTTCGCCAAAGATGAGGTGGATCCAAAGCTTTGGTGGGCCATACCGAGTGACTTACAGTTCTTATGTGTTGATTTCGTCGATATGACGGTCAGATTAATTCAAATCCGACCATCAATGGTCAGAAGGTCCTATCGGTTCACTTGAATGTTCAAGATCATTGTAGTATGTCCGTATTAAGATAATAATATTTATTTTATATTTATTTTAATTATCCTGTTATAAATTCTCACTTTTATTTCATATATGCATATTATTTTAATCGTGTGGTGGGTCCAACCTTGATGATCTCACACAATCTGATCTGTTCATCCACCTCCATCGGTCCAAGTGGAACCCCTAGCCATAGATCAGGCATATCCAAAGCCCACATGGGCCATACTCCTATGTTTTTAGTTCTCAGCTGTGGAGTTTCATTGAATTGATGGCCAGATCACGCTGCCTTTGAACACCAATGGTCAAAAAGGTCATAGGGACTATTCAAGTGGGTTTCTAACTGCTGTTTGTATGTCCTTCAAAATGGTTTACTGACCAATACTAATATTAGCACTAATCTTGATTATAATTACTTTATAATAAACTATATATTGTTATCATTGGTTGTTTTACGTTATTTCTATCACTATTGTTATTATTATTACTATCTTTTCCATCACGCATGCATGCATCTTTTTCAAGTCATGTCATGGGTCCCACTCTGTAAGTTAGAACCATCCATCTCAAGACTTTATATTATTAAATATTTAATTATTTTTATCACATATACATTGTTATTTCGTTATCTTCCTGTTGTATTTATATTTAAGATGTGGGACTACTCACTATAAGTCATTTAGTTACAAACCCTGATATTGGGGTTACTTTATGTTAAAGCGGGCCGCTCCAAGTGAACGTCAATTTCCTAATTTTTGATGTTCGGTTGGTTTGTTTAGTTCAGCAGTACGATTGCTTGATTTAAGAATGAGGGTGTCTTCCAAGGGTCGGATTTAGAATAGAATGAACGTGAACACTTGTTTAACCTATGTTTGTATTTATACCAGATTAGGTTACATGGTAACACTCGAGTATTAGAATGTACGGGGTGTTACAATTTACCTCCCTTAAAGAGAATCTCGTCCTCAAGATTCAGTACTTCTACCCTGGATATGAACGATGACAGTCTAATTTACAATGCCCCTAGGAATTCACTATTTTTCCTTAAAGGTTGTGTGTTTGTACAAATTTATACAACTAATTATAAAAACGGGTTACAACAAGCTACCCCCCTTAATTTATTTATTTATTTATCAATCTGTGAGACGTGATGATCTTCACCAAACTACTAGTGTTATCTTGTTTACTAGGATTATAAGTTCATTTGTGTGGTTAACAATAATACCTTCTCTTTCTCTTCCTTTACCTTAATGATAGTTCCCCACTGTTTACGGTACGGTACCATTTTTTTTTCATTTTCAACATTCGGGCTAACATGGATAGATGGTTGTTGTAAGTTTGAACCCGATACTTTGATCATCTGTCTACGCAGGACAGGATTTTGGTACCCATTCATAGTCCTGTTAGATCTCGATCCTTTGCTTGATCAGGGCATCGAGATCGTTGAGATTTGTTAGGACTTAAAAGTTGAGTCAAACAGCGCAACATCGCTTAAGTATGGTTCCATCAACTCATGATCCCGATTATTTTAGATTCATGGGAAATATCATGTGATCTTTGAAATTTTCAATGAGAGCGCCCGAAACTTACGTGAATAAACATGAACAACCTTCATGCTTCCAGCTACACACTCTGGTCACGTAATGCACTATTTAAAAATTGCATGACCAAGACCTTCTGCGTGAAATCTGAGTTTAAAATTTTGTTAAATTTATCTAGGATTTCAAACCAAGTTCCAATATGCTTAGTTGGAATTTTACCTAAAATTTTGTAATTCTACCTCTAATAAATTTCATGTGGTGGAATTGCGGGAAATGTTATTCCTAAGTAAAGAGATATATTAGGAACTTCAAATTACGGTTCTTAGTACAATTCCCTAAGTTTAGGAAGTGCTCATGCTTAATATAATGTAGAGTATGGTTTCTAATTAATGAAACTTTTTAGGGAACTCAAGTTATGCTCCAAAAATTTTTTTCCTTAAGTTTAAATGGGTACTTAAGTTTAATTTAATATACGATATGATGTGGAAGGATTTCCTATAATATCTAAATTCATTTCATTGGTTGAATGTTACAATGATATTATTTCTAACTAAGAAATTTTGGAAAAGTTCACGTTATGGATTTCTAAGGATTATTCATTGAGAGTCAAGTTCAATGAATGTTCTCATTCGATTTCAAATACATCATAGTGTGTATTGTTCTCCATGGTTCATGAGTTTAATTCCTAAGTTCAAATAATCTTGGTAGTCTTCAAGGGAACCAAGTCTCTATTACTAAGTTCAATTGACCAAACTTAAAATGTTCAAGGGACTTAAATTTGGTTCATGATTTCTAAGATTATCCAACAACTCTCTAAGGGACCTAAGATATTGAGTTTCTATATCTCCAAAGGAACATAAGGAAATTTCTAAGCTCTATGGTTATTCAATTACTTTTCCAAGGAGTCTAACACTTGAGTCTCTATATTCCATTTCCTCGCAATTCTAGGGGACTTCTACATAAGTTCAAATGACTAAACCAAAAATGTTCAAAGACACCAAAGTTCATTTTTGAGTTCTACGATTATACAAACAATTATCCAAGGGCCTAAGTTTGGGTTTCTACATTCTTAGATCTTCCTAAGTCTAAGGAAGATTCACTTATGTTCAAATTTCTAGTTTCAAATACCCTAACTTGAGACATTTAAAGTTTGTATAAGGTCATTTCCTGAGGCCAAGTTTGTCCAAACTATGCTCTGATACCAACTATAATGCCTCAACTTTTCAAGACCCAAGTATACGACCCGTTTCCCAAAAACTTGAGTGTTAACTTATAAAGAGCCAAAGTCCACATTTTTTTTCTTTCATCAGAGTAAGCAGATGAGCGTAGTATGGACGAATCAAACGAAATGAGAAATTTACATTTATATTTAGAATGTGCAAAAGGTTGCCCATAATGACTTATACAAACAAATGTCTCAAACTTACAATTACAAAGTAAAATGATATTACATGTAAACAAAGCAAATTGTAATAAATCTGGAACTATAAAACCATGTAGCAACTCTTAACAATACAATCATGCATATTCAACAGTAGTACTCTTCTCCTCATCAGTTTGAACCTGAAAAACAATTACACCACCTGTGCAACCTATACGGTTGTATATTTGATGGATGAGTGGCCAACTCAGTGTGAATTCCCCTCTATATTACACACCGCTGCAATAGGTAAGCACAGTTATAAAGCAAAGCATACAAAACAATACATGATGCAGGTCATATTAGATACATAGATGCGTGAATGCAATCATCGCCACGGGGATGCTCATCAGTACGGACAGTGGGCTCGTCACCCATGAATCATCGACCCAGGAAAGACATCCAGACGGCCTGTGCCCCAGGAAAGACATCCAGTCAGGCAAATACATACATCACGTACAATAGCAATAGATGATGGTCTGTGACATGGATACATGATTAGCCAACTCGTTATTAGTTCAATTACAACCAACCAATTTTAATAAGCTCAAGGTCACTAAGGGGGCTTGTCACCAGCGTATGTCGACAGGTCGGGCATATGTCCCATACCACCATCCCTGGCTCATGAGACTACCATATTGGGATATTTAATGGAAACCCATTGACTAGTGGCCAATCATATTACAGTATATGGGGCTTACCATCGCATGGTTGCACTATTATAAACATCAAACCCATCTAGGGCAAGTACAAAAAAAAAACCCACATAGGGCGAGTATCAAAACTAAGCCTCATAGGGCATATATCAAAAATATACCACATAGGGCCAATATCCAAAACCATGTAATAAAGACCATCCTTAAAAACCATTGGACACAACAACCCTGGATGGTAGGCCCACATCATTGATCAATTTAAACCACCACTCAATAACAACTAAGCCAAAGGTGCATTACAATCACATTCAATCAAGTTATATCCCAAGTATGGGTGTACATTTATAAGTGGGGGTTTCCTACTGATATACCAATTTAAGTTTCTTAAGCAATCCACAAATAATCCATGAGCATGAAATAAGTATGCAGGATAAACATTAAGCATGTAATATAGCAATTCAATTCCAACAATTAACACATGTGATTATAAAATGGAGATATCAATTATAAACAAAAATAAAAATTATAACTTAAGCTAATGGAAGAATGGAAAGCTCAAGGGTAAGAATCATCACCTTATAGTTCGCCTACCAACATTGTTAGGGAATGCGCGTTCCCTTAAAATCAAATCCTATCATAAATTAAGATATACAACTAGATCCAAGTTCTACATACTACCTAGGGTTTTAATTTTTTTATCTTTAAGGTTTTAGCATAGACTTAGGGTTTCCATCCTACGGTTTGGATTACCTAAGTTCTAGGGTTTCACTATTGGGTTTAGCTCTAAGAGTTAGACTAGGACATATGTGTATCTCAAACACAATGTCATGATATGGTTTGTTATAATTTAATGTTAGTAATACAACCAATATTTGTGACCATGGTAGTATTAAGCATTACAATGTAATAGTGTAATCTATTTTGTTTTTATGATAATATCTTTAGGTGATGGATATTAAACTAATGTCATTAACGGTAATTTTTTTTTAATAACTATCGTTAGCGCAAATAGTGCATTGATGTAGATTTAGGTTTTCATCAAAGATTTTAGTCCTTGACTTGGATCATAGGATTGAACGCTGATTGATGTATGGTTAACTGCGACATTTGTAGTATTAATAATTGTAAAACCACTATTAGCATTAGCGATGTAATCAATGTTAGGTACATGATAATAATAATTGTTATGATGATGTTCACTTCCCAAGTATAGGGTTGTGATGTAGTAATAAACTCGGTGAGACCGAGGTCGAATCCATAGGAACTGAAACCTGTACGTAATCTGAAACTAACTAGAAGTAGAACTAGAATAAGATGAAATCTAAATCGATTGTAATTTAAGGAATAATGGTGGAATAGTAATCTAAAACTTAGAGAAATCAAAGGTAGTAAACTAGGGTGCCGAGGATCTACTTGTAGAGATCCGGGAAATCTACTCTTGATTCATGAACTCAACTGGACTTCGAGTCCCATCTTCCTCCAGTTGGAAGATATAACCTGAAAATCAAATCTAAACTTCTTTCAATCTAGTTTTCAAGAGATAAGATGGATGTAAATTAGAATGGATTCCATCATAAAACCATGCCCATGAGATAAAGCAAATAACAGAATTAAACCAATTCACAGCCAATCTAAGTGATGCATGAATGTTAGAAAGGATTCCGTCATCCACCCATGTCCAAGGGGCAATGGTGAACAACAGGGCTTCCTAACTGTATAATCACTATAATGAAAATAAAATACTCAAATCCATCACAGATCTATTGTAATTTCAGTCACAACAGACTATTAAGAACTAGAGGCATTCCTTAAAATCAAATTAAATCAAAATTCATTCAGTCACAAATCCAAGCCATAGAGATCTCCCATCACGCCACAAGCTTCACCTCTTAGCCCTAGCTAAGAGGTTTAGCCTAACATGGTGGGGCTAGAACCCTAAAATAAAAACAAAAATAAAAAGAAAAAGAAAAGAAAAAAATAATCTACTATCTTTCTCTTCCTCTCACGTTCCAACCCAGCTAGCTAGATGCCCTCAACTCTCTCTTCTCTCTTCTCTTTATAGCTGCCAGGGTCTGTCAGAGAGGTTGGTCGCTGCAAGAGTTGGTGGAAAGGTGCGGAAGAGAGCATTACAGTGTACACAACACCAACTTTTGGAAACGTCTTGCGCAGCAACCGTCTTTCGTTTTGGAATCAAATTCGTGGCCTCACATGCAAGATCTAAGACGTTCATCTTCTTGGCCCTGGTCGGCCCTTCCATGGAAAGGTTTTGAACGGTCCAGATGGACAGACCGATCCTTGCTATGATTGCAAAACGGCCCGAATCGGTCGGGTATCGGACTCACGTCCTGCTGCGTATTACATGCAAAAAATCCGATTTGCATTAGCTGTGGGGCCCCTGATTGATGTTGACATATAAATCCAGTCCGTCTATTGAATGCATGTTAAAAAACCAACTGGAATTGGATGGTTTCGGCTTAGATTCAGTGTGGCCCATAAGATTTTTCTTTCTGCCGTCCATCCTGTATTTGAACGGCTAGGAACCCATCCTCGTTGTTTCTTGGAATTTCGTCACCAAGGCCTTCGTAAGACGAACCTTGGGGTTCTAATGAACGGTACAGATTCATCATCTGGGCCATGATGGTGGCCCAGAGAGCCCCAACCTCAAGTCCTTGCGGACACTGGAGAAATGAAAACAAAAATAGAGCTTCCTGTTTTCGTCGGTCAAAGGCGGTTTAACCATCGTTTGTTGGCTCGGTGCAATGTGAGTGCATAACCGGTGTGCACTCCTCTTACGTAAAGTGGGCCCCGCCTTGATGTATATGCAAGATCCAATCCGTCCATCCATTTGTTCACCTCACTTAAGCTGTTGAGACCAAAACTGAAGCACATTCAGATATCAGGTGGGCCCAGAATCATGATTCTGAGGGCTGATCTATCTGTTGAGCCACTTCTGTAGGGATCCGATGACTGAATTTTGACATGTATGGTTACTCTATGGTCCTCAGGCTATACATGAGGTTTCGAGTCAATCAGATGGCGGGAACCCTGTGATCTTGCATTCTGGATTATTTTTGGGCCTCTTTAACATGAACGGCTTGATCTTCTTAGATCCCTGGCGTATAAATCCGTTGATTTTGGTCCCATGGAGTCCGTCCCTTTGCCTTGGTGAATTCCGAGCATTAATTCCATGCTTTTAGCACCCTATTTTCGTCCAAGCTCCTAAATACATCCTGCATCGAAAACACAATTAAAATGGGCCGTTAAACAGTACCATGTTCATAAATCCAGGTAATAATTGAGGTCTAATATGCAATATTTGACCCTCAACAAATGACAGTAAATATTTTAATCTACCATTAATGATGATATTTAAGAGTAATAAATAGAACACTACTATACAATAATTGAAATTTTGTTTATACTAACTAATTCTAGCATGAATAAGTTACTAATGGCTAATCATTATTAATTTTATTAATCCTAATAATGACAATGGCAGTAATATATTAAAGTGAGTCTAGTGTGGGTTTGAAGGATCCCATGAATAAGGTTATTTGGGCCCGCATTAGAGTGACCAGGCTCACCAAATTTTTGGTCCAACAAGTGGCCCAATTTGAGTCTGGAATCCACCCATAGACAAGGCCCGAACTGGGCATGGTTTGGCCCAAACTGTGTAGTGTAACCAAGGCCCAAAAAATGGCAATGGGCTAGGATGTTCTTGGCCCAGCTATTACTGCCCATAGTGGCCTGATTCTGGGCCTGAACTTGGCCTAATTTGGCCCAACCATGGTTCAGGACTGGGCCTGGTGCTGCATTTACAAAACCCCAATGGGGCACCTGGGCTGGGCCCATCCTGGCCCAGCGTCAACACAACTGAGGTGGGCCTACCGAACAAGATGTGGCCCAACAGCACCACTATCAATGGCTGGGCTATCTTTCGCCCATCATTTACTGACCAGAGGTCGGTTGGTCTAGGCTCATCCAGGCCCAGCTGCAATATGAGTCAAGGTTATGAATGGCTGGGCCGTTTTTGGCCCAGCAGTGATCTAGTTACAAGAAAGTTTGGCAAAGGCCCATGGTGTGATTTGGTCTGATATTCGGCCTGGATTTAGCCCCAACTCAGTCTAGATCTGTGGCTGGGTTTTTGGTCCACTGAGTGTGATTGAGCATGACCCACTATGATTTGTGTGGTGCGGCCCACCGATATGCTTCTCAGGTGTGTCCCACTGTGATGCGTGTGGAGAGATGGTAGCAAGTAGTGGCTCATTTAAGGTGGTGCAACACGCACCTTGGCTATCCTGATGATTGGAGTGGACTCCCTTTCTGTTTATGGAAGCATCCAGCATGGCTGTCGAGTTCGGACGAGCGCGATCCGATTAAGTGTGGTGCAACGACAGCAATGGAGAAGAGGTGTTCTCGGGGTAGAAGCTTCAGCTTCAATGGCGGATTCACCGTTCTTGCACCTTCCCATGATCCGATTGTTGTGGGTGGTGTAGATGGGCTGAGGGAAGCTTGGAGGATGGGAGGAATGAAGCCTGGATGTCGTTTGGTTGGTGGGGTCGAACTTGGAAGGAGACGACCTATTTTCTCTCAAGTGTGGCTCCCCTTTCTCACTCCCTCTCTTTCTTTTTAAAAAAGCCTGCTTGATGGGCTAGGATCACGCGAGGATGGACGGTCAGGATGGGGCAAGAGCAACTCACGCAGATTGCCCTCGTAGCAGGGAGAACAATTTCCAATTTTGGAAGGAATGTGTTTGTAGGCCATATTTTCGCTAGAGATTTTGCTTGCGCGCGTGTGATTGATCAAGTGAAACTTTGGGGGTTTGGAGGCACGCAGACCCTCTACTAAACGGATGGTTTGGATCGTGCACGTGGGTACGATGGTGAGCCACATTTGTAGTAAAACGGGCGTTCGTCCGTCGGTTGGTAAAACAGAGGGAGAGAGAGAGAGAGAGAAAAATCCCTATTTTTGGCTAGGCACGGGTCAACCCATGTTAACTGTTCTGACTTGTCTAGTGCACAGCGAGTGTGAACCAGCTATCTACACACACCCCACCACATGAGGTCCACCATGATGTCTGTGATAAATCCACTCCATCCATTCTGCTATACGCGTCATTTTACGACACTTGGCCAAAGATGAGGTGGATCCAAAGCTTTGGTGGGTCGTACCAAGTGATTTACAGTTCTTACGTGTGGGTTTCGTCAATATGACGATTGGATTAATTCAAATCCGACCATCAATGGTCAGAAGGTCCTACCGATTCTCTTGTATGTTCAAGATCATTGTAGTATGTCAATATTAAGATAATAATATTTATTTTAATTATCCTGTTATAAATTCTCACTTTTATTTCATATATGCATATTATTTTAATTGTGTGGCAGGTCCCACCCTGATGATCTCACACAATTTGATCTGTTCATCAGCCTCCATAGGTCCAAGTAGAACCCTTGGCCATAGATCAGGCATATCCAAAGCCCAAGTGAGTCGTACTCCTATGTTTTTATTTCTCAGCTGTGGAGTTTCATTGATTTGATGGCCAGATCGCGCTGCCTTTGAACACCAATGGTCAAAAAGGTCCTAGGGACTATTCAAGTGGATTTCTAACAGCTGTTTGTATGTCCTTCAAAATGGTTTACTGACCAATACTAATATTAGCACTAATCTTGATTATAATTACTTTATAATAAACTATATATTGTTATCATTGGTTGTTTTACGTTATTTCTATCACTATTGTTATTATTATTACTATCTTTTCCATCACGCATACATGCATCTTTTTCAAGTCATGTCATGGGTCCCACTCTGTAAGTTAGAACCATCCATCTCAAGACTTTATATTATTAAATATTTAATTATTTTTATCACATATAATTTGTTATTATTTAAGATGTTGGACTACCCACTATGAGTCATTTAGTTAGAAACCCTGATATTAGGGTTACTTTACGCTAAAGTGGGCTGCTCCCAGTGAATGTCAATTTCCTAGTTTTCGACATCCAGTTGGTTTGTTTAGTTCAGCAGTACGATTGCTTGATTTATGAATGAGGGTTTCTTCCAAGGGTCAGATTTAAATTAGAATGAATGTGAACACTTGTTTAACTTAGGTTTGTATTTATAATAGGTTAGGTTACAAGGTAACACTCGAGTATTTGAAAGTACGGGTTTTTACATCTGACTTCCACCGAGCCCCTCTCTCCAAGGCCTCAACAAGTAGCTTATTCGATGCCTATAGCTTGACCGTTGAACCCTCTGCCTAAGCTTTCAAGTCAGAACGAAGCTACTTGACTTCCTCATGAAGCCGCCTAACTTCAACACTGGACTATCCGGCCTCAATGTGGAGTCGCTCGGCCTCGACCCCCTTTCACAGTAATGTCGCCTCCGTTTCTTTGACTTTCTCCTGGAGGTGCAACATCTCGCGATGCACGTTAAGCAGGGAAGGGGCGTACTGCAAAAATAGTAATGTTAGACCAAAGCAAAAAGAAAGTAAACAACTATCTCAAGTAAGGTAAACCTACCTTGAAGAAGAGCTTCACCAGCAGGCCGATAACTCCATCCGGCAGTGTATCCATCGTGTGAGTGAACTTAGCATGAAGAACATGCTGATTCACCTAGGGTAGGAGGCTCTTTAGTGTAGCTCGAGTCGACATGAGAGGCCTCTAACCCTCTCCGCCTTGGTTACTAAATGGGCACCTCGCCTGGGGCATGGGAAGATCGACAGACAACTTTGCAACCACCTGGGCCTCCATCAGGACTGGCTTAACTGAGTGAAGCCGACCTAACGACCTCCTCGGCCACCTTGGGAATAGTGGCAGAAGGAACCGAAGTCGGCACGTCATACATGACCTCTCGGACCATAGAGGATGGAGATCCGACCTTTCCCTTGTTTTTGGAGGTCAGTTTCTTATTCTTCCAAGCAATCTCAGTAGGGGGAGGCAGCTTGCACTTCAAAGGCCTCATCGCCTCTGGTATGTCTGAACAACAAAAAGGGTTAGCAATAAATCCATGAAGTACGCCGAACCCCAAGCAACTTACTAAAAAAGTTAAACCTATCAAGACTAAATCAAGACTTGATTTAAGCAGAAGCTCATGCATGATGAGCTCCCTCTAAGATCTCAACTCAGCGTCCACCGACCTAACTCCAACAATCCAAGCAAGAGCTTCTACACCCAACAAAGTGGGATACTTGGGCACAACTATTAGGGAAGGACACAAGTCAGAATGGAGATGACAATCGAGCAAAATAAAAATAAAAAGGGGGGGGGGGGGGGGGAAGATCTAAGTCCAGATGTACCGACTTGGCACAGTGAAGGAGGTCAGGACCTACGAACGTAGCCCGAATATCTCTAGCACGTCCCACTCCCCCAACACCCAGAACCACTTGTTCTTCCAGTTCTTCTTCAAGGTTCGAACGTCTGCAGTTATGGCCTTGCCAGATCCCAACCAGGAGAAGAAATAATACCAACCCTTATGAAAAGGGTTAGATTTCACTTGGTATAAGTGGATAAACTCATCCACGGTCAGCTCGGGCTAATCAAGCTCGGACCAGAGGATGAACGACCCTACCAATGACCTCCAAGGGTTTAGGATTAACTTTCCACGGGCCAACCCCAAGTGTGCAAGCACCCGCCTCACTATCCTCTGAAGGGGAAGCCTAAGGCCACACTGGAGGGCGACCTAGAAGATGACCACCTCACCCTCAGGGAGCGTGTTAGGAAGCTCGCCTAGTGAAGGAGCTCAGAGTACCACAAAGTCTGGGATATGATACCCCAACCTTATCCTTACTAGGTATGCCTCCGTTAGCATGGATTTGACTGACCCTTTTTCTTTCTCCTCCGACAAGGATTCATTAAGTTCCTCCTCCACCAGGAAAGTTTCCTTTGCCTCCTCCAGCCGCTTTGTTGGGGACCGTTCAATCACTCGCGACGCATGGGACGCTTGAAAGTCCTTATCACTCATCATCATCAGTAATGATGGTGGGTTTGACATGGGGCGAAGATTGTCCGCCCCACCATCACAACTAGAAATCCCCTCCCGTGCACTTGAGGTTTCCGGCATGGCTGTGGGCCCAAATAACACTAGAAAACCTGAGAGAAAAGAAGAGAAGGGGAGAAGGGCAAAAGTGTGGGAACGGAGCTCACCGAGGAAGAAGGTCTATGGGAGATCGCTGGAGTTCATGCCAAGGTTCGTCTAAGTGCAAGGACACGAGCGAACGGGCAAAGCGGCAGCACGAATGAACCTTATTTGATTAGGGCCTCCCCTATTTTATAGAGAGGATGACCTTACAACATTGAATGTTGCATTCATTACGGCCGTCAGAATGGCTCCTCGACACCCACGCCTGGGCACATGGAGCTCCGCCATTCGCCACATGACTTCATGACCAAATCATATGCCACATGTCGTTGCCCTACTTGTTGGACACCAAAAAGGCTCTTTAATAAGACATGTAACCTCGAGCCACGAGCATAATGTCTCGTGCACCACGTGTCATGATTGTTGATATGGTCCAGATCCCGTGCACGCCACCTAAAGTCAACATTAAAAAGGAACCAACTCAACACCTCTAGCAAGAACAGTCTGACCTGACCGGGTCAGACCTACTTCTCAAGCCCGCTTCGCAGACTTGGAAGTAAGGGGCTTACTATTATGGGGAAAATAGGACCGACCCATAGAAGAAGGTCAGGTCAGAATCTTACACTCTCAACTAAGAGAATAATAAGCCCTTTCATTCTCCTCTCTCCATGACAAAGAGATAAAGAAGGAAGGAGAGGAAGAAGAGGCACGGTCGCCCTGGGAATCCGCTTCCTACTTAGAGTCTGTGGCCGAAGAACATACCCGCAAGAACACTGCCTTTGTCGATTCTAAGATCCCCAGAGTTTGTTAGGAGCACTTTGTTCCTTTGCTCGACTAAGGAGACGGGTCGGATTTAGTCAGGTTGGCATTACCCAGATCAGCATGACCCTGGACGGTATGACTCGGGCCGTAAGGGCTCAGGTAAGCATATCCTAGGTTGACATGTCCCAGGTCGACAGACTTCAGGTTGGCTCAGCTCACCTCTTATCAAGGTTTGATTGCATCCGCTCGAGATCTTAGCCAAAGATCTCGGAAGCCTACTACGATAGAGTTTCGTCCGAGGTCTTTGGAGGATATCCGCGATGCGCTCGGGATCCCAAGATCTTTGCTGAGGATCTCAGGTGATCCACCATGTATTCAAGATCCAAATCTCTCTACAATACGTACCTTCTAAATAAGATCTCTTTTACGTCACTACTTCTCCCAAACTATAAATAGAGATATCTCTAATGTTGAAAGGTACGCATAATCTTTAGCTTTAAACCCTCAGTACTCAACTAGACCCAAATATCTTTCCTAACTGCATTAGAGGGCTCCCTGCTCTAGCCAGGGTCTTCCTTGTCTGTTCCTCGTGCATGTAACCAGGTCCAGAGAGGGCTAGCCAGATTTCTACATCAATAGTGGTCAATACTTCTACATTATAGGGATCTTATTCAGTTCTATAAACTGTTCAAGTGATTCAATTTGTTTTCAACCCAAATCATTCATTTGATTACTTCGTTTATGTGATCCAAACCATCTATATAGTTAGTCTTGTTCTCAACAAATCAATTATTGGGTGCCACATGCACAAAAGATCATTAATGATTCAAAATGTTCTTATGATTGGGCATGTTTTTAGTCACACAAACCTTTGATATGAGTGCACCTATTAAAGGGATTAAAATCATTTATATGCTTGTTTGTTTTAAGTAATCTAAACCCCTTCATTTGATTAGATAAAAAATAATAATAGGTAAACTTAGGCTTTTGTTTATCAAGCCAATGAATCAATGTTTTATACTCTCTATGGGAGGAGGAATTGGTAGTGTTTATTGGGTTGCACAAGCCCAAAGATCCGTTACTGGAGGAGGAATCTTTGATATCTATCTGCTCATTTTCAACAATCCCTAGTAATCATTAGATTGATAAGTTTTTGATGATTCAAATTGTTAATATGGTGTGATACAAACTTTGTTGGAACTGTAATTGTGTTTTCACCCATTTGAAACAATTGAGTGCATGAGTCGTGCAAAATAAGCTCCTTCTAAATTATCCAAACCATTAATATCTCTGGTTTCTGTTTTTTTTTTGGTAGAAACTGCAGTTATGGTTAGTTCCTTTTCAATGAGCCAGGTGTTAATTACTTGCTTCTAATGATGCAAGCAACGTATAGGAATATTTTTCTTGCCATGCAGGATTTACCGAACAGAACCAATGCTAGTGGAGAAACAATCATGTATTTATCATAAGGGTGCAATTGGTTGCACCAAAATCATGAAATTCATGATTGATAAATCTAATTTCGTGCAAAATATCACGAAATTTGACGTTGCCAAACACACCATAAACGAACCCGGAAACCCATATACATATATATATATATATATATATATATATATATATATATATATATATATATATATATATATATGAAAACATGAGCTGTTGGAGAGAACAAAATTAAATTACCTATCGAGGATGAGTTCTTTGTTGGTCTAGTACGTTTCCGCTAAGTTACAGTATTCCGTTTCTTCATTTTAGCATTCACGCCGAGCACATTTTTCCTATGGTATCAGCCGCCAAGGTAGGCCCATAACCAGCCATTACCATGGGCCCACCTTGATGTATGTATCCTATATCCACGCAGTCCATTCATTTATCCATATTATGCGAACCTGAAAATGAAGCAGATCCAAATCTCAGGTGGACCATACTATAAGAACAGTGGTGATTAAAAGCTCCATCATTTAAAACTTCCTAAGCCCTGCCATAATGTTGATTTTCCATTAAACTATTGATAAGGTTACATGATCTTCTATGAAGATAGAAAACAAACATCATCATGCTGTAAAATAAGCTGAAGAAATGGATAGATGGCGTGGATAGATTGAGTGCGGATCCTCTGTTTCGTGGAAACAGTGAGCAGTTGAATCCACCTTTACTATTGGTCCACGTCACTTTAAGTAACACATCAATAATTTTTTAAATATATTAAAAAATTACATTTTAGAAGAAGCTTAACGGAAACGTTAGACGGTTTCCATCCGCGGATTCAGCGCCAAATTGGATGGTCAGCAAACTCTTACCGTACTGAGTAAACTCATTTGGGCCCACCTTGAATTTATGTGGTCTATCCAGGCCGTATATACATTTTTCCATGTAATTTAAGGCGTTGATCCAAAAATTGAAGCATATCCAAAGATCAAGTGGATCATACCACAAGAAACAGTGTGGATAATGATTTCCACCGTTGAAACCTTTCTAGCCCCAGAGAGATGTTTATTTGTCATCCAACCTGTTCAAAAGATCATACAGACATGGACGAAGGGAAAAAAAACAAACATAAGGTTGATCCAAAACTTCCGTGGCCCCAAAAAAATTTCAACGGTAAATATACAATTCAAGTTTTTACTGTTTTGTAGTCCATAGGCTTCAGTTTTGGGCTCATGACCTAAAATTATTTGGTAAAATGGATGGTCGGAGTGGATAAAATACATAAATCGTGGTACAACGGCGTAGTGATTTACTACGCATTCTGCTTTCATTTAGTGCAGAGGTTCAGTAGCGAGACACCCTATTGAAGTGACGTCACCTAGTTATGTGAGTCCCACTCTTATGTATGTTTTGTATCTACACCATCCATCCATATGGAGAGATCATTTTAGGGCATGATCCAAGGAATGAATCAGATCCAAAACTAGAGTGGACCCCACCACAGAAAACAATGGAGGGACTCACGTGCACTATTAAAAACTTCTAAGGGCCACAAAAGTTTTCAATCAAGCTGATATTTGTGTTTTCCCTTCTTCAATATCTATGTTAACTTATGATAAGTTGGATCTCTATTGAGGGTCAAATATTGTATATCAGATCCCAGTTATTGCCTAGATTTACGAACATGGTACTGTTTAACGGCTCGATTTAATCGTGTTTGTGATGCAGGGTGTATTTACAAGCTTGGATTGAAATAGTATGCTAAAAGAATGGATTTAATGCTCATGAGTCACTAAAGCAAGGGGATGGACCCCAAGGGACCAAGATCGACAGTTTTACACGCTAGAGATTTGATAAAATCGAGAAACTGAAGCTCAAGTGACCTGAAAGTCAGCCAAAATGCAAGATCACAGGGTTCCCACCATCCATTCGGCTCGAAATTTTATATGTGGCCTGAGGACTATAAATTAACTGCACATGTCGAATTCCAGACCTCAGATCCATGTGAAAGTGGCCCAACGGACAAAACAGCCCATGAATCAAGCTGATATTTTGTTCTCAACCCCTTAAATGGGATGACAAAGAAAGTGGACGGAGCGGATTTCTCACAGGCATCATAGTGGATCCCACATGGGGTTGGGCGTGCATACAGTGCATATGCACTTGTAGTGCACTGGATCGAAGAGTCCGATCAACATAAGCTGACCCGTCTCCTCTTTCTCCTCTGCGCAAGAACGGACAACGAAAAACTGGTCGGCCTCACCCATCATCTCTTTCCAAGATCTGAACCGTTAATTCTGTCCAGAGGAGGGGCTTAATCCTCGCTTAGGTGTCCTTGCGTTCCCATGCGTGAACACAAGTGTAAATTGCGATCAAACACAGAATGGACGGCGGAAGCAAAACATCACTAGACAACACCAAAACTCTACCAAAAATACTCTTTTCTAGCTTAAATTTCGCTAGGAATTCAATGGACGGAGTGGATTTCATCAAAAAGATCACTTTGGCGCCCATCAAGTATGACAGCGCAAGAAAATTCGCAGAAAGACCGCGTCCATGAAATTCGGCCGCAGTGGGGTGTTGTACGACCCATATGATGGTTGGTTGGATGATCTGAACCGTCCAAAAGATCTGGCAGGGGGTCTTTACCCCCATCATGAAGTCAGATTCCATTTTCGTGATGATCTTTCGCATCAAAATGCTTTCAGCTCGAGCTATTTACGTTTCGCTCACGCGTAGGCACTGTTGTTACATAAACAAGGTCGGTGACCAACCTAGCTTCCATCCTACCCTATAAAAGGGAGAGAGAGGGCGTGGAGAGGCGATCCAGGGCAACCGTGGAGGTGTGGTGCGGAGCGTGGGCCAGCTTCAACAAGTTTTTCTTTCCTTACTTCTTGTTTATTTATTTTATTTTAAGAGATCTAGCTTAATCATGGTCCTAATTAGCTAAGCCTCTTACCTAAGGCTAAGAGGTGAAGTTTGTAGCATGATGGGTTGTGCCTACAGCTTGGATTCATGTTTTAATTAAACTCTCTTTTGATTCTAGTTTGATTAATAGGAATGCTTTCATTTTTTAATGGTTTGTTGTGACTTAAATTACAATGGATATACGATAGCTTTGAGCATGTTCTTAGTATTATAGAGTTTGTGAATTTGGGAACCCTGTTGTTCACCATCGTCTCCTCGACATGGTTGGATGATGGAATCCTTCCCAACATGCATATATCCCTTGGATTAGCTGTGAATTGGTTTAATTCTGTTGTTTGCTTTGTCTTATGGGCATGATTTTGTGATGGAATCCATTCTAATTTACATCCGTCTTACCTCTTGAAAACTAGATCAAAGGAAGTTCAAATCGAGCTTAGTGACGTATCTTCCAACTGGATGAAGCTGAGACTCGAAGTCCGGTTGAGTTCATGAATCAAGTATAGATCTCCCTGATCTCTACAAGTAGATCCTCTGAATCCCTAGTTTCCTACCTCTGAATTCCTTAACTTTTAGATAAATATTTCACCATTATTCCTTAAATTTATTCGATTTAGATTTCGTCTTAGTCTAGTTTTAGTTCTAGTTATTTTCAAATTACGTACAGGTTTCAGTCCCTGTGGATTCGACCTTGGTCTACCGAGATTATTACTACATCACAACCTTATACTTGGGGAGTGAACTAGTTTTTGGCGCCATTGCCGGGGATTGACAGTTACGTTTTCTGAAATTAATTGGTTTTAGAGTTAGTTTAATATTAGGATTTTTACTAATTTTAGGTTTTTTTTTTTTTTTTTTTTCCTTTTTGATTTCTAGAAACTAACTTGTTTTCATGCTTTATAGGATCCTGACATAAATTTCTAATTTGGTAATCCCTTCCGAACTTCTCTACTTTTTCTGTTTTTAGCTTTAGGGTTGTATTTTCTATATTTAGAATTTCTCATAGGATTTCTTTTAATTTTAGAAGCTTTCCTTTTTAGGAATTAACTAATTTTTAGAAACCTTTTAATTTAGGTTTAGATTTTCTAATTTAGAAATTTTCTAACTCTAGGGCTTTCCATTTTAGAATTTTTCTATTTTTAACAATTTTTCCCCTTTTAGAAACTAACATTCCTTTCTATTTTAAGATTAGGTTTTCTATTTTAGAACTTTCTAATTCTAGGTTTAGAACTTTCCTAAGTTACTTTTTATCAACTAACTCAACTTTCTATTAGGCTCTATTTTTAGAAATTTTCTAATTCTAGAATTCTTTTTAATTTTAGAAACTAACTTAGCTTCTAGGTTTAAGAAACTTTTCCTTTTTAGAAACTTACTTTCTATTTCCATTTTAGAATTTTTTTTAACTTTAGGATTTCTATTTTTAGAAACTAATGTCTTTTGTTTTCTTGTGCAGGACCTTAACATAGAACTCCAATATGGTAACTTCTTTCTAACTTATCCCAATGCTGCTATAGGATCTTTTCTTTTCTTTTTCTTAGGATTAGATTCAAAGTTAGGGTTTCACCATGTATATGAACGAGTGGGAACGTCAATATGCTGAGATAGCTTTTGAGAATGCGAAAAAGTGTAAAGGGATGTATGATGATGTTGATAGAAATCAACCTATGTCTCATAATTTTTCTAAAAAAATCATCGAGAACCGACAAGAGTATAATGCTCCATCGGTTAAGAAGTCCTTACGTAATCATATATGGAGAACAATTACACCCCACGGACAATACGTGTGTGTTGGGGTTATCATAACTATGGGAGTGAGAATTATTATCACCCATCCGAGAAAAAGAAAATAATGCGTGATTTTATTATGAGTGATAATAGGTATTACCAACCATCAGATTCTCCCACCTATGATCCGTATGACTATAATCAGTGGAAACATTAATGTTGGAAAGATGAACCAACAACTTATTATAATGATTATTCTTTTGGATCCCCTACCTTTGAGATTCAACCAAAATCGATCCAAGAGAATTCATTTCAAAGTGACACAGACTCTTCTGCAGACATGAGAAAATTACTAGAAGAGCTTGAATCAAGCCTTGATAGGTTAATGGAGACTAATGCACCTCGGCCTCAACCCAATCCAATTCTCCATACACAACCCCATGCCTATAATCAATGGAACCATTAAAATTGGGAAGTTAAATCAATAATGCATCATGGTAACGATTCTCTTGGATCCTATACCTCTGAAATTCAACAAAAAATGATCGAAGAGAATTCACTTCAGAATTCCATACAAAATCTGGAGCTCATTCAACAAAACACGCTCCAAAGATTTCAAGAACTTGTAAAAGATGTACAACAGTGGAGTTCACGTGATGCAACTATGGAAAATAGTGCAATTGAGAATGAAGAGTTGGATTGTATTGATGAGCACATGGTTCAATTTTCCGATGAGTCGATCTTGATGACTGTCCAAAAGAATGATCAAGAGATGTGGGTGTCTTTCAAATATAATGTTAGTGGCACACTTCACTCACAGGACACATGATTATAATGATGAGGTAGAGGTTAGTTTATTTGAACCTCAACCCAGTCTAGGAATAAAATGTGAGGAATGTGATCCCATCCCAAGTGTGCACTGCACAGAATTAGATGATGATGAGTATTGGGATTCAATCTCAAGTGTGGCCCCTGTCAATGATCAAGAGGTTTAGGAAGTTGTCAACCATAGTGATCTACTCCACCTGTTTGACATGACTGATTTAGATGTGGAGGATGAACCACTTTCAACTAACCCTTCCAACCTGTGTGATGCATGTTTGGACCACTCCTCTGAATTGAATAATGATATGATTCGGGAGATAGACGATTTACTTGACATGACTCTAGAATTTAAAACTACCCAGTTGAGGCTACAATCTGAGCTATACACTTTAGACGATTCAATGCCTCCACTGAGAAGCTTCAATGACCAAAGTCTTCATATCAATGCTCCCCCTATTGATCTCCAACTTGTCTGTGTAGGGCAAGAGCAAGAGAGCATGCGTTCATCAGCTTTGAGAGACGATAGAATCCCTGGGCAAATCATCACAAACTTTGATGCAGGAGACGAGTCACTCTCAACTGAATTTCCCAATTCTTTGAACAATTACGTGACATACTTTTCAGATTCAAATGATCCTATGATTAAAGAAATAGTGGATGCCTCACAAGAGACTATCTAGGTAGTTGTTACTAATCGAGAGCACCCTTACTCTGAAGCCCATTCTTCCCTAGATCTTAATTATTTACCATTAAGGGAGGAAGAGCTGAAAATTGAATCAAAGTCTGAAACTTCAGAATATGTTGAGGCTACATCACTTCCTGAAAACCTTTCTGAATCTTATATACTTGTAGTCTCTAATTCACCATGGGATACTATCATTGAAACTTCTTCTGTCGCAGGTGAATTGTATATACTCTGGATACCTCAGGCGAATCAACGACAAATTTTTGATGAGGTACATGAGTTTCTCTGGAATGCCATGCTCCAGGGCATCCAAGCATATTGCAAAAAGGGCTTTTGGATGATCTTACTGAGAAACTTATCAAGTTATTGGCCGGAAAAGGAACCTTGCAGGATGGCTGAGTAGCTTTTCCCCAGCTTTCATTAACTAGGATAGTTTGTTTAATGCCGTTCTAAGATAGTCGACTTTATGTCGTTAGGTTAGTTTAATTCCTGCATTATTTTAGGATCGTTTGCTTCCGTGTCTTCACTCTCGTGCTGGCCGACTTTCATGTTGTGATCATTGTAGAAACGTCTTTCTCGATTCCTTCGTCCAAGTACTATCCTCCCTTCACTTCTCATTTACTTTCATTGTCTCATGTGCAGTGCACGCTCATATATCTTTTACATTGAGGATAATGTAGATTTTAGGTTGGGGGTGGGAGATTAGGTTTCCTAATCAGTGTTTTCTTGGTCTTGAGAAATTGTAAAAAAATTTAAAAATCTTGAAGGATAATTGTGATTTGAGACATATAAAATACGGAATGTTGGTGATTTATGACTCTTGGATTTAGTTATTTGTTAGATTTCACAGTTACGTTCAAATTATTAATCCATGATTAGAGTTCTAAACATTGATTAAGTCATGATTTCACAAGTCACATCTCACTTACACATTAAGGTTTCAGTTCGATATTGAAGGGTTAACTTCATAATCACTAAGCATGTATGGAACCAGCCTGAAAAATTTATCGGTAATGATCAATTGAAGAAAAAGAAAATACCCAGTTAAAAAAAAAAAAAAAAAAAAAAAAAAAAAAAAAAAAAAAAAAAAAAAAAAAAAAAAAAAAAACTAGATACCTTTGGAAAGGGTTGGGCAAACAAACTTCACCATAGGTTTACTCCCTATATGAGTAGATTCGATTCCCCATGGTTGACATTTGGAAAGAGTTAGGCGACTAGTTTTCACCATAGGTTTGCTCCCTATAGGTGGGGATTTGAGTCCCCTCGGAGTTACTGTTCATGGAAAAATCAAAGGCTGATAGAATGAAAAGTTAATCTATGAGGCAAGTTTTGGTTTAGGTTGGTTGTCATGAATTCCTTTGCTGGTTACCAATGATATCACGAAATTGACGATTGGACATCTTAATAGTGATAAGCCGAGATTACACTATACACTCATGGGACTCAATGTTTAGAATTAATCTAATTAATGGATTAATATTTTGAACTTGATTATGAAGTTTACCGTGAGCTTGATTCTAGGAGAAAGTACTGATCACCATTCATGAATTTAGAATTCTCACATCTCAACTATTTTCTATAAGTCACTCAGGTTTACAGGAATTATCTTGTATTTCTGAAATTATTTTTTGCTTACTTTGCTCGGGACTAGCAAAATGTTAGTTGGGAGTTGTGTTGAGGGTCAAATATTGTATATCAGACCCCAGTTATTGCCTAGATTTACGAACATGGTACTGTTTAACGGCTCGATTTAATCGTATTTGCGATGCAGGGTGTATTTACAAGCTTTTATTGAAATAAGATGCTAAAAGCATGGATTTAGTGCTCATGAGTCACCAAAGCAAGGGACAGACCCCAGGGGACCAAGATCGACAAATTTACACGCCAAAGATTCGAGAAAATCGATAAACTAAAGCTTGAGTGGCTTGAAAGTTAGCCAGAATGCAAGATCATAGGGTTCCCACCATCCGTTCGGCTCGAAACTTTATATGTGGCCTGAGGACTATAAATTAACCGCACACGTCGAATTCCAGACCTCAGATCCATGTAGAAGTGGCCCAACGGACAGAACAGCCCGTGAATCTATGATTTGGGGCCCACCGAACATTTGGATATGCCCCAATTTTGTTCTCAACCCCTTAAATGGGATGATAAAGAAAGTGGACGGAGTGGATTTCTCATAGGCATCATAGTGGACCCCACATGGGGTTGGGTGTGCATATAGTGCACCGGGCCGAATAGTCCAGTTAACAAAAGTTGACCCGTCTCCTCTTTCTCCTCTACGTAAGAACGGACAGCGTCTTTACGCTGTCCATCCATTTTTCACTAGTGGGCTTCACCCATCATCCCTTTGCAAGATCTGGATTGTTCATTGCATTTAGAGGGGGGGCTTAACCCTCGCCTAGGTGTCCTTCTGTTCCCATGCATGCACACACGTGTAAATTGCGATCAAACGCAGGATGGACGGCGGAAGCAAAGCATCACTGGACCTCACCAAAACTCGACCAGAAATACTCTTTTCTAGATGAAATTCCAATAAGAATTCAATGGAGGAGTGGATTTCATCAAAAACATCACTTTGGGGCCCACCAAGCATGACAGCATAAGAAAATTCGCAGAAAGACCGCGTCTGTGAAATTCAGCCATAGTGGGGTGTTGTATGGCCCATATTATGGTCGGTTGGATGATCTGAACTGTCTAAAAGATTTGGCAGGGGGTCTTTACCCCCACCATGAAGTCGTGATGATCTTCCACGCCAAAATGCTTCCAAACGCGAGCTGTTTGCGTTTTGCTCACGCGCAGGCACTGTTGCTACGTAAACAAGGTCGATGACCGACCTAGCTTCCATCCTATCCTATAAAAGGGAGAGAGAGGGGGTGGAGAGGCGATCCAGGGCAACCGTGGAGGTGTGGTGCGGAGCGTGGGCCGACTTCAACAAGTTTTTCTTTCCTTACTTCTTGTTTATTTATTTTCTTTTAAGAGATCTAGCTTAATCATGGTCCTGATTGGCTAAACCTCTTAGTAAGGCTAAGAGGTGAAGTTTGTAGCATGATGGTTTGTGCCTATAGCTTGGATTCATGTTTTAATTAAACTCTCTTTTAATTCTAGTTTGATTAATAGGAATGCTTTCGATTTTTAATGGTTTGTTGTGACTTAAATTACAATCGATCTGCGATAGCTTTGAGCATGTTCTTAATATTATAGGGTTTGTGAATTTGGGAACCCTGTTGTTCACCATCGTCTCATGGGCGTGGTTGGATGATGGAATCCTTCCCAACATGCATATATCCCTTGGATTGGCTGTGAATTGGTTTAATTCTATTGTTTGCTTTGTCTCATGGGCATAGTTTTGTGATAGAATCCATTCTAATTTACATCCGTCTTACCTCTTGAAAACTAGATCAAAGGAAGTTCAAATCGAGCTTAGTGACATATCTTCCAACTGGATGAAGATGGGACTCGAAGTCCACTTGAGTTCATGAATCAAGTGTAGATCTCGCTGATCTCTACATGTGGATCCTCTGAATCTCTAGTTTCCTACCTCTGAATTCCTGTAACACCTTGAAAATTGGGGGTCGAGCATAAACTCAACTCTCGAGTTCCGACGCATCACTTATGCAATAAAATGAATGATGATTGAATATTGTCTGTATTAGTGCATTGAACATGAGTGAGATTAAGCCAAAACAACATATTATACTCCAGAGACAGTTAAATTGCAAGCGGAAGACTGTGATAGATATATAAAATATATAAACTATAGTAAGTCTCCAGAGTGTGATAAGGTTACCAGGTTAAAGAATTACAAGTACAATTCAAATGATACCAAATGTGTAGTGTCATCTAGTCAACATCCCTGTAACCCCGTCGATCAAGGCACGGCTCACATGAAGCTGCCCGAAAACCGTATATACAAGAAAGCATCCTCGTCGTCACAAAAGTCTGGCTCCGCCTCAGGAGTAGCTTCGCCATCTGTAATCAGATAAAGTCTGGTGGGTGTTCGGAACACCGTCCTATAACGTGGGAGTGAGTGATCAACTCAGTGGAATAATAAAGCATAGGTTAACATGTTATCAATTCAGTTAAGCAGTAATGATAAAGCCGTAAAATCAAACAATTCTAACTACTCTTATTAATGCAAGTATGAAATGACATTATGTATGCCCTTGCCAAACTACCCTCATGCGACACCATCTTATGTTCGCGAATGCGTTCATCCCTCAGTGCTCCACATCTACCAGGCACATGCAGTGCGATGATGAGCATGATTACCAAGTAATTATTAGTCCATTTCAAACAGCAATATTGGGAAACTAAGGTACCTCCCTTATATCATTCCCAAACATGATCCATTCTAGGG
The DNA here is from genome assembly GCA_021015155.1 of Magnolia officinalis. NCBI lineage: Eukaryota > Viridiplantae > Streptophyta > Magnoliopsida > Magnoliales > Magnoliaceae > Magnolia > Magnolia officinalis. The sequence continues at coordinate 42,575,923 of JAJHSJ010000004.1, read as the reverse complement.
TCATCAGTCCTAGTTAATCTCATACGATATTATGGTTTGAGAGGCATAGCGAAGGCATCACAAAGGGCTCGTCACCCGTCAGCATGGATACAGATCTCACCGTATGCGGCTCAATTGCTGGCCTTCAGCTCGAATACAAGTCTCACCGTACTCGGCTCAATCGCTAGCCGTCAGCTCAAATACAGGTCTCACCGTACTCGGCTCAACTCATACTCTAGTTGCTGTAATGGCTCATCGCCAATCACAGACCTTAGAGTATACTCGAAGACACTACGGAGGGCTCGTCACCCATCAGCACGAATATAGGTCTCACCGTATTCGGCTCTCGCTGTAGGTGTCGACAGCTCGAATATAGTGTCTCATACTACCATAATCGGCTCACGAATCTGGTTGCTCACTGGTTACTACGGGGAGGCACGTGGCCCCAGCGTAGGCCGACAGCTCGACCACGGTGTCCCATACCACCATGCTCGGCTCATGAGTCTTAGCGGATCGAGGTACCACGGTTAAAAGGGATTTCACTGGTAAGTTTGGTACCCTAGGTTCAAGCAGTAGCGTCCAAATATGGTGAACATACATAAGACAGATCGGGTTACTTGACGAGCTCGACTAGCTCAAGCACACCACAAGTTGAACGATATGAAGCGTATAAGCACTTCGTGTGGCCAACCACTATCGCCAATCGAAGTACGACTCGGGTTCGTCAAACACGTCTCACGTTGCAAATGAAACTCAGCCACGAATTTGATCCCGTTACCGACTGCCTGGAATATAAACATAGCCTCAGTCACATTCAATTGCAGACAGTTAAAGCAGTAATGGATCAAGATTCAAATCATACAATCAAAGTTTGATATTATCCGTTTAGGGCTGCCAGGGCTGTTGCATGCACTCGTTGCTTCACTCCCCCATCACCCATGACGGATCATACAACGTAAACATGAATTTAAACATATGCATTATATAGATAAAATCATACAGTCAGCTGAGCATGTTATGAAGCACAACATAAGCATGAGTTTGTACATATTAAATTCCTAATCACACAGCTATCCAAGGAAATCATACACATAATTAAAGGAGTTAAGAATCATATCTCAACACCCTTATACATTACAATTTAGTAACTACTACTCATTCAAACATTTCAACAAACACTTTAAAATACATACATCAACATATATGACATATGTTGATCACATAGGCATTAGGTCAAATCCTTTCACTAGGGAGTTGCCCCAATCATAACACGCATACACCCACGACGGATAGTCATGGCAAGTAGGATTCCAAGTTCCATATTCATTTGAACATTTTCACAAACACTTGGGCCACACATTTTAATATAAGTAGTGTATATAGGCCGTGGCGTGATTTTGGGCAAATCCTTTCGTCAAAGGGGTATCGCCAATACAACAATCATAAATCCATGACAATTAGTCATGGCGAGCACGAATGAGAATTCTATACTCATTCGGTCATTTTCACAAACACTTAGAATACACTATTTTAACATACATAGTGTATATTAGCAAAAATATATATTAGGGCGAGTCCTTTCGCCAAACAAGTATTTTATCCATATACAATCTATTAATACAGTAAATAATCATAGCAAACACATTTCCAAAATTTATACGTATACGGTACTTTCTACAAATACCTAAAGTATGTAAAATTCCATATTCTTCATCTTTAACCGAAACAGAAAACAAACAGCACTTTGTACATGTGCAATTGCATGCAGATCATGAATCTATCATTATCTGACATTGAAAGCGTTAAAAACCATAACCTATACACCTAAAGTCTGCACATTTTGTCGTAGAATCGTAACAAAGTCGATAGGTTTGCTAAACTTTTGTATATGGCAGTTTGGCAACCTATAGAACGAAATAGGTTAGCTATTTCATAACCTACAACTATCAAAACCCCAAATCAGTTTAGGGTTAGGGCTTCTTACCTAGAAACGGATCTGGAATCACCGGAAAAGTGATTAGAAGAGAGTGGTTGAGCATGGATAGCAGCAGGGAAGAGTGGTAGGGAGAATCTCCCACTTCTCCCACACTTTCTCTCTTTTCTCTCTCTTTTCCTAAGGATTTTCTCAAATTTGTATGGCTGCAATGAGAGAGGGTTTAAGGTCCTTATATAGCCTAAAAACTCACCGAAACAGACTCCAGGTCAAAGTATACTTAGGTTATAACCAAAGCGGACCTTTTCCAGCTCAACGGAGGACTTCTGAGGGGCCTCCTTGAGCCAAAGGTCGGACTTAAGCTCACAAACTATGGATCTAGGTTCTATTAAGTTTTCGTTCCATTTGGGTTCTCAGATCACGCGTGGCGGACCAGTTTCAGTTCAATGGTCAGCGGATCTCGATCGGAGATTCCGAGTACATAGATATGTGTATGAAATTTCTCCTGATCCGAGGGTGTAATTTGGTCTGATTCTGATGGTCTGGTTGCTTAAAACTGATCCGCAAGTGACACGTGCTAGATTACTATTCAAGATATTTATTTTGTAAAGAAAACAAGTGTTTTTACACTCTCTCGCTTCGGACTCAAGCGAACAGCTGTGGGACACTGTTTGGGTTTGATTTTCGAGATGGTTGTCAAGCCCAGCTAGGTGGTCCTGATTCCTTAACTTCATGTTAATCGGACTCCCGACGTGTGGTGTAGATCTGATACGGAGTTTCGAGATTCCTGAGAGCAGCCGGGTAATGAGATTGATCCTAGATTTTAGGGTAACCTAGTGTCAATGATTTTACAAGTTTTGGTTCTTGCAGATCGTATTTAAAATGGTTGGTGCTAATTTCACAAGCACTCTAGTTTAACACTAGCTAAATCTCGCCTAATATCTAAAGGATTTAGTCCTGAGTGATTTCGGTCTGAGGTGGTACTTAGACCTTTGTAGCAATGTTTAGTTTAAGTATTGTTCTTCATCACCTAAACTTTAAGATAGTATCTAATGTGAAAGTACTTAGAAGGATTTAAGGAACGAGGTAGTGAAAGGTGAGATTTGTGAAGAAAATGGTTTGAAAAGGGATTTGAGGCTTTAATTGAGTGTTTGAGAAGTTAAACCGGTGTTAGGATTGACCCATCACCTAAGGACGTCTAATTCTAGGTTGGCAAAAATCCGGGATGTTACAATTCCTTAAAATTTAGATAAATATGTCACCATTATTCCTTAAATTTATTCGATTTAGATTTCGTCTTAGTCTAGTTTTAGTTCTAGTTATTTTCAGATTATGTACAGGTTTCAATTCTTGTGGATTCGACCTCGGTCTTACCGAGATTATTACTACATCGCAACCCTATACTTGGGGAGTGAACAATCTCAAATAAAAATCACGATGGACCTTAGGAAGGCTTCAACGGTGGACATTACTCTCCTCACTATTTTTTGTGGTGGGGTCCACTCTAGCTTTGGATCTGCCTCATTCTTTTAATCATGCTTTAAAATGATCTCTTCAAATGGATGGACAATGTGGACACAACACATACACCATGGTGGGCCCCACATAACTTGGTGACATTACTTTAGTGGCGAGTCTAGCTACTCAACCCGGATGTGACTCAAGATGAGTGATATTCGTAGGATCCTCACCGTGGGCCCACCTTGATATATGCATTGTATATCTACCCCATCCATCCGTTTTCTCATATTATTTTAGAGAATTGTATGAAAAAATGAAGCAGATACAACTCACAGGTGGACCACACCACAGGAAACAGTGGTCATTGAATGCCGACCATTAAAAACTTCATTATCCACTGTAATGTTTATTTGCTATCCAATTTGTTGTTGATAAGGTCACACAGCACAGACGAAGGAAAAACACAAATATCCGCTTGATCCAAAACCATTTGTGGCCCATAAAAAGGTTTTAATAATCAATAACTATGGTTTCTTGCAGTGTGGTCAACTTGAGATTTGGATAGGCTTCACTTTTTGGCCTACTCTATAAAATGAGCTCGAAAAATGGATAGATGGCATAGATATTCAATTTAAACAATTAGATGGGTCCCACTCACATAGGGGGATCTGGAGTTGTCGACTTCTTTTACAATCAGATCACGTGGCATAACACATAGCACCAAGTTCATACTGTGTGCTACTCAAAAAAAAAAAAAAAACCTTCGTGCGCTTCATCATGATTAGGGCTGGGTAAGTGACGACTAAGTAAACTTGACTTGTCCAACTCAATACGAACGGAGTGGGTGAGTCGATCCTGATCGAGCCGACTTCATCCAATTCGAACTCAAAACGAATTGAGTTCGAGTCACCTAGTAACTCAACTCAACTCGACCCAAAATCCAACTCAGTACTCACTCAACTTTATCCGAAACTCGACTCGTGTATGTTGTGTGTGTATATATATATATATATATATATATATATATATATATATATATATATATATATATAAGAACTTAGATATGACGTTTCAAATCTGAGATGCCTTGTAGCTATGGAGAGGCTGTAATTCTAACAAGTGAATCTCAATTCTCTGTTGTGATTTCAGCTCGTGGATACCCACTGCACCAGACCCAACTCGGTCCGACTCGACCCGAATTGGTACTTGTGGTGACTCAGTCTAGATTAGTCCATGCCAGACTCGAACTCGGATCGGGTTAGGCATGCTAGACTCGATACCGAGTCAGGTCGAGTTCGGGTTAGGCCTATTTCCTAATTGAATCGAGTCAGGTCGGACCTAACTTGATCTGAATCGACTCAATGCCTACCTCTAATCATGATGGTTACTTTTTTATCCACACTAATTTTCCATTTTTCTTACTTACATTAGGGCATGAGTCTAAAAATAGATAGATCGATATCTCAAATGGACCACACCATAGGAAAAGTTGTGATTGAACACATACCATTATAAACTTCGTAGAGCCTAATGTAAAGTTTATTTTCCATCCAACCAACTAATAACGTCAAAAAGACATGGATAAAGAGAAAATACACATATCACTTTGATCCAAAACTTTTGTAGCCCCCAATAAATTTTTAATCTTCTACTAACCCATGTTTCTTGTGGTGTGGTTCACCTGAGATTTGGATCTTCCTCAATTTTGTGCTCATGAAGTACAATGAGTTGTTAAAATGGATGGACGACGTGGATAAAATCCATATATCATAGTGGAGCCAATAAAGCTTTTCTAATAACACAAAATACTACATTTGGTGGTATATGCTACCATTGTCCCCTTTGTCAAAGCCACTTGTATGAGCAAATAGTTAGTGACTCATGTCGGCCATACTGTGATGCTTTCTGAAAAATCAACCTAGACCACAAGGTGCATCACCTCATTTTAGGCCACAAGACAAAAAAAAATCAGTTATATCTATAATTCAGGTTGACCACATGATTGTGAACAGTGTATAGACAATCCTCACCTTCCAAATTGTTTCCATTAGTCTTGCCCAAGTGATTCATGTATCGGTATGATTTTTGGAATTATTTATTTATTTATTTAAATAATCTAGTTGTTAAAGTGGATTTCGATGTTAGTATAATGTTTGACCCTTTTAAAATAAAGGGTGGACATCTCTCTCCCAACTATTTCCTTTAGTGCATACTCTATGCTCAATATGGGACTTAATAGCTAATGGTTATAGTGGATATTACATAAACATCAGTGGGCCTTGGAAAAATCAAGAGTCACACCGGGGGGGGGGGGGATAAAGTGCTGAATAATGAATAAATCAGAGATCTCAATCGCACTAGTATTAAAATGTTGATTCAAACTGATTCGTAGGACAACCTTCACCCAAACAAGTTTAGGCAGGACAACCTTATTTCACAAATTTAATAAGAATCAAAATCTCAAACTGAGCAAGAGTAAATGAAACTATCTATTACAAACATTCACCACTTTTATATACAAGAAATTACAACCATTTACGACAAAAGCAATAAAAACATTCACCACAACACTAAGTGTCACGCCCCGAACTCAGAGACCAGGCTCACAAAATTCCTGATCGCTGAATCCAGCGCCGACCGCTTCCGTAGTACCCCATTCTCGGCTCCCAGCACCCATATACCAGGTTCCGATCCTGGGATGCTAAAAGGAGAATTTCTAACAACCAATTTGATTCGTAATAAGCAATACCCACGAACAATAACCACAAGAACACCATCACAAAATCTACTATAATAAAAAACTTTTGAGTACAAGGCGTATGAAAGGGAAATACAATATACTGAAAATGACAAAAACTCCAAAAGCTCGGCTGCACGCTCCAACTGCGGCGAAGCTACGGCTGCGTCCTGGCATCACCTGCACGCATCAATCGTGCATAAGTTTATAGAAAGCTTAAAGGTGGGGTAAGTGTGTGCGTAATATGAGCGTGCTCAGAATGCATGGTCAGAGTAATGCGGAAACATGCTGATGAGTACATGAATACAGCCAGCCGTACCAAGGCTATGTGGTGCAAGATATGAATACTATCGGCCATGTCAAGGCCATGCGATGCATAATGCAAGTCAAACATGCCAATCCACCTCCACATATCAATGCAACTCCTCACTAGAGCATCAAATCAGTACGGTTCTCAGTCTACATAATCACCGGGGTCTAGTACACTCTACGCCAGCTTGTCGTCCCTATCCGAACGCACAACTGGGAGAACGGAAGAGACCTTACTATCCGCCTGCCAATATCAGGACCAACTCATTGATAGCGGACCTATTCCTTAAGCTGGTCAAACTCAACTTAGAAATTGCCCCCTCACTTAGGCGGGTAAGGTCACACCCCTTTCCAACCGACCACGACACAGTGGGAGACGCGGCCTACTGGTATACGGCCCTCACGCGCTCGTGTATCCAGTCGGTCTCGACGTTGGAGTCATCCTCTGGTACCATCGGGTTTAGGGATTTCACCCAGGGACATCTATGTCGCCCATATGTTAGAACCAAACATTTTCGGTATCCAATCCAGCCACCCACGATGTGTCAGTGGAGGCTTTAGCCTTGATGTCTCTAGGGCATACAATAATTATGATCACACAAATGCAAGTGCATGAATCACCCTACCAAACATGCAACAATCCTGCGCGCGTCGCACGCTCATGTAGGGCAACTCCACCTATCAGGGAGCCCATAAACAATCCGTCCGAAGGCATATGCTATGATCAGTCACTCGTCATATCAGACATACATATGATGCGTATGATTGTGAATCATGAATCTATATTATACATGTTATGTGGTGATGGGCCCTGATCAAAACGAAGATGGGCCTAGATGGCCGATACATGACAAGTATGGGCTAACAATGGGCCCTAGGGAGAGTATAATGCGGACATTTAACCAACATTATTCGCACAATGTGGACATCAAACCAACATTTGCTCCCAAGGCATAGCCTGCTATAAAGGTCAACGTATAAACCATGGTGGGATTACACTACGATGGGCCTTATGTACATTCCGTTGGGCCTTAACAACGGGCCACAAGTACAACAAGATAGGCCTAGTTACATGAGCCTCATATATATATATATATATATATATATATCAAAGTGGGCCTCAACATCAGGCCACAAATACATCAAAATGGGACTAATCACATGGGCTTTGCATACATCACAATGGGCCTTATACAAATCAATGGACGGCTCACCAATACACCAAGATGAGCCTTATCACATGGCCTTAAAATATTCTCCAAAATGGTTGGACGGTTTGAATGAAACTCAAGCATCATGGTAGGTCCCATAGGGACAGAAGGCATAGATAAATCATATACTTCATAGTGGAGGTCCATGTGGACATAACACATACATAAATGGGTCTCATGTGGACATAACACATACATAAATGGGTCCCATGTGGGGCCCACCATAATGTTTATTTCCCATCCAAACTGGGCCTGACACGATGTTTATTTTCCACCCAAACTGTTCATAGGGTCACATGGGCATAGGGCCCACTGTAATGTTTATTTGATATCCAATTGTTCATAAGGTCACGTGGACCAGGGTAGGGCCCACCGTGATATTTATTTGTAATCCAATCCATTCATAAGGTCACGTGGACCTTAGGCCCACTGGAATGTTTATTTGCCACCCAACCTATTGATTGGGTCACACCGTCAGGGAGGGGGCCCACTGTAATATTTATTTTCCATTCAACTATTCATTAGGTCACACTAACCTGGGGCCCACTGGAAGGTGGTTCACAAATCCAGCCCATCCATTAAGTGTGTCCCACCTGGCTGAGGGTCTAGACCAAGTTTCAGCCGTATCCAAATTTCAGGTAGGCCCCACCGAGTGATCTTATATGTTCAGGCATGTCTTCACATGATTTTAGATGGTGTGGCCCACCGAAGTTCCGTATATGGTTGATTTTTGGGTGGGCCGTAGCCAGGGGGGAGGCCCACCCAATGCATGACGCTGATGTTCGAAACGCATCACAGTGGTGGCCCATAGCTAGGGCCGTGAGGCCCAGCCGGTCCACCGGTCCGCCAGCACGCAGGCACTGCCTGCGTGCGTTCTGACACAGCAACAGCTACTGTTGGTTTTTTTTTTAATTTTTTTCCTAGGTGGGACCCACATTAATCGGATCTACTCCGTCCATTGCATGTGTCCCACAATATTAGGGGTCCAAACCAAGTTTCAGATGGGTCCAAGCTTCTTGTGGGCCCCAATAATCATTTTTTCAAAATTTAACGAAAAATACTAGCATTCTCAATGCCAGGGCCCGCCAGAAAATGGGATCAGCTTCATTTTTCAGTTTAACGCCTAAAATGAGCTAGATAACAGAATGGACGGCGTAGATCAACCCCATACATCAAGGTGGGGCCTGCATGAGCAGCCCACCCCAAAAGTAATTTTTTTTTTTAGCTTGGAAGTACACACCCATGTCAGTACAGACGCTCCATGCTAGTCAACCCTGCCTCACGTCCAGCGTCCAGAGATGCTGGACAGCGTGAATAAACACAACATCATGGTGGGTCCCACACGTACGTGGCCCACCTGTTTGGATCACCTGATGTTCATGTTTTTCCTTCCATCCGGGTCTGCTAATGGGCTGGATGGTGTAGATTCAACCCATTCGTCCGATGGGTCCCACATAAAATGTGTGATTCATGGTGGGGCACACTCACCCCTTCATCATCACCACCATTCAAAGAGAGAGAGAGAGAGAGAGAGAGAGAGAGAGAGAGAGAGAGACGTGGAGGGGAGGGATCCCGCCACTCTTGGGCCCTCCCAAATACAATGCATTCATCAAGTGGGTCCCACACAAGTGGCCCTACAAATTGAAATTTATGGTGAATCACCCACCTTGTTGGCCTCCTCCTTGCCTCCTTGCACTCCTATGCTCCTTTGCTTGACTTTTAATGGTGGATAATGGACTTTTGATGGTGTGGATGAGAGATGAGAGGGTGTAGGAAGGTGGGCCACACTTGTTGTTGTGGTTTGGGGAGAGAAGAGAGCTTGGACATGGGTTTGCTTGGGAGATTTTGGGAAATGAGAGAGAGAGGAGTGATGGGTGAAAAGGATGGGTGAGGTGTGATAGGTTGAGTGAGGGCTTGTAAGAAAGTGATGGGTGAAGGGATGTAAAAGTTGACTTTGGGTAACTTGTGTAAGAAAAGGGTAAGGATATGTACGGGTTGTTGTAGTTGACTTGATGTGTGATGTGAACTTGATTGAAGGGATTGATTGATGGGACATCTCGTAAAGATTTTCTCGTAATTCGCAACGCGCGGTGTCTTCTTCGAATTGAATGCGGGCCTATATCTTCTACCCTGGGTAATGGTTCGGTGCACGAGTCGCAGTGTTGGAACCGCGGCAACGGCGTGGTTGCCAAGGTACGAGTTTCGGATCGAGCCGCCTTCGATAGGTAGAACTCGGCTTAAGATCGCGCGCAACGTCAAATACGAGTCGAGAATTGCCGGAATTCGACCGGAAGGACCGTGGAAGCCTACGAAATGGTACGGAGTAGGGTACAAGTCTTACACTAAGAATTATAGTGGTTCAGTGTGTCAACAAATATTCTTAAACAACCACACTTACCCCACTCCCAATATTACTAACCACATAATCTCAACTTTCACTATGAATAAGATTTTCATAGAGTCACCTTAAAACCTGATACAGTTGTGATTTTAACGGACTATCACGAATAAAGAAACCCCTCTCTGAGATTTTCAGGCTATCTCATAAAAAATCAACTAAAGAAAGTAAATTGATACTTATCTTCACTGTATAAGACGTTGTAGCCATAGAACACTTTTTTTGAATGACGAATATTCAATGTTCAGTCCAATAGAAAGGTCTATGGTTCTATTTGATTTAAATTAAGTTTGAACCAAAGGCTACTTGCATTAATTCGCTTAAATCTCAATAAGAGTAAATACCCTTTTTAGAATTAGAGTGACAAAGTTTTGAGATGAAGGAATTAATGAAAAAGTTATAAAAAAGATCATAAATACCGCTTAATAGCTTGACAATAAATGAGACTTCTCTCTCTCTTTTGAATAAGGACTTTAATAAGCTTGAATTGTATTTTCGGAGTGAGAAAAATCCTTTATTTATAGGCAAAAAGTTTGTTCCTTTGACTAGTTTAAGATAGTCTTCGACTGGTCGAATCACCGGATTCAGTTCCAACAAATTTTCGAATTCTTATCTAACAAATCTTTGACTGATCGATGGACCTATTCGACTGGTCGAACAAGCTAAATCCAACCAGAGTTTGGTTACTGGACTTCGAGTTAAGGAACCTTTTACTGGTCAAAGGTGGTCTTTCGACTGGTCGAGGAGTCCACTCAACTGGTCAAAAGATTCAATAGAAATTTTATTATACTTCGGCTATTGCTTGGACTAGTGAAGAAATTCTTAAACTGGTCGAGCCAAAACTTAGGCTAGTCAAAACTCAGTCATTTATAAGTATAAAAACTAAATTTTAAATTTGTTTTGAAAGCACCTACACCTAAGGTCTTTCTAAGGTTTATAATACCTATATGGATTGATTTTCATAGGATTAGAAACTTAAAGTTTTCAATGGAGCTTGATCTTCTACTAGAACTTTCAGTAAATCGAGCTAGGTCTTCAAGGAGCTTGATCTTCTACTAGAACTTTTGGTAGACTGAGTTAGGTCTTCAAGGAGCTTAATCTTCTACTAGAACTTTAAGTAGATCAAGCTAGGTCTTCAAGGAGATTGATCTTTTACTAGAACTTTCAGTAGATCTAGCTTAGTCTTAAACTTAAGCTTAAGCTTGAACTTGAGCTTGAACATGAACTTGACTTCAACTTGAACATGAGCTTGACTTGAAGATCACTTTGCTAAGTTATTTTGACAAGATGAAATTTGACAAACTAGGTGTAAAATGTGCTTTAAACATAATGGCACTGACAATATCCCCTACATTATATATATATATATATATATATATAAACTCTCTTTACAATTGGAGAAGTATGGGGGATTGAATTTTTGGCGGGGGCCCATCATGATGTGTATGTAAAATCCACTCTAACAATTAGATGCGTAATCATTTAGGCCAGAATCCCAAAAAAATTAGGTTAACACGAGATTCATGTAAGCCACACCAAAAAAATTTATATTTGGAAGAGAGACATCCACCCTTGAAATTTATAGGACCCACCATGATGATTATATAAAATGCACACATTAGTTTATCTAATAGAACTAGGGCTGAAAGTCGAGTGGGTTGGTGCTCAACCCTAGTCCAACCCAAGGTTCCTATACCTCAACCCTAACCCAACCCAACACAACCTCGGGTTGGAAATTCTCAACCCAAGCGGGCTCGGTCGGGTTGATCGGGTTAGTCAGGTGGATACATGCTAATATTTTCATTATTACATTAGTTTATTATATTTCAATACACATCTTATTTTCTATACCTATGATTTTATTAATTATATATGTAGTTATTTATCATAAAGAACTTAATTTTTTTTTTCTAAACAAACAAGCTAAAATATAGGACAACTACTCCTTTAAAAGTAGTGTTGTGTAGCACGCAATCTATTTGGGAGAGAAATCCGGCATATCTTGGTAGCTTAAGTCATCGCAAATGGTGTGGACCAATGAGACTCGATGACACTGGAATTTCATGTGCCTTCAACAGAGACAATCCACACTCAATTATAATTTATAAATAATTTATATATATTGATCAGGTTCGGGTTGGGTCGGGCAACCCGAGACCTCAACCCAAGCCCAACCCAAGTTTTATCGGGTTGGTGTTTATATAGCCCAACCTTGAGACAAAACCTGATACATCCAGCTCGAGCCCAACCCAATGTTGGGTAAGTTGCAGGTCGGTCGGGTTGATCTCGCTCGACTTTCATTCCTAAATAGAACCCCATCATTTTGTCAAAAGGATGCCTATCACTTTGTCAAATAAACCTATCGCTTTGTCTATTGAAACCCTATCATTTTATTTAACAAGCCGCCACTTTATCTAGTGAAATCTTGTCACTTTACGAGTAATATCGTCATTTTGTTAAGTGGAACCAAGTCACTTTATTTGAAAACTTGTCATTTTATCAAGTGAAACCCTATCAATTTGTTTGGCAACCCCATCACTTTATCTAGTGGAACATTGTTACTTTTTCTAATCAAACTCCGTTACTTTGTTCAATAATCACATCACTTTGTCTAGTAGAATCTTGTCTCTTTGTCTAGCACCACTTTTCACTTTATCTAGTGAAATCCTATCACTTTGTCCAGTAAGCCCATCACTATCTGTTTAATATAACCCCGTCACTTGATATAGTAGAACTTTGTAACTTTGTCATTTTGTCCTACTACATAGTATCTTTGTCTATTATAACCTCATCACTTTGTCTAGTAACCCAATCACTTTGTCTAGTGAACGTCGTCACTTCGTCCAAGAGCCTCGTTACTTTGCCTGGCAACCTCATCACTTTGTTTAGTGGAACCTAGTCACTTTGTCTTCCAGCCTCGTCACTTCGTTTAGAGGAACCAGGTCACTTTGTCTGGCAACCCATCACTTTTTTCGAC
>JAJHSJ010000004.1:42422099-42562818 GCA_021015155.1 Magnolia officinalis | reverse complement strand
CTGATTGTCGTGACCGATTGTCGATTTCGATTGTCATGGCCGATTGCCAATTCTGATTGACGTGACCGATTTGCCGTTTATGATTATCGATCGATCCCGATTGTCGTGACTGAATGCCAATTCTGATTGTCGTGACCGATTTGCTAATTTTGATTATCTTGACCGATTGCCGATTCCGTTTGAAGTGACCGATTTGCCGATTCTGATTATCGATCGATTTTGATTGCCTTGACCAATTGTCGATTTTGATTAACGTTACCGATTTGCCGATTTCGACTATTGATCAGTGCTATTGCCGTGACCGATTTGCTGATTCTGATTATCTTGATCGATTACCGATTTCGATTAACGTGGCCAATTTGCCGATTCCGACTATCTATCGGTGCGATTGCCGTGACCGACTTGCTGATTCTGAGTACCTTGACCAATTACCGATTTCGATTAACGTGACCGTTTTGCCGATTCCGACTATCGATCGGTGCGATTATCGTGACCGATTTGTTGATTCTGATTATCTTGACCGCTTACCGATTCTAATTGATGTGACCGATTTGCCGATTCCGATTACCGATCGATTTCGAGTATCAAGGCCAATTCTGATGATTTTGATTTGTAGAGGCCGATTGTATATTCCGATTCTGATTGTTGAGGCTAAGCATCGAGGCTGATTTTGATCTGTCGAAGACCGAGTATCAAGGTCGATTCTGATTGTCGAGGCCGAGTATCGAAGCCGATTATCGATGTCGATGCCGATTGTCAATTCCGACTCCATTTGTCGAAGCCGATTGAGGCTGATTCCGATTGTGATTATTGAGGCCGATTATGATTTGTCGAGGCCGATTGTATAGGCCGATTCCGATTATCGAAGCCAAGTATCGAGGCTGATTCCAATTGTCGAGGCCATGTAACGCGGCCGATTCCGAGTGTCAATTCGATTGTTGAGGCCGAGGCCGATTGTCGAGACCTATATGATGTATATGCAACCCGTAGTTGGGGCCCACTGTGATGTATTCGTGACCTATGGGCAAGGCCCATTGTGATATGTATTATTCCCATGATGTATGACCCATTTGATGTATTCGAGACCCATGTGTAGGGTCCACATGTCACGTATTTAAAGCCTATGAGCAGGGCCCACCCGTTGTGTATATATGGCCCTTGAGTAAGGCCCATTGTGTTGTATATTAGGTCTTTGTGTGAGGCCGTGGGCCTATTATATGTTTGGCTTTGTGTGAGACATTCCTTGGGGGCAATGTTGGTTAAATGTCCACATTGTCGAGGCCGATTATTGATACCGATTATGAGTATGTGACTGTATAGCATCATAATACATGCTCATACGCATCATCTGCATGTTTGTTATGAGATGTGGTTGACCATTGCATATGTCATTAGGCAGATTGTTATGAGACTTCCTGATAGGCAGAGGTTATCTCACATGAGCGCACGGTATGCGCATGATTGATGCATGACTGGATTGTATGGCTCATGCATCTTGCATTGTATGCCCTAGCGACATCAGGGTCGTAGCTTCCACGGGCATATCGTGGATGGCCTGACGGGACACCAGAAATCTGTTCTACATGGGGTGCTATAGATATCCCTGGGTGAAAGTCCCTAAACCCTCTTGGTTCCAGAGGTTGCTCCAACGTCTAGACCGAGTGGATGCATGAGCGCATGAGGGCTATATACCGTTAGGCCGCGTCTCCCACTATGTTGTGGTCGGTTGAAAGGGGGTACGGCCTTACCTGCCCGAGAGGAGGGGGCAATGCTAAGCTGAGTCTGACCAGCTCGAGGAATGGGTCCGCTATCGATGAGCTGGGCCCGATATTGGCAGGCGGATAGTGAGGTCTCTTCCACTCACCTTGTTGCGCGCGATGGGGCGGCAATTTGGTTTGGAGTGTAATAGACCCCGGTGATTTCCCAGAGAGTAACTGTACTGATATGTGGTCTTATTGAGCAAGAATTGCATATTCATTCATCATTCACTCACTGTCCACTCGGGCTGATGGTGCGTAATCATTTGTTACGTGTGCTTTCGCATGGCCAAGATTTCGGTTGGGCGCACGACTAACCTGAGATTAGGAGTTTACCACATTGAGTCTGACTATCCAAATTTAGGTATGAGACTGGTTTGGATAGAAGTCTCTTGTGATGGACCCCATAGCCTGCGATACTACGTACTATCATCCCGACTTCACTCCAGCATGGTCATTCCAATAGCACCGCATATTACATCGCATCCATAGTACTTAGTATTTTGGATTGCCATGTTTCTATATTGATATGACCGTTAACATTCATACCTTACATCGCATAGCTTTTGTACGGCTGAAGGCACTCATAGACTTATCAGTATATTTATGTTTATTTCGATATTGTATGATTTATAGCATTGCATCCTCGACATCTAATATTTGACTTTCTTTGACTCCTCATTTGTATAGCTGAATTGCATCGCATACCCTGGTATTGTATGACTCATGGACTACTAGTATTTCCGCTTACTTTGATTACTATGATTACTCTGATATTGCTTACTTGATACTTACCTTGTGCACACACTTTCACCACCCACTAAGCTTTCTATAAGCTTATGCACGATAGATGCATGCAGGTAATGTTAGGTTGCACCAGTGTTAAGCTTGGAGCACGCAGCGGTCTTCTGGAGCTTGATATTTCTTTTATGTGTTTCCCTTCAGTATTGTAATCAAATGTTTATTAGTGGATATGTGATGACGATGATGTTTCCATTGTGATTTGGGTATTCTTGTGGTTATACTTATTACGAGTTAAATGTGTGTGTGTGTGTGTGTGTGTGTATATATATTATATATATATATATATATATATATATATATATATATATATAAAATAAAAAATAAAAAATAATCCTCCTTATAGGATCCCAGAATCGGAATCTGGCGTATGGGCGCTAGGAGCCGAGAATGGGGTACTACGGAGGCTGTCGGCATCGGATTCGGCGATCGAGATTCCTGTGAATCCGATTTTCGGGTTTGGGGCGTGACAAAGTGCGAACATCCAATTCTAATAACATTGAGAGATAATTCAACTCTTAGGTGAGGATCACCTTTCAAGCTTACTTACATCTTGATAGCTAGCTTTGTTTATTCATCTTCGTTCATTACCTCAATATGAGTGGGACCCATCTAATTGTATACATTAAATATCTATGCTATTTATCCATTTTGTGAGCTCATTTTATAGAGTAGGCCAAAAAGTGAAGCCTATCCAAATCTCAAGTTGACCGCACTATAAGAAACCATAGTCATTGATTATTAAAACCTTTTTGTGGGTCACAAATGGTTTTGGATCAAGCTGATATTTGTGTTTTTCCTTCATTCGGGTTATGTGACCTTATCAACAACAAATTGGATGGTAAATAAACGTTACAGTGGACAATGAAATTTTCAATGGTCGCCATTCAATGACCATTGTTTCCTATGGTGTGGTCCACCTAAGAGTTGTACTTGTTTCATTTTTTGAACAATTCTCTAAAATAATATGAGAAAATGGATGGATTGGGTAGATATACAATACATAGATAAAGGTGGGCCGATGGAGAGGTTCCTACGGACATTACTCATCCTAGGTCGTAGCTAATATTCCTTGCTAATAATACAGATTTGATAAATTTCTCTTTTAATATTATAAAATTACTGTGAGATGACGTGACCTAATTAAGTTTTAGAAGAAAGAAAGTGGAGGTGGATTAGCTACCGACAAGAGGTTGAGTAGCTAGACTCGCTAATGAAGTGACGTCACCAAGTTATGTGGGGCCCACCATGATATATGTGTTGTATCCACACTATCCATCCATTTGGAGAGATCATTTTAGGGCATGATCAAAAGAATGAGGCAAATCCAAAGCAGGAGTGAACCCCACCACAGAAAACAGTGAGGAGAGTGACGTCCACCGTTGAAGCCTTCCTAAGGTCCACCGTAGTTTTTATTTGACATCGAACTTGTTCATAAGTTAACACAGACATTAAAGAAGGGAAAACACAAATATCGACTTGATTGAAAACTTTTGTGACCGTTAGAAGTTTTTAATGGTGGGCGTGACTCTCTCCACTATTTTCAATGGTGGGGTCCACTCGAGTCTTGTATTTGATTCATTATTTGGCTCATGCCCTAAAATGATCTCTCCAAATGGATGTATGGTGTGGATACAAAACATACATCATGGTGGGACCCACATAAATGTGTGACGTCACTTTATTAGCGAGTCTCACTACTCAACCCGTGCGTTGAATCCCCATATGAAGGAAGCAGATTGTGCAGTAACTCGCTATGCTTAGCATACTGCATAAATCTATGGGGTCCACCATGATTTATGTATTTTATCCACTTTGTCCATCAACTTTACTAGATAATTTTAGAGCTTGAGGCCAAAAATGAAGCATATACAATGTTCAAATGGACCATGCAATAGGAAACAGTTGAATTGATCGTTTACCGTTGAAAATTTCTTAAGGGCTACAAAATTTTTGGATCAAGCTTATATCTTTGTTTTCCCTTCATCCCTGTATGATCTTATGAACAAGTTGGATGACAAATAAACATCACTGTGGGGCTTACCAAGGTTTCAACGGTGGAAGTCATTATCTCCACTGTTTACTATGATATGATCCACTTGATATTTGGATATACTTCAATTTTAGGCTCAACCCCTTAAATTAGATGGGAAAATGGATGGATGGCATGGATAGTCCACGTACATACAAGATGGGCCCAAGTGAGTTTACTCAGTATGATAAAAGCCTCTTGTACTAAATACGTAATACGATTTCCAAATGGAAACCGTCTAACATTTCCGTTAGGACCCGTTTGATTTTCTAATTACAGAGGTAATTCTAGGTAAATGGGTAATAATTATTTACCTTTGTGTTTCCGGTTGGATTTCCAAGATGATTTGACCGCCACCTTTCATTTATAGCACTCCTCTCGTCATCCGAGGAGAAAAAAGTTAAATTGTGGGGCCCACCTTGATGTTTGTGTATTATCCACACCGTCCATCCCTTTAGCCAACTCATTTAAGGGCATAAGCCAAAAAAAGAGGCAGATCCAAAGATCAAGTAGACCACACTACCGAACACAATGGAAATTGAACTCCTATCATTGAAAGCTTCTTGAAGACCTTGGAAGTTTTGGATCAAAATGATATTTTTGTTTCCACTTTATACATGACTGTGTGACCTTATTAACGGGTTGGATGACAAATAAACATCATTGTGGGCCCTAGGGAGAAAACAACTTTCAACTATTGACGTTTTAATGATCCTTGTTTCCTAAGGTGTGGTCCACTTGAGCTTTTGATTTTCCTCATTTTTAGGCTCATGACTTAAAATGTATTTTTTAAAAGAATGGACGGTGTGGATAACTCATATATATCATGGTGGGGCCCACATATTTAAATCAGTAATAAATAAGCTTGCATGGACTGATTTTCGAAACATAATTCCTAGCTACTTACAAACAGTTGTAGTAAGTAATAATCAAGTAATTCCGTATATTTACTGGGGGAAATTAAAAATCAAACAGCCCCTTAGACTTTTCTTGAAATATAATTGTTTTTATTATATTAAAAAAACTCATGACGTGGCACTTACAGTGACGTGTACCAATAGTAAAGGTGGATCAGCTGTTCACTGTTTCCACCAAAAAGAGGATCCTCACTTGGGTATAGTACATTGACCGCGGTGCGTTAGTGCACGTGCCTCACTGAGCACCAAAACCCTCTCTTCAAAGCGGAAGCGCCTTCCCCCTGCCAATCAAGTTCCTTGTCCTTTTGCAGTGTAAGAGGTACAAGAGGTATCTTCCCTGACCCTTCTTTTCCTCGTAAAATAATTAATTATTACTAATACAGCGAAGAGATAAGAGTGTTGTGTCATCTCCCTCTCATTTGCAGTGAAAGAGCATCTTTTCTAACCTTTCTTCTCCTCATAAAATCATAAAATTATTACTAACACAGCTAACCTCTCTTTTCCTCATAGAATTATTACTAACACAGCGGAGAGATAAGAGTGTTGTGTCATCTCCCTGCTCTTTTGCAGTGAAGGAGGCATCTTTTCTAACCTTCAAAGCGGAAGCGCCTTCAAAGCGGAAGCGCCTTCCCCCTGCCAATCAAGTTCCTTGTCCTTTTGCAGTGTAAGAGGTAGAAGAGGTATCTTCCCTAACCCTTTTTTTCCTCGTAAAATAATTAATTATTACTAATACAGCGAAGAGATAAGAGTGTTGTGTCATCTCCCTCTCATTTGCAGTGAAGGAGGCATCTTTTCTAACCTTTCTTTTCCTCATAAAATTATTACTACCACAGCTAACTTTTCTTTTCCTCATAAAATTATTACTAACACACTTTTCCTCATAAAATTATTATTAACACAGCTAACCTTCTTTTCCTCGTAAAATTATTACTAACACAGCAAAGAGATAAGAGTGCTGTGTCATCTCTCCACCCGGCCATTTGATCCTAACGTTTATTTGGTGGGCTTCGATGGCCAATGGTAGGCATTAAATTCAATCCAAACATTTATTAGGTGGGCTGCGATGGGCAATGGTAGGCATTATTTAATGCTAGTAACCATGCCAATGCGAACTCATACACGTGGGATATACAATACTGATCTGTGGCACCCACGGTGATGTGTGTTAAATCCACCCTATTAGCATGGCAAATATCCCAAGGCTTTAAAAATCTAAGGATGAAACCGTGAACAATATTTTAAACAGGAAAGAGTGGTAATTCAACGCAGGCTATTAAAAACTTCCTTAAGGCATATTGTAATGTTTATTTGACATTTAATCTATTGTGTAAAGTCACACAGACCTGGGAGAAGGAAAAGACATAGCAGCTTGATCCCATGAGGTCAAGCTCCGTGGGCCCACCATGATGTGTGATGGTTATGGATTATATTAATCAAATACACCCTTTCATGACCATGGCCCTACAAATCAGGCCAATCCATGACCTAGGTGGGCCACACCGAAGAAAACGGTTAATAGTAAATGTCCACTCATTGAAATCTTCGTGATTGTACATAGGGCACAATATGATGTGGTTTAGACATCCAGCCCATCCATTGTTTGTGTCCTATTTGGATGAGAGGACCTACCAAATTTCATGTCTTTCCAAAACTTAGGTAATCCCACTATGGCGTGGGGGGGTGTGTGCGTGCGTGTAAAAATAAAATCTTAATTTCTTTTTTTTTTTTTTTTAAACAACTTAAAAAAAAGGCACAATTTCCAACGATTTTGGATAGTGTGGCTCACAAGAGTTCTAGACACAGCTGATTTTTGAGAGTATATAACCAAGAGGGGACTTATCAAATGCATGGTGTGGATGTCCTCACCACTACGCCAAAACAGCGAAAAAAGGACGGTTCAAAACCGTCTCAAATGACCAAAAAGGACGGTCATGGACCGTCACATAGGCAGTCAAATTTTGACGTGTCATATTACTTAAAGGACGGTTGAAAACCTCATTCTTATTGATGAAAAAAAGATTGACATGGACCGTCCTAAAAATGGACGGTCATAGACCGTCCTTAAAATGGACTGTCATAGACATCTCTTATGAGCCCAAAAAGGACGGCCATGGACCGTCCTTTAAAAGGACTGTCATGGACCGTCCTTAAAAAAGACTGTCATGAACCGTCTCTTATGGGCCTTCAAAGGACGGCGATAGACCATCCTTTAAACGGACGGTCATGGACCGTCCTTAAAAAAGACTGTCATGAACCGTCTCTTATGGGCCTTCAAAGGACGGCGATAGACCGTCCTTTAAAAGGATTGTCATGGACAGTCTCATATGAGCCTTCAAAGGACGGTTATAGACCGTCCTCTAAAAGGACTGCTATGGGCTGTCTCTTATAATCCTTAAAGGACTTTTCAAATTTGACCTATTACGGTCTTCTTCCTGATATACACCTGTTATACAATATATTTCATCACATTCACATTCACATCCATCTAAACTCAAACTACGTAAATCCATCCAAACACAATCTTCCTGATATACACCTGTTATACAATATATTTCATCACATTCACATTCACATTCACATCCATCTAAACCCAAACTATGTAAATCCATCCAAACAAACAATCTTCCTGATATACACCTGTTATACAATATATTTCATCACATTCACATTCACATTCACACACATTCACATTCACATTCACATCCATCTAAACCCAAACTACATAAATCCATCCAAACACACAATCTTATCCACATTACATTCATCCACGCATAATCAATATAAGTTTAACTTCATAAGTAAAAACAATCTTATCCACATTTCATCACATTCACATCCATCTAAACCCAAACTACGTAAATCCATCCAAACATAAACTACATCCATCCAAACACAAACAATCTTATTCACATTACATTCATCCACGCATAATATATAAATAAGTTTAGGTTTAGGTTAGGTTATAAGCTATAGGTTTAGAGGATTGAGAATAGGTTTAGGTTTAGGAAATCGGGTTTGGGTTCGGGTTCAAGTTTGGGTTTTCAAGTTTAGGTTTAGGTTTAGGTTAGGGAGTTGAGATTAGGATTAGGTGTAGGTGTAGGTTTAGGGATTTGAGTATAGGTTAAGGTTTAGGTTTAAGAATTCGGGTTCGGGTTTGGGATTGGGTTAAGGTTTGGGTTTTCAAGTTTAGGTTTAGGTTTAGGTTAGGGAGTTGAGATTAGGATTAGGTGTAGGTGTAGGTTTAGGGATTTGAGAATATATTTAGGTTATAGGTTCAGGTTTAGGTTTAGGTTAAGGTTAAGGTTAAGGTTTAGGATATAAGCTATATAGGTTTAGGGAATTGAGAATAGGTTAAGGTTTAGTTTTAGGAAATCGGGTTCGGGTTCGGGATCGGGTTTAGGTTTGGGTTTTCAAGTTTAGGTTTAGGTTTAAGTTAGGGAGTTTAGATTAAGATTAGGTGTAGGTTTAGGTTTAGGGATTTGAGAATAGGTTAATGTTTAGGTTTAGGAAATCGGGTTCGGGATCGGGTTTTAGGTTTGGGTTTTCAAGTTTAGGTTTAGGTTTAGGTTAGGGAGTTTAGATTAGGATTAGGTGTAGGTTTAGGTTTAGGGATTTGAGAATAGGTTAAGGTTTAGGTTTAGGAAATCGGGTTCGGGTTCGGGTTCGGGGTCGGGTTTAGGTTTGGGTTTGGGTTTTCAAGTTTAGGTTTAGGTTTAGGTTAGGGAGTTTAGATTAGGATTAGGTGTAGGTGTAGGTTTAGGAATTTGAGAATAGGTTAAGGTTTAGGTTTAGGTTTAGGTTAAGGTTTAAGTTTAGGTTATAAGTTATAGGTCTAGGGAATTGAGAATAGGTTAAGGTTTTGGTTTAGGAAATCGGGTTCGGGTTCGGGATCGGGTTTAGGTTTGGGTTTTCAAGTTTAGGTTTAGGTTTAGGTTAGGGAGTTGAGATTAGGATTAAGTGTAGGTGTAGGTTTAGGGATTTGAGAATATATTTAGGTTATAGGTTATAGGTTCAGGTTTAGGTTAAGGTTAAGGTTTAGGTTTAGGTTTAGGTTATAAGCTATAGGTTTAGAGAATTGAGAATAGGTTAAGGTTTAGGTTTAGGAAATCGGGTTCGTGTTCGGGATCAGGTTTAGGTTTAGGAAATCGGGTTCGTGTTCGGGATTAGGTTTAAGTTTAGGAAATCGGGTTCGTGTTCGGGGATCGGGTTTAGGTTTGGGTTTTCAAGTTTAGGTTTAGGTTTAGGTTAGGGAGTTGAGATTAGGATTAGGTGTAGGTTTAGGTTAGGGAGTTGAGATTAGGATTAGGTGTAGGTTTAGGTTTAGGGATTTGAAAATAGGTTAAGGTTTATGTTTAAGAATTCGGGTTCGAGTTCGGGATTAGGTTTAGGTTTGGGTTTTCAAGTTTAGGTTTAGGTTTAGGTTAGGGAGTTGAGATTAGGATTAGGTGTAGGTGTAGGTTTAGGGATTTGAGAATATATTTAGGTTATAGGTTATAGGTTCAGGTTTAGGTTTAGGTTAAGGTTAATGTTTAGGTTATAAGTTATATAGGTTTAGGGAATTGAGAATGAGTTAAGGTTTAGGTTTAGGAAATCGGGTTTGGGTTCGGGATTGGGTTTAGGTTTGGGTTTTCAAGTTTAGGTTTAGGTTTAGGTTAGGGAGTTGAAATTAGGATTAGGTGTAGGTTTAAGTTTAGGGATTTGAGAATACATTTAGGTTTTAGGTTTAGGTTTAGGTTATATGTTATAGGTTTAGGTTTAGGTTTAAGTTTAGGTTTAGGTTATAAGCTATAGGTTTAGGGAATTGAGAATAGGTTTAGGTTTAGGTTTAAGTTTAGGTTTAGGTTATAAGCTATAGGTTTAGGGAATTGAGAATAGGTTTAGATTTAGGTTTAGGAAGTCAGGATCGGGTTTAGGTTTGGGTTTTCAAGTTTAGGTTTAGGGGGTTGAGATTAGGATTAGGTGTAGGTTTAGGTTTAGGGATTTGAGAATACATTTAGGTTTTAGGTTTAGGTTTAGGTTTAGGTTATAAGCTATAGGTTTAGGGAATTGAGAATAGGTTAAGGTTTAGGTTTAGGAAATCGGGTTCGGGTTCGGGATCGGGTTTAGGCTTGGGTTTTCAAGTTTAGGTTTAGGTTTAGGTTAGGGAGTTGAGATTAGGATTAGGTGTAGGTTTAGGTTTAGGGATTTGAGAATACATTTAGGTTTTAGGTTTAGGTTTAGGTTTAGGTTTTAGGTTTTAGGTTAAGGTTTAGGTTTTAGGTTTAGGTTAAGGTTAGGTTATAGGTTATAAGTTTAGGTTATAGGTTATAGGTTAAGGTTTTAGGTCATAAGTTTTGGTTTAGGTTAAGGTTATAGGTTTAGGTTAAGGTTTAGGTTTAGGTTTAGGTTATAAGCTATAGGTTTAGGGAATTGAGAATAGGTTAAGGTTTACGTTTAGGAAATCGGGTTCGAGTTCGGGATCGGGTTTAGGTTTGGGTTTTCAAGCTATAGGTTTAGGGAATTGAGAATAGGTTAAGGTTTAGGTTTAGGAAATCGGGTTCGGGTTCGGGATCGGGTTTAGGTTTGGGTTTTCAAGTTTAGGTTTAGGTTTAGGGCCCTGCCCATGATGTATGTATTCAATCCACGCTATCCATTTAATTCCCTAGATCATTTTAGGCATTGATCGAAAAAATGAAGTCAATCCAAATCTCTAGGAGTCCACACCATCAAAAACATTATTTTAATAGTGATAAACTATTAGGGCCCACTATGATGTTTCTATGCATCAAAATATATTGAATATTGGGCTTGATAGGTCTGTCCCGGGCCATAGAATGCAACAGATGGACTAGATCATTTTAATGTGGGCCCTACCTATGAAAAACCATGAGAAAATAAAAATAAAAAATAAAAAAATAAAAATTACAACATCTGACGCTGTTGTTCTCAGCGTCCAAATGACGCTACAACAAGTAGTGTCTTGCTGCTTATGTTGGCAGGGACCGTGGGTCCCAGCCATAGGCCCCACCATGATTTATCTTGGACATCAGCACCGTGCATTTGATGGGTCGCCTTTAAATGATGGGATCCCGCAAAAATCAGTCGTACACGGAACTTAGGTGGCCCACACCATAAAAAAATTATGTGAAGACATGCGTAAAACATATAAAAGTACTTGCTGGGGCCCAACTAAAATTTGGATGAATCTGAAACTTGGACTGACCCTCAACCAAGTGGGACACACACAATGTATGGACTAGATCTGTCAAGTGACCCACCTTGATGAGAACAATAATAAAATAAATAAATAAATAAATACACTCTCCTCTGATTTGGGTGGAAAAAGCAAGAAAAAGGAAGCCAGCTTCATGCAAGTTCTGTTTTCGATGTTTTCCCAACTGCTAATTGCAAGTTTGCTTGGAAGGCCCTCAGAATCACAAAGTTGTTGCTATATTCAAATGCAAGTATTGATACTTTTATCATAATTTATTAAACGCACATGTTATATTAAAGAAATGTATAGTTGTATTGTAGCATAGCTTATTAAAAAAAACTGTACAGATGTATTTGTGCAATATTGGTTCTTTTTGTTGCTAATTTTGATACTCATTTCACATATTTGCATGTTGGTTTTTGCTTCTTGTTGCCTTTAAAATTTTTTGTTATGCCATGCGTGTGCTTTTCTATTGTGTAGACTTACCTTCTCAAAGTTTTTGGTATGTCATGCATGCGTTGATCTTAACAGTATGGTCGTCATGCACATAGACAAAAAATGCTTGCAATGAATGTTTATGAGTACTAGGTGGCCTATTAATGAAAACAATGTCTCCGTCCATAACACGCCTGTTTATGATTTGACCAACTTTCAAATATGTATGTCCTTTTGAACCTTCCCTAATTGCATAAGTGGCCGAACCATCTCTGTATGTTACACAAAATTCGTCATCCGCTAGTTTCTGTAAATGATCCATGTTGTATGCCATGACCTTCTCTTCAAAGTACGAGTGCTGGAGCCGACGCTTTCGGAGTCCGAACTCATTCTTTTGAAAAATAGAAAAATGGGAATATTAGTAAATATGGATTTTCTTGTTAAGAAGAAAATGGAAGATGGATTGAAAAAATATAAAAGAGATTTTTTTTTCTTCTTTTTTGCTTCAAGAGAGAGAGATGGAGAGGTGAGAGTGGGGAAATCGAGGGAGAGAGTGAGGGAATGAAGTGGCCGCATGAGATTTGAAAATAGCGAGTGTAGTTTGGTTTGAAAATGACATTTCGCATGCATGGCCGTGCATTTCTTTTAAGACAGTAATTTGATTTTACTGAAGACGACTGAATTACATAGGCAAGTGTTTAATGCAGGGAACTCTGGAAATGTTATTCTGATAACTAACCTGATGAGAGTAATTTGTGGTTCAGTTCTTGGACTAATCTCTCTATCATATTCAAAGAAATTCACATTTTTCTTCATGTTTCTTACATGGTTCTCTGTCCCATTTTTGTTTGACTTGAAAGTAAAGGTGATGCATCTTCTTATTTATTCAATCATGGAATGCAGGATGTTGCTGTTAAGGTTCTTATAGATGAGGACTTTCGTGAGGATCAACTGAATGACTTTCTAAGGGAGGTATGCATTTGAAACATTACTAATAATGTTCTTTGAAACTGTACCCATTTATGTATCCGGATGTGCGTCGGAGCTATCTGGATGTTGAGCGGGGGTCCCCGGAAGGTGGGAACCACTGTTATGACCATTGGAGGAGCCTGGCCATTTGGACAGGCCGTGTTTATATATTTGCTCGAAATTAATGGAGCAGACCCGGATGTGCGTCGGAGCTATCCGGATGAGCGGGGGTCCCTGGAAGGTGGGAACCGCTGTTATGACCATGATGAAGCTGTCCATTTCCTATGGACAACATTGGAGGGGCCTGGCCATTTGGACAGGCCGTGTTTATGTATTTGCTCGAAATTAATGGAGCAGACCCGGATGTGCGTCGAAGCTATCCGGATATTGAGCGGGGGTCCCTGGAAGGTAGGAACAACTGTGATGACCTTTATGAAGCTATCCATTTCCTATGGACAGCATTGGAAGGGCCTGGCCAATTGGAGCAGGCCATGTCTATATCTGTATTTGTAGGGACCACAACCTTAACCTATAACCTAAACCTATTCTCAAATCCCAAAACCTATAACTACAACCTAAACCTATAACCTAAACCTATAACCTAAACTCAATTCCCTAAACTTTAACCTACAACCTAACCTAAACCTATACTTATAACCTAAACCTATTTTCAAATCCCAAAACCTATGACCTAAACCTTAACCTAAACCTATAACCTATAACCTGAACCTATAACCTAAACTTAATTTCCTAAACCTTAACCTATAACCTAACCTAAACCTATACTTATAACCTAAACCTATTCTCAAATCCCAAAACTTATAACTATAACCTAAACCTTAAACCTATAACCTAAACCTACACCTAATCCTAATCTCAACTCCCTAACCTAAACCTAAACTTAAATTTGAAAACCCAAACCTAAACCCGAACCCGAACCCGATAACCTAAACCTAAACCTAAACCTAAACCTATAACCCATAACCTAAACCTAAACCTAAAACCTAAATGTACTCTCAAATCCCTAAACCTAAACCTACACCTAATCCTAATCTCAACTCCCTAACCTAAACCTAAACCCGATCCCGAACCCGAACCTGATTTTCTAAACCTAAACCTTAACCTATTCTCAATTCCCTAAACCTATAGCTTATAACCTAAACCTAAACCTATAGCCTTAACCTAAACCAAAACATATGACCTAAAACCTTAACCTATAACCTATAACCTAAACTTATAACCTATAACCCAACCTTAACCCGATTTCCTAAACCTAAACCTTAACCTATAACCTATAACCTAAACCTAAACCTAAAACCTAAATGTGTTCTCAAATCCCTAAACCTAAACCTACACCTAATCCTAATCACAACTCCCTAACCTAAACCTAAACCTAAACTTGAAAACCCAAACCTAAACCCGATTTCTTAAGCCTAAACCTTAACCTATTCTCAATTCCCTAAACCTAAACCTTAACCTATAACCTAAAACCTAAACCTAAACCTAAAACCTAAATGTATTCTCAAATCCCTAAACCTAAACCTACACCTAATCCTAAGATTAGGGCAGCCCCATTATTGAGCTCATGGCTTAATATAGGTAAACGAGTCAAATGAATGGAGTGAATTTCTCACAAACATCATGATGGACCCCACACAGGCATTGCACGTGCACCATGGGTGGTGCACTCGCTGTGCATGGGTCCAGGGAGCCCGATCAAAATGGGTTGACTCGAAAAATTCTAAAAAAGAGAGAATCTCCCTCTCTCTCTTTCACTTTCCACCCGCACGAATAGGTCGTGTCTGACCGTCCTGATTAGAGGCCTACCATCTAGTTCTACCCTCATGATTTGAGTCGTCCATCGCGATGGGATGCCAAAACTGATCAGGATCATGTCCTTTTTCCAAATCCATACATGTGTGCATTCGCACAACAATGGATGCAAACGGTTTAATGTACAAGCAGGGTCGTGCTTTCAGCCTCTCTGAAACTGATCCATTATGATCATGGTGGGCCACCTTGAGACGATTCGAACCATCCATTGGGTAAAGGACACCTATTCGACCCAAACCACGTTGTTTGTATGCACCCATGCACACGTGCATGAACACAACAGAAGGTGCAAGTAGTGTGCGTGTGGTCGGAGGTTTCTGAAAATAGAATTTTCTTCCGTTTCTCCTTGTCACGATGACAATCCGCGTGCATCCCCTCCTTTTCATCTCAATCATCCTTCCAGGGAACAATCTAGTGTTTCTTGCAATGCCAAAAAAGGGCAATGAAAAGGCATGGGGAACCTTTCCACTTCGGGCAATCGCGTTGGGGCGATTGAGCCTCTCCCTGAGTCTCGTGGACTAATTTCAACTGTCCCTGCTAGGGCTGCAACGACTCCTTCCGATCGAAACTTCTATCCCACGAGAAGATGGGTACGGCTGAAAATCTCACGAGATGTTCAGAGGAGCACAACTGTTGCAAGGGAAGTGGGCCCCACATTGATCATGGGTCCCATCTGGCCTGACCAAACGGTCCAAATCAACTTGTCAGGCCAGGAATGGAAACCAGCCATTAATGGCCACTCCATCTTCCCCGACCAGTCGCAAAACCCATCACGATGGGGTGGGCCCTACTGACAGATCTGGTGCACTCATTCATTAGCCCTTAATAATGGGAGACCATCCCACATGGTGGATTAACACCATGTAGGTGGGATCAACGTGTGGACCCATCAAAATGTCGTGAAGCAGCGACCGTTGTAGCTGATCCAAAAGGCCAGTCCTAGCCATTTTTAAGGCCACATTCTTCTCAGGATTCTCACCACAAAATCAGGGAGAAAAAGACGGAGAGTGGGAGAGAAAATAGGAGAGAAAAGGGAGAGGCAGTTCGAGCGTTGAACTCATTGCTAAACCACACCGAGTCGGGCTAGTTGAGTGGGGCAAAGCTCAGAGACCCTAGCTTTGGGAAAACTCGGGATGGGAAGTGAGACAAAGAGAAAGAAGATGAGAGAGAGAGAGAGGGAGAGAGAGTGTGTGAGGACTTGTCCTCATTCTTCTTCCTGTCCATTGCCACACTAGGCTATTTTCGGGCCTGGGCTAAGTCTAAACCAAGTTGGGTGTGGTCTGGTCGAGCCCAAACATTATCTGGTCCAGTAAGGAGAGAAACGAGAAGGAAGGAGAGATAGAGGGCGTTGTGTTGGGTGTGACTGCGTGACTCACCGCAACTAGTCAACCAAGCTATATTGGGTTGAGTCAAGTCAGTGAGGGCCCCCTGGTGAACTCTCGAAGCTGGTGATCGACCTGGACAGTTGGACGCACCCCATCATCGTCGCCTACAAGGTACAACCCGTACGCACATCATCTCTCCCACCCCACATACAAGATGGGCTGCACCTGAGTGGAAACTCAGTGGGCCACACCATGTGTAACACTCTATCCATTCCGTACCAGTTTCTATGCATATGTGCACGATGATCAACACCCTTAGCTAGACCTGGATTGGCCGTTCATAGTATACACCCGACTGACCAGAACCCCAAGACCTCGAAACCTATCTCATATCGACTGCCCCGTCGCCACGATCGTGGAGGTACCACCCACGCATCTGTACGACACTCCGTTAGTGAGATACAGTGCAAAGAATCATTGTTATATCATATGCGTATGGCGCCATGTACTCCATTCCACGTATGTGCACAACACATGCCATGCACACATGCACATGCCACACATGGGTGAGAGAATCTCTACCCATGTGTGTGATGTCACACACCCATACCTCCCATATCTGATGTGCTCCCCAAAGTCAACACCTCTCCATTTTATACCCTATGTATGACATCATCACACCATGCCATCCCATACTCCTTTAATCCACCATTAATTACAAATCACGAATTAATTGTCATAATCTTAGTCTAAGCTAACTAAGATCACATTAATTGAATTTAACCATATTTTAACAATTTCTTTACAAATACCCCTCCATCCCTCGGCATTTTCACCATTTCCTATAAGAGAGAGAGAGAGAGAGAGAGAGAGAGAGAGAGAGAGAGAGAGAGAGAGAGAGAGAGAGAGAGAGAGAGGAGTGATCTTGGTGGGCCATCAACTCCATCAATTCCATCCCTTCCATCCATCTCAACCATCCATCTAATCCATCAAGGTGAGTAACACCCACTCCACCCTTGGTTTGTTTTCTTTTTTATTATTTGTATGATTATTAGTGGTGACGATTTGATGATAATAATGTGATCAATGGTATGGATACATAGGAGAGTACATATAAAAGGATGATCAATAATGGTGATGATATGATGATAATGATGTGTTTAATGGTGTGGATTCATGGGAGAACACATATAAAATAATAATAATAATAATATTTTTTTATAGAATTTATGTGGGACCCATTGATAGTGGGCCTCATTAGAATTTTGTAGGCCATCCAAACCGCCTAAAGTGTGGCCCATTGGGCTGGCCACACACACACACACACACGTGCACACACACCACATTATAAAATAAAATAAAATAAATTAATATTTTAAAAAATAAAACAAAGGAGAGTGGATGCTGATTGCTGCCAACGTCCAGAGGATGCTGCAGCAAGCAGCGTCCAGCTTCTTTCAATGAGAGAAGGGGGGACATACTCTTAAATTTCTAGTTCTAATGGTAGATTTTCGTCGATCTAATGGTTGGATCATCCTGAATCTAAATATCTGCAGTTAAAATGGTCCTACGGATCCTAGGCAATGTTCGCGTACGACATACAAGTTGATCTGGAATTCAAGTGGGCCACGATACATGATTTTTAGAGTTTTGCCGATGTTAAACTGTCAGATTAGCTTCAGATGTTAATCCAATCAGCCCCAAATGATTCTTAAGTTACTCAGTCCACAAACTATGTTGTATGTCTCCGTCCAACAATTCAATTAGGTTATTTTGAGCAAATACACATCTTTGTAATTATATGCTCAACTGTAGCGTTTGTCCTATAAACCACTAGTTGAATTGATTCAATTCACTAGTCCATTGCCCTAATAGTCCTAAGAGCCATCTAAGTGGACTTTGGTACCTAATTTAAATCTTAGGTGGGCCATAATAATGGTAATACCCAATGATCTTCAAAGATTTAATGGTAAGATCTTTTCTTAATCTAGTTTAATTAACTATTTAGGATCTCGAGGGTTGATTACGTGGAATCTTATAGTGAATATTGAATTGGACAACCAATCTAATACATTGGAGTGGGGATTGTAGGTTTGGACATCATGGATAATGGGCCATTGATTCTTCCTAAAGGGTGTCACACTCAGTGAGTTTTCAATTCTCTTGTTGACTCTCATTAATCTGACGATCGGATAATTTCAAAACTGATAGTTAGCACATCTAATATTCCCTGTACCAGTTTAGGGAACTTTTAGCAACTGTGTTTATACTCTAATGGCTAACTTAATCAATTAACTGATCGTTCATCCTATCAAGGTCGTGGATCTGATGTACAGTAATTAATCCATGGTTTCTTTGGTGGTACGATTATCCATCTTGGAAATCGACGGATGGATAGCTTAATATACGGATGGGGATTGTTTTCAACGGTTGGATTTAGGCAAGAATGAATGTGAATGTTCATTTAAGCTAGGCTTATTGTAACATCCTGAATTTTCACTGTTTTGGATTTCAAAAAAATCCTTAAAATTTCTTTTTAATTAACTTATAAAATCACTTAATGACCATTATCACTCAATGTTAGTTATACTGGGGTGGACCAGTCTAGTTATGATGGGACCAAATGCGGGCCGCCAAGTCAGATGGCCCGTTTACACTTAACAACAGCCCGTGTGGGCCACCCAGCAACCGAGGAGGGTCAGAAAAATCTAAAACTTTAGAAAATCATAGATCTCACTGGGCTTGTAGTCCATCGCGGACTGCGGACCCAGTGGACACCCAGAAGTACCATCTGGCACTTGCCCAATGCGCCCCACCAATGCCGGATTAAAATCTGGCACTGACAAAAGAAACTGAGACTTCGGGCCTTCCAGCCGTCGGATTTCTTCTAAATTTACAGTGAAGGTTTAATGTATTTTTCAACGCCTTCCCACCAAATCTGGGCCCCGATCGTGGCACGATGACCGTTGGTCGTAAATCGGACCCGTGCGATCAAACCCCATATCCGATCGCTCCCAAATTTTGCATGGCCCTTCATCGGCCCATGAATCACCTACCCTATAAATTTCATGGCCAGAGGGCCACCAGAAATGCCCCATCAATCTGAATGGCCCCCAAAGGGCCACTTAAAGGTCGGAAACGCTTGCTCAGATCATATATCCGTTCATCCGTTCGCCCTAAATTTTTGCATGGACCCTAGTCAAGCCATAGGGCACCTACACACCAAATTTGGTGGTTAGGGGGGTATTAGGGCCACCACAACACCAATAGGGAGTCCCATAAGTCTATTTTAGGAAATTATGGAAGCTTGGGGCCTTTTTCACCAAATATAGAATTATAAAAAGGGCCGCATTTGGGCACCCCTCTCCCCATACGAATTTTTCCCTAGAAGAGAGAAAAGGGAGAAGAGAAAGAGGAGAAAGGAGAAGAAAGAGAGAGGGAAGAAGGCATGTTGGACTCTCAATCAAGGTGGGGCCCAAGAGGATCAAACCCACAACCTTCTACACCTTCTCCAAGAAGAAACCCTACACCACAACCACCGAAAATCGTCCATGGGCCATCTAGGTAAGATCCCTTACTCATTTCTCTTGAAATCCTTGTATTGAAGAAGAAAATGCATGGATTTCTCTCATGTTTGAATTGTTTTAGGGATTCCGGTCGGCCAACCTCCAAAACCCTCATTCCTAGGTCATTTTTGAGCCTCCAACGAATCACAAGGTGCGGACTATTAATCTTAGGTGGCCTAGCACCAATTGTAGTACTAGCTTAATGATTTTGAATGCTTGGTTGGTATATTTGAAAGTCTAGAGAACCCCTAGGAATTGTAGGTTCTTGAAATTGTATGGATATGCATGATGGTTCTTCATGATGTTATTTGTTGCTCACATGATTTCGTGTATGGATGATAATATGCTTATGCCGTGTCATTCTTTCACATGTTATTGGTCCATGTTGTGTATGCTTCCATTACCCTTATGCATATGATGGCTTGAGATGGAGGGAGTGCGTAACTTCCTCACACACACCCACACACCTTACATGTACTATATTTCTTGATTGCATGCTAGGAACATCTAATTCGTATGACGGAGATGTATGGAGTATGATGATGACATGCTAGTGATAGTTTGCATAGTCGGCTTATTATGGATAACCCTCATTACCTTGGGTTGGTCAGGAAACATGAGGAGAGCGAAGGCGGCTCCAAGGGTAGGACCGCCTTGAGGCTAAACCCGTGAGTTTGGGCGGGTGTGTTTGGGTGGCTGTAGTTCGACTACATGGATCTTTTGTGCTCGAGGTCACTCGTCTCACGCTCGCTTGACTCGTGCGGTCTAGCCTACTGTCTGACCAATCATGTATGTTAACCCTATGCTCACATATGTATGGAACCTGAACCACCCTACAACCGTTGTAGCCCATCAAAAATCCCCTTGAAACTGGTCCACAGCCTCGTGAGCCGGGCATGGTGGAATGGGACACTATGTCCGAGCTGTCGGCCTACGCTGGGGTACCGCGCCTCCCCGTAGTGACCGCGAGCGATCCCTTCCTTTCGGCACTCCTCATGTGCTTGGTGTCGGGGATGAGGAACCCGACGGGATCACGGACCGCGAGGTCTCGGCCTCACACGTTGATGGGGTCTTGGCCTCGCAACTAGATTAGGGCAGTGATACCTAGGGTGAATCAGAATCCGCAACCTGCTGGATGAATGGACTTAACTAATAACTCGGTTAACACGATCGCATTGCACGCATTAGTTAGGGTGGCGACTCGGAAGTCGAGGTCGCTCCGAGGGAGTGCTGTCATATGCGATCGTTAGATGGAGTCGCTTGAGGGAGTGTTGTAGCGAGGGCATACATCATATCATCCCGCATGCATGCATTTTAAATAAGAGTTATTAGGTGTTGATGATTGTCTGCTTTTCATTAAGATCATATTATAATTGATGCCTGTTGTAACTTGAGACTAATAGTTCACACTGAGTTGATCACTCACTCCCACTCTGGGACGGTGTTTTAAAACACCAACCAGACCCATTCATAGATGCAGGTGACTCAGGGCATGAGGAGCCTGACGAAGCGAGCTTTGACGAGGAGAACGAGCTCTCCTACTTTCAGCTGATGGGCGGCTCATTATCGGCTAGATCAGGCTGGATTTGGATTTGCTGAGCCGCGGGCTCAGTCTTATTCTTTTTGGACCTAGCCTTCTTCTGTTGTTCTGTTGGGCAACCCTTTATTATTTTTGGACCTGTATATATGTAAGATATCCTTCATTTTAGTAGACTGGTGTGATTGTGCTTCGTGCCTCAGGTAATTCCAAATTGCGCAATTAAATTTGATTAATTATATATTAAAAAAATCATAAATGCATGATAAGTGACACTCGGGAACTTGGGAGTCGAGCGTATGCATGACCCCCGATTTTCCGGGGCGTTACACTTATATTTATACTAAATTAGATTACATGGTAACACTCGAGTATTAGAAAGTATAGGGTGTTACAATACCATGCCTATCTAAATGGTGGACACCTTCTGTAACATCTCGAATTTTTCTCAACTTGGTAATGGACGTCCTTGGATGTAGAACTACCCTAGGACCTTATTCTATTGAAATTAGGGTGTAATTTAGTTAAGTACAACTAGCTTGGATCACTTTCTATACAAACTACAAAGGCCCAAGTACCACCTCAGACAGAAATCAAATATGACCAAATCCTTTAGAAACTATACGAGAATTAACTAAGTTCTAAACTAGATTAGCTGTAAAATCTGCTTGAATCACTTTAAATACGATCTACAAGACCCAAAACTTGTAGAATCATCGACATTAGGTTACCCTGAAATCTAGGATCAATCTCATTACCCAGTTGCTCTCGGGAGTACATTGAAACTCCGTATCGAATCTGAACGGCACGTCGAAAGTCCGAATAATACGAAGTTATATAATTAGGACCGCCTTGCTGGGCTTGACAACCATCTTAAAAATCGAGTCCAAATAGTGTCCTGAAGCCATTCGCTTGAGCCCGGAGTGAAAAGTGTGAGAAAATGTGGTTTTCTTTAGAAATTAAATCTAATTTAAGTAATCTGAGACTTATCGCTTGTGAGCCTAATATAAGCAATTATACCGTCAAAATCTGACACAAATACACCCTCGGATCAGGGGAAATTTCATACACATGGCAGTGTACTCATAACCCTGATCGAGTTTCGGTGACCGTTGAACTGAAACTGGTCCGCCACATGCGGTCTGGAATCCCGATTGGTACGAAAACTTAACTCGACCTAGATCCAAGGTCAGTAAGCTTAAGTCCGACCTTTGGCTCAAGGGGGGCTCCGGAAGTGCTCCGTTGAGTTGAAACAGATGCTCTTTAGACATAACCTAAGTATACCTTGGCCCTAGGGCCATTCTCATCAGTTTTAGGCCTTTATAAGGGCCTTAAGCCCTTACTCTCTCATCCCATACGAATTTGGAAAACCCTAGGAGAGAGAAGAGAGGAAAGAGAGAGAAAGAGAGAGATAAGTTGGAGTCATTCCTGGGAATCGATCCCTACTATTCTCTGTGTCTATCCATCACTACTGTATCGCTTTTCCTCCGATTTTGATTTCATTTTCAGGTAAGAAATCCTAACCCTAATCAGTTGTAGAGATTCAACTAGTGTAAGTGATGAAATAGCTAACATATTTCATGCCATAGGTTGTCGTTCTAATGTTGATAAAGACTTGGTGTTTAAACTGAGTCCATTACTCGCTTCTACGACATAAGGTACGGTGTAACGACCTGTAAATTTCCGTACATTGGGTCGAGTACCACCTCGACCAGAAATCAATTAGGATTAAATCCTTTAGAAATTTAACAAAGTTAACTAAGTACTAAACTTGGTTAGCCGTGAAATCCGTTGGGATCACTTTAAATACGATCTGCAAGACCCAAAACTTGCAGAATCAGTGACTCTAGGTTACCCTAAAGTTTAGAACCAAACTCATTTCCCGGCTGCTCTCGGGAATGAAACGAAACTTCGTATTAGGTCTAGATCGCACATCGGGAGTCCGATTAACATGAAGCTAAGGAACTAGGACCGCCCCACTGGGCGTGACAATCATCTCAAAAATCAGCTCCGACCGATGTCCCACGGCCATTTGTTTCGATCCGGAGCGAGGGAGTGTGAAAAACACTATTCCCTTTGAAAATAAAATATCTGGAATAGTGATCTGGCATCATTCGGTTGCACGTCAGTATTAAGCAACCTGACCGTCAGAATCAGACCAAATTACACCCTCGGATTAAGAAAAATTTCAGGAACATTTACATGTGCTTGAAATTTCTGATCTTGGCCCACTGACCGTTGAACTGAAAGTGGTCTGCCACGTGCGATCTGGGAATCCGATCGAGTCGAAAAGGTAATCCCACGTGGATCCATAGATGGTGAGCTTAAGTCTGACGTTTGGCTCAAGGAGGGCCACCAGAACCTCCCTTTTGAGCTGGAAAAGTGGCGAAATGCCTATATAAGCAGTCACCCTTGAACCTGAGTCTGTTTTGGGGAGGTTTTTGACTATAAAAGGAGCTTAGAACAGCCCCTCTCACAGCCATACGAATTTGGGAGAAAAAACCTAGAGAGAGAGAGAGAAAAGAGAGGAGCTTAGAAATTGTGGGTGATCTTCCTCCTACTGCTTTCGGTTGTCGCTCGGCCTACACCCCTCCATTCCAGGTGTTTTCCCGGCGGTATCCATCCCGTTTAAAGGTAAGAAACCTTAACCCTAGGTCTGATTTGAGGTAGGATCGTTGTAAGTTATGAAAAGGCTAATCGATTCCGCTCTTTAGGCTAGGAAACTCCCGTATACGGAAGCTCTTCTACCCTTGCTGATTCGTTGGAATTCCAAGGGCAAAGGTGAGGACTTTAAGTGTATAAGTTACGTTTTTCAACGCTTTCAATGTCAGATAATGATAGATTCATGATCTGCATGTAAATGCACATGTAAAAAGTGCTTTCCGTTTCCTGTTTCGATTAACATTGTAGAATATGGAATTTCACATACTCTAGATATATGTAGAAATACCGTATACGTATTTTTTTTCGGGAAAATGTTTGACATGTTTATTTAATGTATGATTATATAATATATGGATAAAATACTAGTTTGGCGAAAGGAATCGCTGAAATGCATGTTCGTGTGTAAATGCCTAGTATGTTGAAATTGTGTATTCTAGAAATACCGCGTATGTGCAAATTTTGGAAATATAATTGTCATGATTATTTGTTGTATGAATACAGTATACGCGGATAAAATAACCGCTTGGCGATAGAATAGCCCTAATACGCGTTTTGCTAACATACGTCATGTATGTTGGAATAGCATACTCTAAGTGTTTGTGTAAATGCTTGTGTGTGCAAATGCGTGAGTGTTAGTGCCTTAGATAGGCGCTGATATGGGATTTCCGACTCCCTTAGAGACATGTAGGATCCCCTCCATGCGGTGGTTCACTATAACCGCTCACTTGTGGCATGTATGTAATTGTATCCCTATGTGTATAGTGCTTTACTACATACTTCACAACATGCTTTACAACATGCTTTACTTCATGTTTTACTTCATGCTTTATAACGTGCCTGCTAACATGCTTGTATTGCTTGTTTATCATGCTTTACTCCACATGCTATTGATGAGAACTGTTTAAGTTTGGGACTATGTCTATAGTCCAAACATTCGGTACCAGACTTGCGGTTGTGGCTGAGATTCATATCGCCACAAAGGATGTGTCTGGCGAACCCGAGTCGTACTTCGGTTGGCGATAGTGGTTGGCCACACGGAGTGCTTTTGCGCTCCATATCGCTTAACTTGTGGTGCGCTCGAGCTAGTCTGGCTCGTCAAGTAAACCGAAATGTATTTGTGTGTTCACCATGTTTGGTCGCTACTGCTTGAACCTAGGGTACCAAACTTACCAGTGGCGATCCCGTTTAACCATGGTACCTCGATCCGCTAAGTAGCATGAGCCGGGCATGGTGGTATGGGACACCGTGGTCGAGCTGTCGGCCTACGCTGGGGCCATGTGCCTCCCCGTAGTGACCATTGCGCAACCAAACTCGAGAGCCGAATACGGTGGTATGGGACACTGTATTCGAGCTGTCGATACTTACGGCGAGAGCCGAGTACGATGAGACCTGTGATCGTGCTGACGGGCGACGAGTCCTCCGTAGTATCATCGAGTGTACTCCAAGTGTCTGTGATTGGCGACAAGTCTTTCACAACAACTAGAGTATGAGTTGA
Organism: Magnolia officinalis; assembly: GCA_021015155.1. Lineage (NCBI taxonomy): Eukaryota > Viridiplantae > Streptophyta > Magnoliopsida > Magnoliales > Magnoliaceae > Magnolia > Magnolia officinalis. The sequence continues at coordinate 42,537,294 of JAJHSJ010000004.1, read as the reverse complement.
GCCGAGTACGGTGAGACCTGTACTCGAGCTGACGGCTAGTGATTGAGCCGAGTACGGTGAGACCTGTACTCGAGCTGACGGCCAGCAATTGAGCCGCATACGGTGAGATTTGTATCCGCGCTGACGGGTGACGAGCCATTTGCGATGCCTTCACTATGTTTCTCAAACCATAATATTGTATGAGATTAACTAGGATTGACGACCCTAGATTGGATCATGTTTGGGAATGATACAAGGGAGGTACCTTAGTTTCCCAATACTGCTGGTTGAAATGGACTAATAAAAACTTGGTAATCATGAGCATCATCGCACCGCGTGTGCTTTGTAGATGTGGCGCACTGAGGGAGTAAGCATTCGCGAATGTAAGATGATGTCGCTTGAGGGTGTTTTAGCAAGGGCATACAGCATCATGTCATTTCATTTTTGCACTTAGCAAGAGTAGTTAGAAATGTTTGATTTGTACAACTTTATCATTACTGCTTGATTGATTTGATAACATGTTAACCTAAGCTTTATTGTTCCACTGAGTTAGCTACTCACTCCCACGTTACGGGACGGTGTTTGCAACACCCACCAGACTCTGTCGCAGGTGTAGATGGCGCCTTGGTTCAGGAGCCGGAGCCCGACTTCGATGAGGATCAGGAGGAGTTCTCCTTTATGCAGTATTCTGACGGCTTTGCTTAGGCCGGCTGCATCGCGGGATTTTCAGGGCTTCTTTTGGGAGTTGTATTTTGATTTTTTGACTTAGAAACAATACATGTATATTGACGAGCCTCCCCGTAGTGACCAGTGAGCAACCCAGACTCGTGCACCGAATACGATGGTATGGGACACTGTATTCGAGCTGTCGACCTACAATGTTTTGATGATGAAGCCGTGATGGGTGATGGGGGAGAGGTGTAACGATTTCGTACAACAGCCCTGACAGCCTTAGACGTGCCCTTTGTAGTGACCTCGAGCATACTCTGAGTCTACGTGGAGGTGACAACCCTTCCGTAGCATCTAGAGTATAAACTAGGCCTGTAATGATTTGGCGATGAGCCCATTGCAGCGACCTAAAACCTCAACATCATATGAGATATACTAGGATTGACGACCCTATAATCGATCATTGTTTGAGTATTGATATGTAACATCCCGAAAAATTGGGGGTCGAGCATAACTCAACACCCGAGTTCCAGAACATCACTTATGCAACATAGATAATGATGAGTAAATGTTGTCTGCATTAGTGTATTGAACATGAGTGAGATTAAGCCAAAATAGCATATCATACTGCAGAGACAGTTAAATTGCAAGCAGAAGACTGTGATAGATATATAAAATATATAAAAACTGTGGTGAGTCTCCAGAGTGTGATAACATTACCAGGTTAATAAATTTCAAGTACATTTCTAAAATATACCAAATGTGTAAGTGTAATGTCTTCTATCCCAAGTACCATAGCCACGTCAATACAATAACAGGTCTTCAGAGACCTGTCAGAGAGCTACAAGTAGGAGAACTCCTCCACATCATAGTAGTCCGGTTCTGCTTCATAAGCATCGCCAACACTTGAAACTCAACAAATCTGGTTGGTGTGTACAACACCGTCCCGTAACGTGAGAGTGAGTGATCAACTCAGTGGAACAATAAAGCATAGGTTAACATGTTATCAATTCAGTCAAGTAGTAATGATAAAACAGTATAATCAGACAATTCTAATTACTCTTATTTAATGCAAGTATGAAATGACATGATGTATGCCCTTGCCAAACCACCCTCATGCGATACCATCTTACGTTCGCGAATGCGTTCATCCCTCAATGCTCCACATCTACTAGGCACTTGCAGTGCGATGATGAGCATGATTACCGAGTAATTATTAGTCCATTTCAAACAGCAGTATTGGGAAACTAAGGTACCTCCATTGTATCATTCCCAAACATGATCCATTATAGGGTCGTCGATCCTAGTTAATCTTAGACGATGGTGTGTTTTCCAGGTCGCTGCAGAGGCTGCCAAGGCTGTTACGCACAAAGGTTACACCACTCCCCCATCACCTCTTTAAAGATTCATCACTATACAGATACAGGCCTAGTTTCATGCTCTATACACTACGGCAAAACTCGTCGCCTCACCGCAGATTCAGAGTATGCTCGATGTCACTACAAAGGGCTGCCAGGGCTGTTGCTCACAATTGTTGCACCACTCTCCCATCACCTTATCAATGTAGGCCGACAATACGAATATAGTGTCCCATACCACCATAATCGGCTCACGAGTCTGGTTGCTCACTGGTCACTACAGCGAGGCACGTGGCCCCAGCGTAGGCCGACAGCTCGACAACGGTGTCTCATACCACCATGTTCGGCTTATGAGTCTTAGCGGATCGAGGTACCATGGTTAAAAGGGATTTTACTGGTAAGTTTGGTACCCTATGTTCAAGCAGTAGCGTCCAAATATGGTGAACATACATAAGACAGATTGGGTTGCTTGATGAGCTCGACTAGCTCGAGCGCATAACAAGTTGAACGATATGAAGCGCTTAAGCACCTCATGTGGCCAACCACTATCGTCAACCAAAGTATGACTCGGGTTCATCGAACACATCTCACGTGGCAACTGAAACTCAACCACGAATTCAATCCCGTTACCGACTACCTGGACTATAATCATAGCCCCAATCACATTCAATTTCAGATAGTTAAAGCAGTAATGAATCAAAATTCAAATCATATAATCAATAATTGATATTATCCGTTTAGGGCTGCCAGGGCTGTTACATGCACTCGTTGCTCCACTCCCCCATCACCCATGACGGATCATACAACGTAAACATGAATTTAAACATATGCATTATATAGATAAAATCATACAGTCAGCTGAGCATGTTATGAAGCACAACACAAGCATGAGTTTGTACATATTCAATTCCTAATCACACAGCTATCCAAGGAAATCATACACATAATTAAAGGAGTTGAGAATCATATCTCAACACCCTTATACATTACAATTTACTAACTGCTACTCATTCAAACATTTCAACAAACACTTTAAAATACATACATCAACATACATGACATATGTTGATCACATAGGCATTAGGCCAAATCCTTTCACTAGGGAGTTGCCCCAATCATAACACCCGCACACCCACGACGGATAGTCCTGGAAAGTAGGAATCCAAGTTCCATATTCATTTGAACATTTTCACAAACACTTGGGCTACACATTTCAACATATTTAGCGTATAGTAGCTGTGACGTGATTCAGGGCAAATCCTTTCGTCAAAGGGGTATCGCCAATACAACAATCATAAATCCATGACAATTAGTCATGGCGAGCACGAATGAGAATTCTATACTCATTCGGTCATTTTCACAAACACTTAGAATACACCATTTTAACATATATAATGTATATTAGCAAAACATGTATTAGGGCGAACCCTTTCGCCAAACAAGTATTTTATCCATATATAATATATTAATATAATAATTAATCATGTCAACACATTTCCAAAATTTATATGTATACAGTACTTTCTACAAATATCTAGAGTATGTGAAATTTCATATTCTTCATCTTTAATCGAAACGGAAAACAGACAGCACTTTGTACATGTGTAATTGCATGCAGATCATGAATCTATCATTATCTGACATTGAAAGCGTTGAAAACCATAACCTATACACCTAAAGTCCGCACCTTTTATCATAGAATCGTAACGAATCCAATAGGTTTGTTAAGCTTTTGTATACGGCAGTTTGGTAACTTATATAACGAAATAGGTTAGCTATTTCATAACCTACAACTATCAAAACTCCAAAACAGGTTAGGGTTAGGGTTTCTTACTTAGAAATGACGCCGGAATAGCCGAGAAAGTGATTAGATCAAGGTGGTTGGGCTTGCATAGCGGCAAGGAAGAGTGGCAGGGATATCCTCCCACATCTCCCACACTTTCTCTTTCTTTTCTCTCTTCTTTCTCTAGGGTTTCTCTCAAATTCGTATAGCTACAATGAGATAGGGTTTAAGGTCCTTATATAGCCTAAAAACTCACCAAAACAAACTCCAGGTCAAAGTATACTTAGGTTATAACCAAAGTGGGACTTTTTCAGCTCAACGGAGGACTTCTGGCGGGCCTCCTTGAGCGAAAGGTCGGACTTAAGCTCACCGACACCGGATCTACATTTAGTTAAGTTTTCGTTTCGGTCGGAATTCCAGATCACGCATGGCGGACCAGTTTCAGTTCAACGGTCAGCGGATCTCGATCGGAGATTCCGAGTACATGTAAATGTGTATGAAATTTCTCCTGATCCGAGGGTGTAATTTGGTCTGATTCTGACGGTTTGGTTGCTTAAAACTGATCTGCAAGTGTAACGCCCTGAAAATCGGGGGGTGGAGCATAAACTCAACTCCCAAGTTCCAGAACATCACTTATGCAACAAAATGAATGATGATTGAATGTTGACTGTATTCGTGCATTGAACATGAGTGAGATTAAGCGAAAACAGCATATCATACTCCAGAGACAGTTAAATTGCAAGCGGAAGACTGTGATAGATAGATAAAATATATAAACTATGATGAGTCTCCAGAGTGTGATAACATTACCAGGTTAAATAATTACAAGTACGGTTCTAAAATATACCAAATGTGAGGAAGTGTAATGTCTCCTATCCCAAGTACCATAGCCCTGTCAAAACAATATCATGTCTTCATTGACGTGCAAGAGAGATACAGATAGGAGAACTCCTCATATTATCATAGAAGTAATCTGGCTCTGCATCACAAGCATCGCCATCACCTGAAACTCAACAAATTTGGTTGGTGTGTACAACACCGTCCCGTAACGTGGGAGTGAGTGATCAACTCAGTGGAACAGTAAAGCATAGGTTAACATGTTATCAACTCAGTCAAGCAGTAATGATAAAGCAGTACAATCAAACAATTCTAACTACTCTTATTTAATGCAAGTATGAAATGACATGATGTATGCCCTTGCCAAACCACCCTCATGCGACATCATCTTAAGTTCGCAAATGCGTCCATCGCTCAGTGCTTCACATCTACCAGGCACATGCAGTGCGATGATGAACATGATTACCGAGTAATTATTAGTTCATTTCAAACAGCAATATTGGGAAACTAAGGTACCTCCCTTCCCAAACATGATCCATCCTAGGGTCGTCAATCCTAGTTAATCTCATACGGTATTATGGTTCAAGAGGCATTGCAAAGGCATCTCAAAGGGTTCGTCACCCGTCAGCACGGATACAGATCTCACCGTATGCGGCTCAATTGCTGACCGTCAGCTCGAGTACAGGTCTCACCGTACTCGGCTCAATCGCTGGCCGTCAGCTCGAATACAGGTCTCACCGTACTCGGCTCAACTCATACTCTAGTTTCTGTGAAGGGCTCGTCGCCAATCACAGACCTTGGAGTATACTCGAAGACACTACAGAGGACTCGTCGCCCGTCAGCACGAGTACAGGTCTCACCGTACTCGGCTCTCGCCGTAAGTGTCGACAGCTCGAATACAGTGTCCCATACTATCGTATTCGGCTCACGCGTTTGGTTGCTCAATGGTCACTACGGGGAGGTACGTGGCCCCAGAATAGGCCGACAGCTCGACCACGGTGTCCCATACCACCATGCCCGGCTCATGAGTCTTAGCGGATCGAGGTACCATGGTTAAAAGGAATTTCACTGGTAAGTTTGGTACCCTAGGTTCAAGCAGTAGCATCCAAACATGGTGAACATACATAAGACAGATCGGGTTACTTGACGAGGTCGGCTAGCTCGAGCGCACAACAAGTTGAATGACATGAAGTGCATAAGCACTCCGTGTGGCCAACCACTATCGTCAACCGAAGTACGACTCAGGTTCGTCAAACATATCTCACGTGGCCAATGAATCACAGCCACGAATGCAATTCTGGTACCGATTGTCTGGACTATAATCATAGCCCCAAACACAATCAAGTGCAGATAGATAAAGCAGTAGTGGATCAAGATTCAACTCATACAATCAAGGTCTGGTATTATCCGTTTAGGGCTGACAGGGCTGTTGCACGCACTCGTTGTTCCACTCCCCCATCACCCATGACAGATCATATAACATAAATATAAATTTAAACATATGCATTACATAGTTAAAATCATAAAGCAGTTGAGCATGTTATGAATCACAACACAAGCATGAGTTTGTACATGTTCAATTCCTAATCACACAACTATCCAAGGAGATCATACACATAGTTAAAAGAGGTTGAGAATCATATCTCAACACCCTTATACATTACAATTTACTAACTACTACTCATTTAGACATTTCAAGAAACACTTAAACAAACATACATCAACATACATGACATATGTCGATCACATAGGCATTAGGCCAAATCCTTTCACTAGGGAGTTGCACCAATCATAACACGCGTGCACCCACGACGGATAGTCATAGCAAGCAGGAATCCAAGTTCCATATTCATTCAGCCATTTCTACCAACACTTGGGCTACACATTTTAACATATATAGTGTATATTGGTCGTGGCGTGATTTAGGGCAAATCCTTTCGTCAAAGGGGTATTGCCAATACAACAATCATGAATCCATGACAATTTAGTCATGGCGAGCACGAATGAGAATTCTATACTCATTCAGTTATTTTCACAAACACTTAGAATACACTATTACAACATACATGGTGTATGTTAGCAAAACATGTATTAGGGCTATCCTTTAGCCAAACGAGTATTTTATCCATGTATAATATATTACTACAATAAATAATCATGATAAATACCTCTCCAAAATTTATACGTATACAGTATTTTCTATAATACGCAATTTCAACATACATAGTGTATATCAGTAAAACATGTATTTAGGCGAATCCTTTTGCCAAATAAGTATTTTATCCATATATCGTATATCCATATAACAAATAAACATGTCAAACACATTTCCAAAAAATATATGTATACCATACTTTCTACAAATACCTAGAGTATGTAGAATTCCATATTTTTCATCTTTAATCGAAACGGAAAACAGATAGCACTTTGTACATGTGCAATTGCATGTAGATCATGAATCTATCATTATCTAACATTGAAAGCGTTGAAAATCATAACCTATACACCTAAAGTCCTCACCTTTTGTCGTAGAATCGTAACGGAGTCGATAGGTTTGCTAAGCTTCCGTTTTCGGCAGTTTGGCAACCTATAAAACGAAATAGGTTAGCTATTTCACAACCTACAACTATCTAAACCCCAAAACAGATTAGGGTTAGGGTTCCTTACCTAGAAATGACGCCGGAAATGCCGGGAAAGTGATGAGAATTAGGCGGTGGAGCCCGAATAGCGGCAGGGAAGAGTGGAAGGGAGATTCTCTCACATCTCCCACACTTTCTCTCTTTTCTCTCTCTTTTCTCTCTCTCAACCTCAAATTCGTATGGCTGCCATGAGAGAGGGGTTAAGGTCCTTATATAGCCTAAAAACTAACCGAAATAGACTTATGTCCAAGGTATACTTACATTATAATCAAATCGGCATTGTTTCAGCTCAAAAGAGGGTTTCTGGCGGCCCTCCTTGAGCCAAAGGTTGGACTTAAGCTCACTAATGCTGGATCTACGTTCTATTAAGTTTTCATTTCGGTCGGGATTCCAGATCACGCGTGGCGGACCAGTTTCAGTTCAACGGTCAGCGGATCTCGATCAGAGATTCCGAGTAAATGTAAATGTGTATGAAATATCTCCTGATCCGAGGGTGTATTTTGGTCTGATTCTGACGGTCTGGTTGCTTAAAACTGATCCGCAAGCGAGTGGTGCCAGATTACTATTCAAGATATTTTATTTTGAATTAATTTCACATTTCTCACACTCTTCGCTCCGAGCTCAAGCGAATAGCGCTGGGACATTATTTGGATTTGATTTCTGAGATGGTTGTCAAGCCTAGCGAGGCGGTCCTAGTTCCTTAACTTGGTGTTAATTGGACTTCCGACATGCGGTCCAAATCCGATATGGAGTTTCGAGATGCTCCCGAGAGCAGCCGAGTAATGAGATTGATCCTAGATTTTAGGGTAACCTAGCGTCAATGATTCTACAAGTTTTGGGTCTTGCAGATCGTATTTAAAGTGATTCTGGCGGATTTCGTAGCTAATCTAGTTTTGCACTTAGTTACTTTGTCTCATTTATAAAGGATTTAGTCCTATAAGATTTCTGTCTGAGGTGGTACTTAGTCCTTTGTAGTTTGTATATAAAGTGATCCAAGTTATACTACGTAGCTAGTTTAAGATAGTGTCTATGGTAAAAGTACTTAGAAAATTTAAGGAACAAGGTGGTGAAGGGTGAGATTTGTGAAGGAAATGGGTTCAAAAGCGGTTTTAGACTTTGGGATTTGAGTTTTGACAAGTTAATAAGGTGTTAGGATCGATCCATTGCCTAAGGACGTCTAATCCCAAGTTGGCAAAAATCCAGGATGTTACAATCTACCCCCCTTAAAATAAAATTTCGTCCCCGAAATTCGATAAGGGTAATAAGGAAAGATTTAATTATTTCTTTTGCCTAAGTTTTATTGATTTCAAGTTTCTACGCGTGGTAGGGCATATACTAGTCTGGTTCATTTTAGTCTACTCCCCTTAAAACTTATTTCTTTCTCCCTTGCTTATATCCTGATGGTTTGCTACAATGAATTTCTAAGAAATATTCAAATCTTAGTTAGTGATCTATCTTTACGCACAGTCTGGATCCATTCTATTCGATCCTGAGCCAGTGGGGCAAGGGTCCACCACGCTTTCGCTGCGCCACCCAGATCAAAGAGGTGTATTAGCCGACCTAACTAGATTGGGATCATAATGTTCTACCCCCCTTAAAAATTTATTTTCACCCTCAAGGCTCAAGAGCTATGTCCTGATCCATATGTCGGAACAAGGTATAATTTATAACCTATCCTTGACATGAAATGAGAAATACATTGGTCTGACTTTCATCGATGATGTGTACTATAGCATTGATACCTATGGTTACAGAAAGGAGCTAAAGATGATGGGTATTGTGGTTGATTGCAGGGACAGGTGTGAGTTTGAGGCAAGATGCCTAATTTACCAAGGAATTTTGTCGCGGTCCAGACTTATCCTATTTAATCATGTCTAGCTTAATAGGCAGACTATCTTTTTACGTTCATAAGCACAATATGTATGCCGACATGGCATGTGATTTGGGACCTGATTCTTAACTGTCTGTTGCTCACTTGGGAAATTCCTTAGGCCTAAAAGGAAATATTTCTATTGGTTATATATTCTTACACTTCTCAAAGGCAAAGTTATAAACTTTTGGTTGTAAGTGGTCAAGCCAACACAGAAGGAAGTTGTGTAGTGGGTCTGAGCCGAATACATAGATCTTCTGCCTCGCGAAGACAGAAAATTGTCATATCAGTTCTGAATCCTAGTTGATCCCGACTCTCTGCTTGATCAGAGCATAGAGTTCATTGGTCACTACCAGGATTAAGAATTCCATTCAAACCGCGAATACCTCGCTTATAGATAGTTTTTTTCTACTCGGTGTTCCCGATTGTACTAAGCCCTTGAGAAGGCGATTCTAAGGGGTGTATAGATTTGACCTCACATTAAATCTAAGGGATATAGAAGTTTCCTCTAGCTATAATCCAAAATCTATTCTTATACACTAGCTGATCTCAGATCATTTCTAATACAAGAGATTATTTATCGCGTAGGGTCAAACGTTGTCTAAGTGGAATTGTGTTGTACAGACTTAAATTTAACTATTCTCGAGCACTTCACACATGCTCATACCAGCTAATAAGGTCCTAAGGTTCACATTATAAATTTGTTGGGTTTCCTATATGGTCAGGTCTGTCGAAATCCAGGAGCAACGCTCTAGTCCAAAACTCCAAGAGTCTATTTGTCAAACAACCATTTACTCTAAAAGCTTCAGCTATCAGAGTGTGGTGGGTTAATGTGTATCAAGGGACTTTATCACTTCAACACTATTTGGCTAGTGGTCTTAAGTTGTATTGAATGGGACCGCATTACTAATCCTACCTCGGGATTGGGAGTGACATGGTTTGTAGGAGGGTGGGTGGGGATCAAATTTTTTGGTATAGGCTTTGGAAAAAGAGCCTCGTGTCGGAAAGTGTGAGATGGGATTTCCAAATCCCAGGAATCGGAATTTCTAAGTGTTATTTGAAAGGAAATCTCAGAATTTACTTTTAATTACATACATTTTAAACATGGTGTTGGAAAACATGGGATACAACCAATCTAGGGACAATACTTTACATATACATTTATTATTTCTTTTTACAATTTCATCCACTTAATCTCACTTAATGCAGTTTGGCCGAACGGGCCCTAAAGGGAGAAAAGGGGCTGGAGGTTTGGTTCTCCACAGATTTGGTTCTCATCAGGGGTTGTAGAGTCCCAACTGACAAGGAGTAAAGAAAGGAAAATGAAGAATTGGATGGGTTAGAGGGCTTGCCCGATTTTGAGCTTCAAATGGGGGGTGTGGGAGTCCAAATGAGGGAAACGGAAAGGGTAGGAGGTAGGTGTGGCTGTAAAAGATGGAAGGGAGTGGGTGATGATCGAAATGGGAAACGAGACGATTGAGTGGCGATTTGAAGCGAAAACAGCAAGAATAGGAGGAAAAGAGAGATTGGAGGGGCGTTTGAGAGAGAGGGGGCAAAACGACGTAAAATAGGGGTCCCCCCACAATTTCGCACGCACCACACGTATGTAGAGGTCGGGCCGACCATGACCAGTCCTGACCCAACTTGAGTAGGCCCACCTGACCGCGGTCGACCGCGGTGACTACGGTTTCGCTGCAGTCCGCATTGACCGGCGTGCTGCCGCTGTAGTTGGGTGATGTTCTCCACCCTCCCAAGGTGCCAAATGCACCCTGGGTCCACTTGGTTCACCCCCGGATTGACGCGTGTGGCCCCCCGAGTCCGTTTCGAGTCGTTTCGGGTCAAATCGGACGTATCATGCAATCCGGAATGAGTTATCTGACGTAAAATATATGAATTTGGGGTAGAACGAGCTAATGAAGCCAACCAACCCTGCTATGCCAGGTTGTGCAGCCCGAAATTGCGGAAAAACCTCCGATTGATGGTCGTTTCCCTGTTTCAATTTCGTTTTACTAAAATAGTAGTTTTAGTTTGATTACTCTTCATTTGTTTGGCTTTAGGAGTTACGCTCATCGCGTAAAGAGCTTAGAATAATTTGGAGAATGGTTTGGTGAAGTCAAATAGGACACCTACTATATTTGGTTGAAACCCTTACGCACTAATAGACATCACGACCTTATAGTAAGTCGCGAATTCTAGGAGTTTTAGTTGTAGTTTATTTCTAATTTTTTTCCCATTACTTGGTATCCCTATTTAAAGGGTTGTGAACTCAATTTTTGTAGTCATTCATTAATCAATTTCGAATTTATTAGAATTTATTTCTACTTTCTGCTTTCTTTTCTCGTAGACTCGAGAAGTCTCTGTGAGGAGTCCAGAGAAGCTCCGAGGATTCAGAGTAGTTATCATCATCACGCTTATCCCGTATTCTACCGATTTTCAATGGTTGGGGTGAGGTGGATTGTAATCTAGAATTATCAATAGACGGCTTAGGATTGCTTTAAGGTCGACCCGTGCGACCATGGTTGAATAAAGACTTGATTTCGGCGTTCGTTTTCAGTGAACTTCGCCAATTGGCGAAATCGAGATACCTATGACTGTTTCTACGTTCCGTCGCTCCCTCCTAAGTTAGAGTGCGTCAGTGTGCGTCGTGTGACCATAACCCAGGTCCGATTTAATCCAAATCATGCTCTGATACCATCTTGTAATGCCCTGTAAATCAGGGGGTCGAGCATAAACTCAACTCCCGAGTTCCAGAACATCACTTATGCAACAAAATGAATGATGATTGAATGTTGACTGTATTCGTGCATTGAACATGAGTGAGATTAAGCGAAAACAGCATATCATACTCCAGAGACAGTTAAATTGCAAGCGGAAGACTGTGATAGATAGATAAAATATATAAACTATGATGAGTCTCCAGAGTGTGATAACATTACCAGGTTAAATAATTACAAGTACGGTTCTAAAATATACCAAATGTGAGGAAGTGTAATGTCTCCTATCCCAAGTACCATAACCCTGTCAAAACAGTATCAGGTCTTTATTGACCTGCCAGAGAGATACAGATAGGAGAACTCCTCCTATCATCATAGAAGTAGTCCGGCTCTGTATCACAAGCATCGCCATCACCTGAAACTCAACAAATCTAGTTGGTGTGTACAACACCGTCCCGTAACGTGGGAGTGAGTGATCAACTCAGTGGAACAGTAGAGCATAGGTTAACATGTTATCAACTCAGTCAAGTAGTAATGATAAAGCAGTACAATCGAACAATTCTAACTACTCTTACTTAATGCAAGTATGAAATGACATGATGTATGCCCTTGCCAAACCACCCTCATGCGACATCATCTTACGTTCGCGAGTGCGTTCATCCCTCAGTGCTCCACATCTACCAGGCACATGCAGTGCGATGATGAGCATGATTACCGAGTAATTATTAGTTCATTTCAAACAGTAGTATTGGAAAACTAAGGTACCTCCCTTGTATCATTCCCAAATATGATCCATCCTAGGGTCGTTAATCCTAGTTAATCTCATACGGTATTATGGTTCGAGAGGCATCGCGAAGGCATCGCAAAGGGCTCGTCACCCGTCAGCACGGATACAGATCTCACCGTATGCGGCTCAATTGCTGACCATCAGCTCGAGTACAGGTCTCACCGTACTCGGTTCAATCGCTGGCCGTCAGCTCGAATACAGGTCTCACCGTACTCGGCTCAACTCATACTCTAGTTGTTGTGAAGGGCTCGTCGCCAATCACAGACCTTGGAGTATACTCGAAGACACTACAGAGGACTCGTCGCCCGTCAGCACGAGTACAGGTCTCACCATACTTGGCTCTCGCCGTAAGTGTCGACAGCTCGAATACAGTGTCCCATACCACCGTATTCGACTCACGAGTTTGGTTGCTCAATGGTCACTACGGGGAGGCACATGGCCCCAGCATAGGCTGACAGCTCGACCACGGTGTCCCATACCACCATGCCCGGCTCATGAGTCTTAGCGGATCGAGGTACCATGGTTAAAAGGGATTTCACTGGTAAGTTTGGTACCCTAGGTTCAAGCAGTAGCGTCCAAACATGGTGAACATACATAAGACAGATCGGGTTACTTGACAAGCTCGACTAGCTCGAGCGCACAACAAGTTGAACGACATGAAGTGCATAAGCACTTCGCGTGGCCAACTACTACCGTCAACCGAAGTACGACTCGGGTTTGTCGAACACATCTCACTTGGCAATTGAATCACAGCCACGAATGCAATTCAGGTACCGATTGTCTGGACTATAATCATAGCCCCAAACACAATCAAGTGCAGATAGATAAAGCAGTAGTGGATCAAGATTCAACTCATACAATCAAGGTCTGGTATTATCCGTTTAGGGCTATCAGGGCTATTGCACGCACTCGTTGCTCTACTCCCCCATCACCCATGACGGATCATACAGCGTAAATATAAATTTAAACATATGCACTACATAGTTAAAATCATAAAGCAGTTGAGCATGTTATGAATCACAACATAAGCATGAGTTTGTACATGTTCAATTCCTAATCACACAACTATCCAAGGAGATCATACACATAGTTAAAAGAGGTTGAGAATCATATCTCAACACCCTTATACATTACAATTTGCTAACTACTACTCATTTAGACATTTCAAGAAACACTTAAACAAACATACATCAACATACATGACATATGTCGATCACATAGGCATTAGGCCAAATCCATTCACTAGGGAGTTGCCCCAATCATAACACGCGTGCACCCACGACGGATAGTCATGGCAAGCAGGAATCCAAGTTCCATATTCATTCAGCCATTTCCATAAACACTTGGGCCACACATTTTAGCATATATAGTGTATATTGGCCGTGGCGTGATTTAGGGCAAATCCTTTCGTCAAAGGGGTATCGCCAATACAACAATCATGAATCTATGACAATTTAGTCATGGCGAGCACGAATGAGAATTCTATACTCATTCAGTTATTTTCACAAACACTTAGAATACACTATTACAACATACATGGTGTATGTTAGCAAAACATGTATTAGGGTTATCCTTTAGCCAAACGAGTATTTTATCCATGTATAATATATTACTATAACAAATAATCATGATAAATACATCTCTAAAATTTATACGTATACAGTATTTTCTAGAATATGCAATTTCAACATACATAGTGTATATAAGTAAAACATGTATTTAGGCGAATCCTTTTGCCAAATAAGTATTTTATCCATATATCGTATATCCATATAACAAATAAACATGTCAAGCACATTTCTAAAAAATATACGTATACCGTACTTTCTACAAATACCTAGAGTATGTAGAATTCCATATTTTTCATCTTTAATCGAAACAGAAAACAGACAGCACTTTGTACATGTACAATTGCATGCAGATCATGAATCTATCATTATCTGACATTGAAAGCGTTGAAAACCATAACCTATACACCTAAAGTCCTCACCTTTTGGAGTCGATAGGTTTGCTAAGCTTCCGTATTCAGTAGTTTGGCAACCTATAGAATGAAATAGGTTAGCTATTTCACAACCTACAACTATCTAAACCCCAAAACAGATTAGGGTTAGAGTTCCTTACTTAGAAATGACGACGGAAACACCGGGAAAGTGATGAGAATCAGGCGGTGGAGCCCGAATAGCAGCAGGGAAGAGTGACAGGGAGATTCTCCCACATCTCCCACACTTTCTCTCTCTTTTCTCTCTCTCAACCTCAAATTCGTATGGCTGCCATGAGAGAGGGGTTAAGGTCCTTATATAGCCTAAAAACTAACCGAAATAGACTTATGTTCAAGGTATACTTACATTATAATCAAATCGGCATTGTTTCAGCTCAAAAGAGGGTTTTTGGCGGCCCTCCTTGAGCCAAAGGTCGGACTTAAGGTCACTAATGCTGGATCTACGTTCTATTAAGTTTTTGTTTCGGTCGGAATTCCAGATCACGCGTGGCGGACCAGTTTCAGTTCGACGGTCAGCGGATCTCGATCGGAGATTCCGAGTACATGTAAATGTGTATGAAATTTCTCCTGATCCGAGGGTGTAATTTGGTCTGATTCTGACGGTCTGGTTGCTTAAAACTGATCCGCAAGCGAGTGGTGCCAAATTACTATTCAAGATATTTTATTTTGAATTAATTTCACATTTCTCACACTCTTTGCTCCGAGCTCAAGCAAATAGCACTGGGACATTATTTGAATTTGATTTCTGAGATGGTTGTCAAGCCCAGCGAGGTGGTCCTAGTTCCTTAACTTCGTGTTAATCGGACTTCCGACGTGCGGTCCAGATCCGATACGGAGTTTCGAGATGCTCCTGAGAGCAGCCGAGTAATGAGATTGATCCTAGATTTTAGGGTCACCTAGCGTCAATGATTCTACAAGTTTTGGGTCTTGCAGATTGTATTTAAAGCGATTCTAGCGGATTTCGTAGTTAATCTAGTTTTGCACTTAGTTACTTTGTCTCATTTTTAAAGGATTTAGTCCTATAAGATTTCTGTCTGAGGTGGTACTTAGTCCTTTGTAGTTTGTATATAAAGTGATCCAAGTTATACTACTTAGCTAGTTTAAGATAGTGTCTATGGTAAAGGTACTTAGAAAATTTAAGGAACAAGGTAGTAAAGAGTGAGATTTGTGAAGGAAATGGGTTCAAAAGCGGTTTTAGACTTTGGGATTTGAGTTTTGACAAGTTAATAAGGTGTTAGGATCGATCCATTGCCTGAGGACATCTAATCCCAGGTTGGCAAAAATCCGGGATGTTACAGTAAGCAACACATGCCAGATTACTATTCAAGATATTTTATTTTGAATTAATTTCACATTTCTCACACTCTTCACTCCGAGCTCAAGCGAATAGCGCTAGGACACTATCTGGATTTGATTTCCGAGATGGTTGTCAAGCCCAGCAAGGCGGTCTTAATTCCTTAACTTCGTGTTAATCGGATTCCGATGTGCGGTCCAGATTTGATACAGAGTTTTGAGATGCTCCAGAGAGCAGCCGGGTAATGAGATTGATCCTAGATTTTACGGTAACCTAGCGTCAATGATTTTACAAGCTTTGGGTCTTGCAGATCGTATTTAAAGTGATTGGTGCTAATTTCACAGGTACTCTAGTTTCACACTAGCTAATTCTCGCCTAATTTCTAAAGGATTTAGTCTTGTATGATTTCTATCTGAGGTGGTACCTGGGCCTTTGTAGTTTGTATATAAAGTAATCTGAGTTATAATACTTAGCTAGTTTAAGATAGTGTCTAAGGTGAAAGTACTTAGAAAATTTAAAGAACAAGGTGGTGAAGGGTGAGATTTGTGAAGGAAATGAGTTTAAAAACAATTTTAGACTTTGGGATTTGAGTTTTGACAAGTTAATAAGGTGTTAGGATCGACCCATTGCCTAACGACGTCTAATCCCAGGTTGGTAAAAATCTGGGATGTTACTTGATATAAGGGCGGTACCTTAGTTTCCCAACCCTACTGTATGAAAAGGACTAATAAGAACTTGGTAATCATATGCATGCACCGCATTACGTGTGCATTCAGGCGTAGCAGGTCAAGCACAGAGGCAGTGTTGTTTATGCGCCAACGTGAGATGAAGTCGCTGAGGGAGCGTAGGCGAGGGCATGCATCATACATTCATACCATTCTTGCATTAATAAGAGTACTTAAGGATGTGTAATTTACTGCTTTATCATTACCGCTTGATTGAATTGATAACATGTTAACCTTTGCTTTATTGTTCCACTAAGCTGATCACTCACTCCCACGTTACGGGATGGTGTGTACACACCAACCAGACCCTGTTTTGAGTTTCAAATGATGGCGATGCTTGCGAAGCAGAGCCAGATTTTTATGATGATGAGGAGGGTTTCTCCTTATACAGCTATCAAGCGGGTCTATGTTGACCATCTTCTGATCGACGGGGTAACAGGGTTACTGATTAGATGTCATTACACTTTAGTTTGCTCTTTTGGAACACCCTTGTATATTCATTTTGTCTATTTTTTTGGAGTATACATTGATATACTTAACCTGGTAACATGTTCACACTCTGGAGACTTACAACAGTTTATGTATGTTATATATCTATCACAGTCTTCCGCTGGCTTAATTTAACTGTCTCTGGAGTATGATATCTATTTTGGCTTAATCCCATTCATCTTTAATGCACTAACACGGACAACATTCAATCATCATTATTTATGTTGCATAAGTGATGCGTTGGAACTCGGGAGTTGAGTTTATGCTCGACCCTCGATTTTCAGGGCGTCACACCTTCCCAAATAGGCAGATGCAAGTTGGCAATTTTCCAACTCATACAAGTAGATACATCCCCTACCTGGTGCACACATGTATTTCATACATTTAACAAAACTAATGGCTATTAGATAAGTTTCATATTTCTTTTTATTAGTTCTTATGTTTAAGCACAACTAGGATTGTCATATTTCGTAGTCTTGTGAGAAGAACAAGCACTCATAAAGATATTCTCCGACAACTCATGAAGATCTGTAAAATGACTTGATCAAGCATCTAAAGGAAGACTCAACATCTTCAAGCATAAACATACATAGTTCTAAGATCAAAACACTCCATATGAGTCAACCATCAGGTGGTATAACGTTAAATTGACCTTATGTTAAGTGTATTTCACATAGCATCATAATAAACATCATTTAAGCAAAAATACACTCAAGTTAGGAGAAGCCCGACATTTGGTTCGGCCCGCCTAACTGCCTTCGGCTAACCCAACATAATTCGAGCAAGTTTACAAATTGGCATTAATCTCACGTGGTAGGTTCGGCCAGCCCAACCTTGGGTTTGGCCAGCCGAACATGTCCACCCAACCATGTTCGGTCAAGTTTTCAACGTGCAATCTCTTTAGATCTCAAAGAGATTCGACTAGCAGAATTTTTGAAAGATCTCATCCCGCGAAATCCGAAGATCCATTAGAATGCAATTGTTGGAATTCGGCCAGCTGAACCTAAAATTGGGCCACCTGAATTTTCAAATCCTTTGGTTATAAATAGAAGCATTCTCTCACTCATTTAACCCACGAAATTCATTGAGAAAATTCTTCAAAGCAAGAGGGAAAGCCAGGCTCTTCTTAAGATATTTGTACGGTAATTCAAACATTTGTTTAGTTTACTTTATTCTCTTTCTCAAGATAGTTTTAATCATTTTTTTAATAGAGTGATCTATACTTGTGATTCAAGATAATAGAAATTGCGGCAGTTATAATTTTTTTTATTGAAAAGACATTAAATCCCTATATTCATTTTGCGTTGAACTCATACATGGCTTCATCAATATCCCAAGAAAGAAGATCATTGTAATCAAGTTAGAGTAACGTCTTTGGTCGCCATTGGAAGATAAATGTTGTATTTATATTTATTTCATTTTCAGTTTTTCTTAGATAGCCCAAAAATCTCAGTGGGCTGGTTTGTGGTGATGCCATGAAATTCACGAAGAGGGTTTTGTTGTGATACCCATTTAAAATCACATGAACTGTATAAGGTTGTTAAGGTGATCCTGTGAAAAACTTGAAATAGTAAAAGTAAAAATTACGAGGGTAGTAATTTTGGGAGTGAAGTAGGTGTGAGTTTAAGCACCGAACCACTATAATTCCTATGTGCATTATGGTGATTATTTTTATTATTTATAATCTTATCTTGTGATTTATTAGTTTTTGCTAAGTTTGATATTTTGATTTTAAAGATGTCATAAAATAAGGTTATCCCGCCTAAATTTTTTAGGTGAAGGTTGTCATATGAACTATTTGATATTAAGAGTTCAATACTCTAAGAAATTGAGTATAATTATTTTATTATTCCACATTGTATTGAAATATTTTGTATTGTCCTATTCACCTCTCCTCTAGAACTTTTACATCCTGTCCTTTCAAGTGGTATCAGAGCGAGGTTGCTCTTTTTGGGATTAACATCCTAGAGTTAGATCCAAAGCTATTGGAATGTCAAATTTCGATAGTCTATCCATTTCTAGGTCACCTCCCCTATTATTATTGGAAAGCAAGGATGAGAATTTTCCTCAAGTCCATTAATGAAAGTGTGTGGCAAGACACCTTGACCGAATGGATCCCTCTAATGATGGAAGTAGTGGCTGAAAATGGAACCACGTCCATGAAAGAAATCACTTATACTTTTTAGATGATAATTCAGAAAAGTGAAAGTAGTGCTAATGCAAAAGAACTTAATGCTATTACTTATGCTTTATCACCAGATGAATTCAAAAGAATCATTTCTTATGATATAGCAAAACAAGCATGGGATATTCTCGAAATGATATATGAAGAGACTAATATTGTTAAAAAGTCTAAGATTCAAATCCTCATAACAAAATTTGAACAAATCCATATGGAAGAGAATGAATCATTCATAGACTTTTATACGAAACTAAATGACATTATTAACTCTATGTAGGGTCTTGGAGAAAAAGTCTCTGAAAGATAAGTGTGCACAAAAATACTACGATCACTTCCTGACAAGTTCAATTCTAAAGTCACTGCGGTTTAAGAATTGAGGGATACTGATACTATGAAAGTAGAGGAATTAGTTGGATCTCTACAAACCTATGAGCTGAATTTTAAAGCTCCTCAAAACAAGTCCATATCCCTTAAATCTTCTATATCCATGTAACGACCCGTAAATTTCCGTACTTTGGCTCGAGTACCATCTCGACCAGAAATCACTTAGGATTAAATCCTTTAGAAATTTAACAAAGTTAACTAAGTGCTAAACTCGATTAGCTATGAAATCCGTTGGGATCGCTTTAAATACGATCTGCAAGACCCAAAACTTGCAAAATCATTGACTCTAGGTTACCCTAAAGTTTAGGATCAAACTCATTACCCGGCTGCTCTCGGGAATGAAATGAAACTTCGTATTTAGTCTAGACCGCACATCGGAAGTCCGATTCAAACGAAGTTAAGGAACTAGGACTGCCTCACTGGGCTTGACAATCATCTCGGAAATCAGGTCCAGATGATGTCCCACGGTCATTCGCTTGAGCCCGGAGCGAGGGAGTATGAAAACCACTATTCTCTTTACGAAATAAATATCTGGAATAGTGATCTGGCACCATTCGCTTGCGCATCAGTATTAAGCAACTAGACCGTCAGAATCAGACCAAATTACACCCTCGGATCAGGAAAAATTTCAGGAACATTTACATGTACTTGGAATTTCAGATCGCGACCCACTGACCGTTGAACTGAAAGTGGTCTGCCACGTGCGATCTGGGAATCCGATCGAGTCAAAAACGTAATCCCACGTAGATTCATGAGTGGAGAGCTTACGTCTGACGTTTGGCTCAAGGAGGGCCACCAGAACCCCTCTTTGAGCTGAAAAAGTGTCGAAATACCTATATTAGCAGTAACCCTTGAACCTGAGTCTATTCTGGAGAGGTTTTAGGTTATAAAAGGGCCTTAGAACAGCCCCTCTCACAGCCATATGAATTTGGGATAAAACCTTAGAGAGAGAGAGAGAAAAGGGAGATAAAAGTTTGGGATTTGTGGGAGTACTTCCTCCTGCCGCTTTCAATCATCGCACGGCCTGCACCGCCTCTTTCTAGGTGCTTTCCCGGCGATATCAACTCCGTTTTAAGGTGAGAAACCCTAACCCTAAATCTGATTTGAAGTGTATAGGCTATAGGTTATGAAATGGCTAACCGATTCTGCTCTTTAGGCTAGAAAACTCCCGAATACGGAAGCTCACCAAACCTTACAGATCCGTTGAGATTCCAGGGGGAAAGGTGAGGACTTTAGGTGTATAGGTTACGGTTTTCAACGCTTTCAATGTCAGATAATGATAGATTCATGATCTGCATGCAATTGCACATGTACAAAGTGCTTTCCGTTTTCTGTTTCGATTAACGTTGTAGAATATGGAATTTCACATACTCTAGGTATACGTAGAAATACCGTATACGTATTTTTTTTGAAAAAGTGTTTGACATGTTTATTTAATGTATGATTATACAATATATGAATAAAATACTTGTTTGGCGAAAGGAATCGCCGTAATACACGTTTGCTTGTAAACACTAAGTATGTTGAAATTGTGTATTCTAGAAATGCCGTATATGTATAAATTTTGGAAATGCAATTGTCATGATTTATTGCTGTATGATTATGGTATACATGGATAAAATACTCTCTTGCCGAAGGGATAACACTAATACGTATTTTACTAACATACGTCATGTATGTTGAAATAGTGTACTCCAAGTGTTTGTGTAAATGCTTGTGGGAGTAAATGCTTGGATGTTGGCACCGTAGATCGGTGCTGAGATGGAATTCTCAACTACCTTAGAGACATGTAGGATTCCCTCCATGTGGTCGTTTACTTCAACCACTCACTTGTGATGCATATGTGTTTGTATCCCTACTTGTATAGTGCTCTATTACATGCTTTACAACATGCTTTACTTCATGCTTTATAACATGCCTTATGACATGCCTGCTAACATGCTTGTATTACTTTGTTTATAATGCTTAACTCCACATGCTATGGATGAAGATTTATTGAGGTTGGGACTATGTCTATAGTCCAGACATTCGGTACCAGACTTGAGATTGTGGCGGAGATTCATGTCGCCACAAGGGACGTGTCTGACGAACCCGAGTCGTACTTCGGTTGGCGATAGTGGTTGGCCACATGGGGTGCTTTTGCACTTCATATCGCCCAACTTGTTGTGCGCTCGAGCTAGTCAGGCTCGTCAAGTAACATGATTGTCGAATGTGTGTTCACTATGTTTGGTCATTACTGTTTGAACCTAGGGTACCAAACTTACCAGTGGCAATCCCGTTAACCATGGTACCTCGATCCGCTAAAACTCATGAGCCGGACGTGGTGGTATGGGACATCGTGGCCGAGCTGTTAGCCTATGCTGTGGCCAAGTGCATCCCCATAGTGACCATTGAGCAACCCAACTCGTGAGCCGAATACGGTGGTATGGGACACTGTATTCGAGCTGTCGATACTTACGGCGAGAGCCGAGTACGGTGAGATCTGTACTCGTGCTGGCGGGCGACGAGTCCTCTGTAGTATCTTCGAGTCTACTCCAAGATTTGTGATTGGCGACGAGTCTTTCACAACAACTAGAGTATGAGTTGAGCCGAGTACGGTGAGACCTGTACTTGAGCTGACGGCTAACGATTGAGCCAAGTACGGTGAGACCTGTACTTGAGCTGACGGTCAACAATTGAGCCACATACGGTGAGATCTGTATCCGTACTGATGAGTGACGGGCCCTTTATGATGCCATCGCTATGCCTCTCAAACCATAATATCGTATGAGATTAACTAGGATTGACGACCCTAGAATTGATCATGTTTGAGAATGATACAAGTGAGGTACCTTAGTTTCCCAATACTGCTGTTTGAAACGGACTAATAACAACTCGGAAATCATGCGCATCATTGCACTGCATATGCCTAGTAGATGTGGAGCACTGAGGGAGTTATGCATTCGCGGACGTAAGATGATGTCGCTTGAGGGTGGTTTGGCAAGGGCATACATCATCATGTCATTTCATTCTTGCATTTAACAAGAGTAGTTAAACTTGTTTGATTTGTACTGCTTTATCATTACTGCTTGATTGTATTGATAACATATTAACCTATGCTTTATTGTTCCACTGAGTTAGCTACTCACTCCCACGTTACGGGACGATGTTTGCAACACCAACCAGACTCTGTCGCAGGTATAGACGGCGCGTCGGTTCAGGAGCCGGAGCCCGATTTCGACGATGACTAGGATGAGTTCTCATTTATGCAGTACTCTGACGACTTTGCTTAGGCCGACTGCATCACGGGGATTTTTGGACTTATCTTGTAGATTGTATTTTGATTTTTTGACTCAGAACAGTACATGTATATTGGTACTCAGTTAGAGTTCATACTCTGGCGTTCATAAAAATTTTGTTTCTTTACATACCTTAAATATACCATTTCAGTCTCCTGCTTGCCTTTTTACAATTGAACTGGAGTATAATTACTGTTTTGGTATAATCTCATTCATGTTTATTGCTCTAACTCAGAAAACATTTAAACATCATTATGTATGTTGCATAAGTGATGCGTTGGAACTCGGGAGTTGAGTTCATACTCGACCCCCGAATTTCAAGGCGTTACAAGTTAGTATCAGAGCATGATTTTGATTAAACTGGACCTGAGTTATGTTTCCACAACGTCCACTAACGCATTACAACTTAGGAGGGTGCGCAAAAATATAGAAACAGTCTTAGGGTCTCCCAATTTCGCCGTTCGGCGAAGTTCATTAAAAATGGACATTTTGATCGAGTTCGTGTTCGATCCTGACCACACGTATGGATCCCAGACCACTTCTAGATCGTCTATTGACGTGTCTAGAGCACAATATACCTTGCTCAGGCAGTAAAAACCCTACAAAGGTCAGCGTGTGTTTGGGAGTACCCGAAAGTGCCCGAAATGGATCAAATCGGGGTCGGAGGCCTACCCACGCCGATCCAGGGGTACCTAAGGTGGGACCCAGATATTTTTGGTGCCCAGGGGACTGTACGAAGAGGGCCACAAATCCCCTTTTCCAAAAATCCAAAAAATTTTGGTGAGGCCTCGCTAACTTTCGGGTTAGGCCTGGCCTGCAGTCTGGGCCGGTCGATTTTGGGGGTCCCTACAACCCCCTGCCCTAGCTCCCATCCTAAAACGATTGCAAAAAATACCCCTTCCTTCACAAACCCCCTTCCTTGGCCATTTTTCCCTTCCACCTTGCTGCCCTCTCTTGCAAATCGCCTCTCCACCTCTCTTCTCTACTGATTTCGACCACAACCCACCTCCCTCCATTGTGGAGTGCTGCCCTCTTCTCCATTTCCCCTTCTTTTCACTCATTGGGACCCCCTACACATTATTGGAGGTCCCAAAACCGTGGGAGCTATCTCCCCAACCGATCTTTCCTTTTTCCTTTCTTCATTTCCCCACCTTTTTCACCCTCCCACGTCTGTTGGGTCCGCTGATCATGGAGAACTTGGGAGATCAGCCCCTTTTTTCCCTACTTCATCGATTTTCCATGGCCCTTTTTAGTGGTGTGGCGGCCCTTTTCTCCATCTCCACCATCCTCTCTCTGATGGGTAAGAGGAAGAGTGCCGCTGATGAAGCCGGGCCTAGTCGCCCTACACGATCGAGGCTGCCGCGAGGCACCTCCACTAGCTCGAGCTTTGCCCGGGAGTTTCGCACGAAGCGGGACCTCGATCCCCGGATCCCTGACAAACGAGTGCAGTTGGCGGCGCTACCTCATGGAGTCTATGAGGACCGTAGAGTTCTTTTCGAAGCCTAGGTGGATGGTCGGCTATTT
Source organism: Magnolia officinalis (assembly GCA_021015155.1). Classification (NCBI taxonomy): domain Eukaryota; kingdom Viridiplantae; phylum Streptophyta; class Magnoliopsida; order Magnoliales; family Magnoliaceae; genus Magnolia; species Magnolia officinalis. The sequence goes on along the minus strand of JAJHSJ010000004.1, from coordinate 42,512,783 downwards.
GGGGAGTATTACTTGTTTGAACAAGTGGAGGCGGTCCTCTGGGGTCCGTTATTTGAGGTCAGAGGTCGCGCAAATTCCGGCACTGTCAGAGCCTTCTACGCCAACATTCACGAGCCTTCGCTAGACCCTTTGCAGTTCCGGCTCATGGTTGGGGTGGATCTGTTCATCACCGTTGATGTGAGGATGATTGCGCGGCTTATGAATATGCCCCTTGGTGACGTACATGCTAGCGAGCTGAATCTGGCGACTGCTCATGAAAGGAATCGTCGCACCCGATACCTTTGTGGTGGCCAACTAGCTGAATGACAGCCAAACAAAAGCCTGCTAGCGTCCCACATGTCTGAAGACTTCCGCCTACTACATCACATCTTCACTTACAACCTCTACCCCAGATACAGTAATCGCAGCGAGTGCACCCGCCTTATGGTTGATTTTCTGTATCAAGTGGGGCAGCGGGCGAACTTGTGTGTGCCCACTTTCGTGTTGCGACAGATCGTGAGTGTTGCACGCTCCACCAGGAGTTCTGATTCGCTTCCTTTGGGCCGACTCATATGCAGCATCGCATGAGAGTATGGCTATAGTCTGGGGGCAGAAATGCCAGTACAGGTCCACCAGATTGACGAAAACACTCTCAAACAGATGAAGCTTAGGGCACAGCGACAATGGGCCCGACAGGACGAGGGTGAGGATGAGATTGAGAGCGATGAAGACACAAGTGAAGATGGAAGTGAAGCTGAAGAAGAGGAAGAAGAACTTGAGGCTCAGGACACTGAGGAGAGTTCACCTCCTGCGGCTCAGGAGCAGGGCGTGGATCGGGATGCCTTTGATGCACGTTTGGCCCGTCTTGAGGAGGGTCAAGCTGCCCTACAGCAAGAAGTCGGGCGAGTCCGAACCAAGCTTGGCAAGGTGTCTCGTACCTTGAAGGTCATCCTGTGTTGTCTGCAGGACAAGAATGCCCCTCCTCCATCGCCTGATTCGGATGCCTAGTTATCCACGTTGTTGTGTGTAGTTATTTATTTTTGGTTACCGCGATAGGCGGTTTGTGTTTTCATGTAGTTGATGTAGTAGATAGTAGCATGTTCTAAGTGTTTGATGTTGTGGATGTATTGGCTATCATGTAATTTCTGTCATGATTCATGTAACTCTGTATTCCATGTATTATGACAATTTTGGGTAAATGAAAGGCATGTAGCCTCTTTTGTTTTGATGATGTGTGGAATGCATAAAGTACTTTATGATGTGTGTTATGCTTTATCTCACAAATGTTGTACCCTATGCTGTATAGGGCATGCCGCGGCAGTACACGCGGAGCACGGCACATCTCCGTCTGACTGGCTCTATGGACCAGACTCCTTCTGGTAGCAGTAGTCCTGCAGACCGAGGGTTGGGTTCTGATCAGCCTCCTGCTGGTCCTACCGGTGGACTGCCACCATATACGCCCCCGGTCCGTGAGCAGTACCGACCGTCTTCTTCTGCGCAGCATGACTCCCCGGCTGCTCTGCCGACTGATAGGATCGAGCAGCTGATGATGATGATGCATCAGTAGCAGATGCAGCACCAGCAGCAACAGCAGCAGCAACAGCAGATACAGCAGCAGCAGCACCAACAGCTTATGGCCACTATCACTGAGGCCTTATCCCATGGTGGTAGTGTGACTCCACCTACGACATCCGCACATCCTGATGAGCATTCTGAGCTTCCTGCTCGATTTGAGGATGTGCCTCTGCCCACATCCGTCGCACCTCCTACTGGAGATGTAGGTACACGTGGTTTACTCGAGCGATTTCAGCGCTTGAGGCCTCCCTCATTTATGGGTTGTCACAGACCCGAGGAGGCAGAGTTCTGGCTTGATCGCATCTCCAAGATGTTACGGATGCTACACTGTTCAGAGGTAGAGCAGGTCGAGTTGGCTTCCTTCATGTTTGAGAGGGAGGCCAGTTTATGGTGGGACAGTGTGCTGCGGACGGCGCAGTGGACTACGTGTGGACCTGGGAGGCTTTCGAGTTCCGGTTCCACGAGAAATACTACCCGCAGACTTATCGGCACGAGCGGGAGGATGAGTTCCTACGCCTCAGGCAGGGAGGCATGACGGTGACGGAGTATGGGCACTGCTTCACTGAGTTGGGCCACTTTGTCCCAACTACCCTCGTCAATGAGCAGATGAGGATGCGTCGCTTCTCTGGAGGCCTGCGACTCGACATACGGTCGAAGATATGTTGCCTCAGTATCCCCACCTACACGGCATTGGTCCACATGTCTATGACGACCGAGCAGGATGTGGACCGATTGGCCAGATCGCGTGGTGCTATGGTTGTGAGGCCACGACAGGATTTACAAAGCAGGCCTATCTTAGGCAAGAGGCCTCGTGCTGAGTCGCCTCCTAGGGCCGCGACACCAGTTGTTTCTGTGAGACGCCCGATTATGACTTGCAAGTATTGCGGGAAACCGGGACATCGTGCTGAGAGTTGTTTCTCGCGTATGAGGGCTAGCGAATTTGCACCACCGCAGAGGTTAGATCGCCCTTACCCACATGTCATATCAGCTCCACCGCTACAGACTGCTCCTGCACATCCTTCCTTCCGACCTCCTGTGTCACGCTTCAGGCCGCCACAACGACCCTTGGCTCCTCAGCCTAACAGTCAGTAGTAGGCTCGCGTACACACGCTTGTTGCCGAGGCACCTAACACGTCGATTTCAGCCTCGACGGCTTTTGAGGGTATGACTTACATTCATGGTACTTCCGTTTCCTTATTGGTGGACACTGGGTCCACTACTTCTATTATTTCTTGTGGGGCGGTTAAGCGTCTATCTTTGCATACAATTCCCACTAAGGGAATGAGACTCACTACGGCTACTGGGACCTGTTCGGATGTCACACGGTTATGCGAGGGTTGCTCAATAGTTTTGGGTAGCAGCACAATGCTCGTCGACCTCATTGTTGCTCCACTATGGCACTACGACGTTATCCTTGGTATGGATTGGCTCGCTAAGATGAGGGCAGAGATAAATTGCGATACTCGGATCGTGACTGCCTATGGATCTAATGGCACAGCTTTCACGTTTCCAGTGCAGGTCAGTTGGTCCTGCCGTGTTGATTGTTATGCTGCTTTATTAGTGCCGGTTGATGGTCCGACATTGGAGGGTACGCCGGTGGTTCGGGAATTTGTGGGTGTGTTTAAGACTATCCCTGGTTTACCTCCTCGGCGCGAGATTGATTTTACGATTGATCTTACGCCTGGTGCGTTGTCCATCTCGTTGCCGACTTATCGTATGCCTCCATGTGAGATGGAGGAGCTGCGGAGACAGATTGACGAGCTTGTAGAGAAGGGTTTTATACGACCTAGTGTGTCTCCTTGGGGAGCACCTGTGCTATTTGTGAAGAAGAAGGACGGGTCGCTACGGTTATGTATTGATTACAGTAGGTTGAACCAGGTCACGGTGAAGAACAAGTATCCTTTGCCCAGGATAGATGATCTGTTCGATCAGTTGAGAGGGGCAAGTATTTCTCGAAGATTGATCTTTAGTCGGGGTACCACCAGTTGCGCGTGAGAGATGAGGACATGCAGAAGACAGCCTTCAGGACGTGCTTTGGGCACTATGAGTTTCTAGTGATGTCGTTCGGCCTTACGAACGCACCAGCCGTGTTCATGGATATGATGAATCGGGTATTTCGGCCATTCCTGTACCGATTCGTCATCGTCTTTATTGACGATATTTTGATATACTCTACGAGTCGGGAGGAGCACGAGGAGCACTTGAGAGCGGTGTTGGGTACACTAGAGAAGAACCAGTTGTTCGCACAATACAAGAAGTGCGACTTCTGGCAGGAGGAAGTCAAGTTCCTTGGACATGTAGTGTCCAAGGATGGGATAGCAGTGGACCTTGCTAAGGTAGCCGCAGTTCAGGATTGGCAGCAGCCTGAATCGGTTACCGAGGTGAGGAGTTTCCTTGGTCTGGCTGGGTATTACAGATGCTTTATTCGGGATTTCTCGAAGATCGCCAGGCCATTGTCTCAATTGACTCGAAAGGACCTGAAGTTCGCGTGGAATGAGAAGGTGGAGGCTTCTTTTAAGGAGCTGAAGGACAAGTTGACGTCCGCCCCTGTGCTAGTATTGCCAGAGCAAGGGGAGAAATATACGATATATACTGACGCGTCTCGCGTTGGTTTGGGTTGTGTTCTGATGCAGAAGGATAGGGTGATTTCGTATGCCTCGAGACAATTAAGGAAGCACGAGGAGAATTACCCTACACACAACCTGGAGTTGGCAGCCGTCATCTTTGCATTGAAACTCTGGAGACATTACCTCTACGGAGAGGAGTTCGAGCTTTTCTGCGACCACAAGAGCCTTAAGTACATATTCACACAGCGAGACTTGAATATGAGACAACGCCGATGGATGGAGACCTTGAAGGACTTCAAGTTCAAGGTTTCCTATCATCCTGGCAAGGCGAACCTTGTGGCAGACGCGTTGAACCACAAGAAGGCGATTGCATTTGCGGCACCATTGATGATAGCTGAGTGGGACATGGTTGAGTTCGTACGGGACTTCGAGCAGAGACTCACTGTGGAGGAGCCGTTTGAGTGTGTTGCGCACGTTCAGGTGCGGCCACTTATTGACGACAGGATTGTTGAGGCCCAGGAGGGCGATTTGCAGCTGTCTGAGCTTCGAGAGCAAGCTAGCGACGCCGAGGATTCCGAGTTGAGAGTTGGTTCTGATGGGGGTCTACGATTCCATGGCCGCCTATGCGTTCCTGATGTGCCTGACTTGAGACGCGAGCTTCTCGAGTTTGCCCATAACTCGAAGCTTGCGATGCATCTTGGTAGCACGAAGATGTACCGGGATATGAGACGGACATATTGGTGGGATAATATGAAGGCCCACATTGCTGAGTATGTGTCTCGATGCTTGACGTACAAGCGGGTCAAGGCAGAACATCGCCGACCTCCTGGACTGCTTCAGCCCATGCCCATAGCAGAGTGGAAGTGGGACTTCATCTCCATGGATTTCATATCCGGGTTGCCGAAGACGAGGAAGGGACACGATTCTATTTGGGTGATTGTGGACCGGTTGACCAAATCGGCCCATTTCCTCCCTATCAGAGTTACTGAAAAGGCCAAGCTATATGTCCTAGAGGGGGGGTGAATAGGACTATGCCAAATTAAAATAAAATCAGCGGAAATAAAATAAACCAATAGCCTTACAATTATAAATCAATTCACAATGCTGAAATCAAATCACCTTGATAAATAAGTATTGAGAGATTGATACAAATTCAGTTCTAAGGACAACCTTACACCATAATAAACAAGGGCTTATGGTAGGACAACCTTATTTCTAGAACATCTTTTGGATCAGGGACTCAATTTTAATAGAAATAAATGAATAGTAAGGAATTGAAATTAAATGCAGAAATATAGATCTAAATTATTACAACAATCCCCACACTTGCTTGAAATGTAAATAGTTACAACATTCACATCCACTTGTACATTCCACACAATTGAAAGATAAAAGATAAGAAAATTAAGCAAGCATTCAATCCACAAGACAAAGAGTTATAGTGGTTCGCCTGTGTGTACACCAACTGTCTTTCAACAGCCACACAGAATGCTACTCCACTCCTAATATCCTCACACAGGGGATATTAGCGTTCACTATCAAATAGGTTTTCACAGGTTCACCCAAAACCTTTACAATTGTGTCTTTTTCACTCGGGCTTACACAATTCAAAAACCCCTCTTTTCTGAGTTTTCTGGGTCTCCTCAGATAACCAATACAATGAGATTTTTCTGACTTAACCTCAAACAAAACCAAAAGAAATGAAATTTTACAGAATTGTAAAATACCTGGATTTCTCCTTTTCGTAGCAGCCCGGTAGAACCAATCGGAGTAGATGATTGAATGTCAAAGTTCAATTTCTAATACTCACTTTAATATAGTTCTAAATTCTAATAGATTTTAGATTTTAACTCATTGGGCGTAGCTATATTTGATTTTGATTCCAAGAAGAAGGAATAAGGTAATTCCTCTTTTCAAATAAGATTGGAATACAGAAACAAAATCAAATTAAATAAGCTAGCAAAAAGGAATATTAAATAAGCACAACGTAGCTTAAAATAAACACAGACTTATCTCAGAGTGATCACTTGAAATTTCTTGAATTGAATCGAGTTGAATTATCAAAACTCTGAATTTCGTGTTCAATTTATAGAAACAAAAATCGCATCTACGACTGGTCTTAGAAACCTTCGACTGGTCGTAGCTCTAACGGATATTTGAAATATTGAGCGCGATCTTTGAAAGTCGTTCCACGACTGGTCGTGGGAAGCCTACGACTGGTCTGGGTCACCTACGACTGGTCGTAGCTCTCTACAACTGGTCGTAGGACCATAGATTAGGTTGCTGGACTTTGAGTCGTAGCCCTACGACTGGTCGAGAACGAGTCGAGGACACTCCTACGACCGGTCGAAGGACCTCCAAGACTGGTCGTAGGTGTACCAAAAAATTCTGAAAATCTTCAACAACTTAGGACTGGTTGTGGAATTTCTTGGACTAGTCGAACCAATGCTAGGACTGGTCGAACAAGAGCTAGGACTGGTCGTAGAATAGACCAAACTTATGTAAAATAAACATTTGATTTATGTATCCAAAGTGACATACTTATAAGGTCAACCTAAGGTCAGTCAAACCTGAAACATGTCGTATGGACATTGAACTTCAACCATTCAACAAATGTAGATAATTGAACCATATCAAGCTTGAGATCTTGAACTTGTTGTAGCTTTAATCTTGAGATCTTCATCAGCGTGAAAACTACTTCATGCGTTGTTTATGAGTCTTGAAGTCATTTCTTGAGTCTTGAAGTTGTTTCTTGAGAGTTGAACTTCAACATTGTAGCTTTAACCATTGATAGGATGATGAAGTACACTTTGTATTTCTTAAAGACATCCAATGTCATGAAGTGTTTATGCAGTGTCTTGAATACATATAAATCACCATACAAACACAAGACACAGATAGATGTTTTGACACAACAAAATTTGACAACCAAAGGAGCATGAGACCATAGCACTTACAGTTACGAACTCTGCAGACGAGCTGACTAGATTGTACATCAGAGAAATCGTCCGTCTGCATGGAGTTCCTTTGGAGATCGTGTCGGACAGAGACACTCGGTTCACATCTATCTTCTGGACTCGTATCCAGGAGGCGATGGGTGTGAAGTTGAAGTTCAGTATGGCGTTTCATCCTCAGACTGATGGGCAGACAGAGCGGGTGAATCAGATTCAGGAGGATATGTTACGGGCATGTGTGTTGGACTTCAAGGACAATTGGGATGACTGTCTTCCGTACTCAGAGTTCGTCTACAACAACAGCTTCCAGGCGACTATTGGCATGGCGCCATATGAGGCCCTATATGGTCGTCCGTGCAGAGCACCGCATTGTTGGGCCGAGGTTGGCCAGCATAGTCTAATTGGCCCTGAGTTGGTACAGGCGACTACAGAGAAGGTCGACATTATCAGGCGTCGACTACTGACAGCACAGATCAGGCAAAAGAGTTATGCCGATACGAGGCGACGACCGCTTGAGTTCGAGGTCGGAGATCATGTGTTCCTCCGAGTTTCCCCTATGAAGGGAGTCCTTCGGTTTAGGAAGAAGGGGAAGCTCACACCGAGATTTATCGGTCCATTTCAGATACTGGATCGATAGGGTGATGTAGTGTATCGTCTTGCTTTGCCCACACTACTGGCATCTGTACACAACGTATTTCATGTATCTATGCTGAAGAAGTACGTTCCTGATCCTTTACATATCATCAGATGGGAGCAGGTACAGCTGAGCGAGGATGCTACGTATGAGTTGCGCCCGATGCGTATTCTTGACAGGAAGGAGTAGGTACTGCGTAGTAAGGTCATTCCACTTGTGAAGGTACTATGGACACATCATTCCAAGGAGGAAGCTACTTGGGAGACTGAGGCCGACGTCAGGAAGAACTACCCTCAGATTCTGGAGGAATACGAAAAGGTATAAATTTCGAGGATGAAATTTTTTGTTTAAGCGGGGTAGATTGTAACGACCCGTAAACTTCCGTACTTTGGCTCGAGTACCATCTCGACCAGAAATCACTTAGGATTAAATCCTTTATAAATTTAACAAAGTTAACTAAGTGCTAAACTCAATTAGCCATGAAATCCGTTGGGATCGCTTTAAATACGATCTGCAAGACCCAAAACTTGCAAAATCATTGACTCTAGGTTACCCTAAAGTTTAGGATCAAACTCATTACCCGGCTGCTCTCGGGAATGAAATGAAACTTCGTATTTAGTCTAGACCGCACATCGAAAGTCCAATCCAAACGAAGTTAAGGAACTAGGGCCGCCTCACTGGGCTTGACAATCATCTCGGAAATCAGGTCCAGATGATGTCCCACGGTCATTCGCTTGAGCCCGGAGCGAGGGAGTGTGAAAACCACTATTCTCTTTACAAAATAAATATCTGGAATAGTGATCTGGCACCATTCGCTTGCGCATCAGTATTAAGCAACTAGACCGTCAGAATCAGACCAAATTACACCCTCGGATCAGGAAAAATTTCAGAAACATTTACATGTACTTGGAATTTCAGATCGCGGCCCACTGACCATTGAACTGAAAGTGGTCCGTCACGTGCGATCTGGGAATCCGATCGAGTCAAAAACATAATCCCACGTAGATCCATGTGTGGAGAGCTTAAGTCTGACGTTTGGCTCAAGGAGGGCCACCAAAACCCCTCTTTTGAGCTGGAAAAGTGTCGAAATACCTATATTAGCAGTAACCCTTGAACCTGAGTCTATTCTGGAGAGGTTTTAGGCTATAAAAGGGCCTTAGAACAGCCCCTCTCACAGCCCTACGAATTTGGGATAAAACCCTAGAGAGAGAGAGAGAGAGAGAAAAGGGAGAGAAAAGGGAGAGAAAAGCTTGGGATTTGTGGGAGTACTTCCTCCTGCTGCTTTCAATCATCGCACGGCCTGCACCGCCTCTTTTCAGGCGCTTTCCCGGCGATATCAACTCCGTTTTAAGGTGAGAAACCCTAACCCTAAATCTGATTTGAAGTGTATAGGCTATAGGTTATGAAATGGCTAACCGATTCCGCTCTTTAGGCTAAAAAACTCCCGAATACGGAAGCTCACCAAACCTTACAGATCCGTTGAGATTCCAGGGGGAAAGGTGAGAACTTTAGGTGTATAGGTTACAGTTTTCAATGTTGTCAATGTCAGATAATGATAAATTCATGATCTGCATGCAATTGCACATGTACAAAGTGCTTTCCGTTTTCTGTTTCGATTAACGTTGTAGAATATGGAATTTCACATACTCTAGGTATATGTAGAAATACCGTATACGTATTTTTTTTGGAAAAGTGTTTGACATGTTTATTTAATGTATGATTATACAATATATGAATAAAATACTTGTTTGGCGAAAGGAATCGCCGTAATACACGTTTGCTTGTAAATAGTAAGTATGTTGAAATTGTGTATTCTAGAAATGCCGTATATGTATAAATTTTGGAAATGCAATTGTCATGATTTATTGCTGTATGATTATGGTATACATGGATAAAATACTTGCTTGGCGAAGGGATAACCCTAATACGTATTTTACTAAGATACGTCATGTATGTTGAAATAGCGTACTCCAAGTGTTTGTGTAAATGCTTGTGGGAGTAAATGCTTGGATGTTGGCACCGTAGATCGGTGCTGAGATGGAATTCTTGACTACCTTAGAGACATGTAGGATTCCCTCCATGTGGTCGTTTACTTCAAGCACTCACTTGTGATGCATATGTGTTTGTATCCCTACCTGTATAGTGCTCTATTACATGCTCTACAACATGCTTTACTTCATGCTTTATAACATGCCTTATGACATGCCTGCTAACATGCTTGTATTACTTTGTTTATCATGCTTAACTCCACATGCTATGGATGAAGATTTATTGAGGTTGGGACTATGTCTATAGTCCAGACATTCGGTACCAGACTTGAGATTGTGGTGGAGATTCATGTCGCCACAAGGGACGTGTCTGACGAACCCGAGTCGTACTTCGGTTGGCAATAGTGGTTGGCCACACAGGGTGCTTTTGCGCTTCATATCGCCCAACTTGTTGTACGCTCGAGCTAGTCAGGCTCGTCAAGTAACCCGATTGTCGAATGTGTGTTCACCATGTTTGGTCATTACTGTTTGAACCTAGGGTACCAAACTTACCAGTGGCAATCCCGTTAACCATGGTACCACGATCCGCTAAGACTCATAAGCCGGACATGGTGGTATAGGACACCATGGCCGAGCTGTCGGCCTATGCTGGGGCCAAGTGCCTCCCCATAGTGACCATTGAGCAACCCAACTCGTGAGCCGAATACGGTGGTATGGGACACTGTATTCGAGCTGTCGACACTTACGGCGAGAGCCGAGTACGGTGAGATCTGTACTCATGCTGACGGGCGACGAGTCCTCTGTAGTATCTTTGAGTTTACTCGAAGGTTTGTGATTGGCGACGAGTCTTTCACAACAACTAGAATATGAGTTGAGCCAAGTACGGTGAGACCTGTACTTGAGCTGACGGCTAGCGATTGAGCCTAGTACGGTGAGACCTGTACTCGAGTTGACGGTCAACAATTGAGCCGCATACGGTGAGATCTGTATCTGTGCTGACGGGTGACGAGCCCTTTGTGATGCCTTCACTATGCCTCTCAAACCATAATATCGTATGAGATTAACTAAGATTGACGACCCTAGAATGGATCATGTTTGGGAATGATACAAGTGAGGTACCTTAGTTTCCTAATACTGCTGTTTGAAATGGACTAATAACAACTCAGAAATCATGTGCATCATTGCACCGCATGTGCCTAGTATATGTGGAGCACTGAGGGAGTTATGCATTCGCGAACGTAAGATGATGTCGCTTGAGGGTAGTTTGGCAAGGGCATACATCATCATGTCATTTCATTCTTGCATTTAACAAGAGTAGTTAAACTTGTTTGATTTGTACTGCTTTATCATTACTGCTTGATTGTATTGATAACATGTTAACCTATGCTTTATTGTTCCACTGAGTTAGCTACTCACTCCCACGTTACGGGACGGTGTTTGCAACACCAACCAGACTTTGTCGCAGGTATACACGGCACGTCGGTTCAGGAGCCGGAGCCCGATTTCGACGAGGACCAGGATGAGTTCTTATTTATGCAGTACTCTGATGGCTTTGCTTAGGCCGACTACATCACGGGGATTTCCGGACTTGTAGATTGTATTTTGATTTTTTGACTTAGAACAGTACATGTATATTGGTACTCAGTTAGAGTTCATACTCTGGCGTTCATAAAAATTTTGTTTCTTTACATACCTTAAATATACCATTTCAATCTTCCGCTTGCCTTTTTACAATTGAACTGGAGTATGAATTACTGTTTTGGTATAATCTCATTCATGTTTATTGCTCTAACTCAGACAACATTTAGACATCATTATGTATGTTGCATAAGTGATGCGTTGGAATTCGGGAGTTGAGTTCATACTCGACCCCCGAATTTCAGGGCGTTACAATCCAAGTCTAAATCTAAAGACATAAATTCTGAAAATGATGAGGATGAGGATAATATGGCTATGTTGGCTAAAAAGTTTTATAAAATTTTCAAAATTAAAAATAGATTAGATTTTCAAAAACCTTTTGACAAAATGTCAAAAGGCCTTCATAACCTTATCTATAATCACTTCCTCAGATGAATGTGAAACTTCTGACTATAAGGAAGTGATTCTAAAAATGAAGAAGATCTTCAAATCGTTTATGATACCCTATATAAAGAAAGTTGTAAGATTATGGCTAAACTGAAAGTTCAAAAAGAAAACTTTGTTAATCTGAAATTAGAACTTGAAAAATCAGTTTTGGAAAAATCTCAATTTTTTTTTTATTTATTGTTTTAAGATAACCAACCTAGATTTAAGTTTGAAATTTTTTAAAATTCAAAATCTCAAAACTAAAAATGAGAATTTAAAATTAGAAGTTGCTTCCTTTAAGACTTCAAAAGATACTTGGAAGGTGATCGAAGACTTGAAAAATTATTAATTGCATCTTGATGAAGTAGCAACAAATCTGGCTTAACATATATCTAGAATCGCATAGAAAAATAAAAAAATTATGCTTCCATATTTGTAAAGGTGAATCTTCAAAGTCAAAGTTGAAACTGTAAAGGAAGTAAAGAAGAATGAAAAACATTTAAAAAAAACTTCTAATCTAAAAACTAAGGCCAACTATCATGAAAAGTTTAACACCCCGAACTTTTTAATACCTGAGTATTGAAAGTTCTTTAGTGTTACCATAAAACTTAACTTAGTATGTACATGTGTACAATACCGATTTAGCCAATCCTAACCTTACATCTAAACATAGGATCAGTGGTTAGATCTCTAACTATGCCAACTTTAGAACACCTAGAACTAGTAAGGAGTGAGTATGAGACACTTTCGCTTCTGGATCATAAGATACAACCATTGGAATTATAGATCAACTATGAAATTCAAGAAAAATAATTGGAGCTAGCCCTTGTATCATATGTTGATGGATATGATCATCCAAACTGGTCATTAGATCCATTTAAAGAACTCTTGGGCCGTCAATTGAGGTGTAAGGGCAATTAAAAATGGAAATGACTGATGATTCTGCCCTAAATAAAATTATGGACCATCAAACATACCAATGATCAGGTTTGGAAGAAATCTGACAGTCAACTTAGCAAAATTAACAGCTAAAGTCAAAGAATTTTGAGGTGTGGCCCACTTGGACTTTTGATCGGCCCGATCTTTGGCCAAGAACTCAATTTAAACTAGGGAATAGGATGATCAGAACCGATTTCTCATGGACATCACTGTGGGCCCCATGCACATGGTACATGTGCACGAGACATGTGCACCCAAAGTGCACTAGATTGTATGGCTCGATCAAATAGGCTTTAACCAAGAAAATCTCCAAAAGAGAGATTTCCTCTTATGTTTTTCCCCACCAGCAATGATTCAAACAGACATGGTCAAACAAGCTTTGATTGAGAAAATCTCCAAAATAGAGAGTTTCCTCTTATGTTTTTCCTCGCCAGCAATGATTCAAATGGACGGTGTCCATTTGTAACATTTGTGGCCCACCATGATTGACCAATTGAGAGATCAGGACCATTCAACAGATGCAATCCCCACCTCCAACCAAACTCAACACACAACGAGGGAAACAGACCACGATCAATCGGAGTGGGCCATTTATAGATCGGATCCACCTCAAGTTTTGGTTCATGACCTAACAGTGGTGTACAAAACTGATGAAGGGAGCGGATCACCTGGAAAGTTATCAGAGGTGGACCCCATCGACTCTAGAAAGGAAACTGGAATCTAACTCCTTCCATAAACCCACGTTAGTAGGAAACTCAACCATTTTCAAGAAATCCCACGCATAGCGTGCCTGAAACTGAGAAACAACTCCTAATCTGAACCATCCAAAATGGAGAAAAGGGAGTTCCGACCATTCCAGAGACGTCGGAAGAGTCAGAGATAAGATCTCCCTCACTGGAGACTTCCAGACCAACCGGACGAGCTGCCCAAACTACGAAAGCTCCGTTCGTACCTCAACTCCCACTCCGAAAGGCAACCAAACTGTGGGTCAAGGCTTCAAATCTGGACCGAACAAACCTCAAAGACGTGGATTCTGACCATTGCCACATCAGTGGAAGAGGAAGGAAAGAAGTGGAGGATTGACATTCTGTCGAATTCCACGAAGAGTAACTACATGACGCTAGAAACTGTGACCGCAAGAAAAAAGGGAACAATCACAACCATCCATCCAATGATCCTTCGAATCAGAAATCCGTCCCAACCCTCTAAATGAATCTAGATAATGAACTGCATTGCAGATAAAAAATCCACGCAGGACGACAATGGGATTTCTTACGAAAATAAAGTGCAAAAGATGTATTTGTCTTCGACCTAGACTCTTTGCTCGGCCGGGTTAAAGACTATAAAAGCTTGACGTTGGGAAGGAGAGAGGAACCGTTCAGCTCCACATTAGGAAGAAAGAAAGAAAGAAAGAGAAAATGGGAAGGCGAGAGTGAGTTAACCCGCTGTCTTTGTGGCTATTGAGCCTGAGTCCGAGTCAGGCATGGTCCAGGTACAGCTGTATGTTCCAACCTAAGGAGAAAGGAAAAGAAGAGAAGGGGAAGAGAGAGAAAGAGAGAGAAAGAAAAGAAAAGAAAAGAAAAAGAAAGAGAGAGAGAGAGAGAGAGAGGAGAGAGAGAGAGAGAGAGAGAGAGAGAGAGAGAGAGAGAGAGAGAGAGAGAGAGAGAGAAGAAGAGAAGAAGAAGAAGAAGAAGAAGAAGAAGAAGAAGAAGAAGAAGAAGAAAAGAGAAAGGGAGGAGTGAAGACCTTCAACCATGGTTTAGCTCCAACAAAGAAAGAAAGAGAAGTCCATGTAATTGCCACTTGAAGTCCAGTTTAGATCTTAACTCTCCTTTTTCTTTTCTTCCCTTCTCTTTTCAAATCAAATCTATCTCCTAACAATAGAATTCTGTTGCATCCAACCAAGTCGATTCAATAGTAGGATGGGCCTAAACACGATAAGTTAGAAACTTATCACCTTAGGCAGCACGTAACTCATCCAAGGTATAGTTCAAGTCGAGTTTTTCCTCAACCCTAATTTGATATCTAACTTAATCAATTCAAATCAGGTGGATTATAGTAAAATCTTATCTTAAAGTACGCCTCAGAGTATTTAACTTAGTAAGAGATGACACCACAATTCGAGGTGAGGGTTTTTCCTTTAAGCTTATCTTAATTTAAGTTTATATATTTTATTCTACCTTTTATATGCCCTGTTATCATGTTATTATGATTATCCTCTTGCAATTGTTCTATTTACCACCAATGATTATTTATCCTTTGGGAATGATGGTTAAGGCCTGAGCTTAATTATGCGTATCATTATTTATGTGGGGCGATGGATATAAAGCCTTGCCCTTGCCTTTGCCAATTTGTTAAGTTAGCCCTTACTACTTTTTTTGGTTGAGTTGCCCATTGCCACTCTCCTCTTTATTTAGTTAGCCATTGCTACTCTCCTCTTTATTTTGTTAGCCTTGTGCTATCTACCTTTATGGCTTAGGCATGTGTCTTGGTATTTCAAAACCCTCATGATTCAGTTTACATTCTCTTTTATGTAAGTGATGTGTTAAAGGTATCACAGCTAGTGATTTAATTATTATACCATAGGCGTAATACGCTCTGAGTAAAGACCCTCTTCATCGACGCGTAATTTAATGGGTTTTTGGGTAGTGGTGCACAAATCAATGTAAGTAATTCGCAATGCATGTTACATCATGTTCAGGATTGGATGTTGTAAATAGTATCTCTATGAACAAATTGTGTCACATAATTCATCCAACTTATGTATTCTGCTGCCTCATGGTGTTCACATAAATCCATGGTAGCGTTGGACATGCCAGCGAATATCTGTAGTTATGGGATGCGGGTCGAATCGTTTTTGCTATAAATTATATTTCACATTGTGATCATCACTATGTATGATGAGCTACACATACTTTGTTAGGCATGCATTCATATATATATTGGTTGCATATACTGATAGCTCTCATAGTAGTCGAGTATGTGACGTATCTGAACATTTACATTACTTTTATAAATCTCTTGAATTATTGTTAATCTTAAAGGATGATCATCAATATGAGTAGGGCGTTGACCCTCTCCAACCGTACAAATGATGCAAGCGATGTACAGATTGAAGACTTAGAGGACCATCTCCCTATGTAAGATTATACTGAATGAATAAGAAGATAGTTTATGATTTAGTTTTATACTTCCACTGTGAACTCGATCATGTAATAATTTGATAATTTGTTGAATTCTTTTACTCTGATGAAATAATAAATACTGTCAATTTTATTCTCGTGAATGGTTACCTTAATGAATGTAACTGGATGTATTCTAAATGGAAAAAAATATATGGTGCGAGTTTTAAAGCATCCAATTCATTCAATTATTAAAACCCATTTTTCCCGGGCACGAGGATAAATTTTGGCTGTGAAATTTTGAGATGTTACAAAAAGAGAAATAATAATCCTCTCGTAGCAGATAAAATAGTGGACTTACTTAAAGATCTCTTAAAATTCAAATCTAAAAATAATAAAGCAAATAGAAATAAGAAAAACTCTTACTCTTAAACACAATGAATAGTAAGAGATCCTCCTAAACCTAAAACTATAATGAAATGGGTTCCAAAAGATAAGTGTCTTGTTATTCACACAACTTTGAAAGCAAGTAGCCATTTAAGATAGTACCTAAATAGTGGATGTTTTAAACATATGACAGGTTATAAGTCGATTCTATCAGACATCAATCAAATCGATGGCGGCTCAGTGACGTTCAGAGATGGTAGCAAGTGCAAGATCATCGGAAAAGTTAATGCAAAACTTTCAAACCTACTTATCTTTGAAGATGTCTTATATGTTGAAGGTTTAAAATAAAATTTTCTAAGCATCTCTCAAATCTATGATAATAATCATAGTGCTAAATTTGCAGATCACAGATGTAAGATAATTAATAATCAAGGCTATATAATATTAAATGGTCGAAGAACCTCTGAACATTGTTATATCATTGATGACTATTGTTCTTTAACTCACTCTTGCTACATGGTCCAAACAGACAAAACTGAATTGTGACATCAACGTCTTGGACATGTAAACTATAGAGATCTATATAAATTAAGCAAGAGAGATCATCTTTGAGGTTTACCCAAACTAAAAAAATTAGAGAAAAAAGTATGTGATGCCTGCCAAATAGGCAAACAAATTAGGAATAGTCACAAAAAGGTGAACTCCTTAGCCATAACAAGACCTCTTGAATTACTTCATATGGACTTAGTTGGACCAACTCGAATGGAGAGTAGAAGCGGTAAAAAATACTTTCTAGTTGTAATTGATGACTACACTAGATACTCTTGGGTAGCATTCTTAAGAGAAAAGTCAAATGCTTTTGACGACGTCAAAAAGTTATTTAAATGCATCTAGACTATTAAAAAAAAAAAAAAAAACTATATGTGAACAGAATAAGAAGTGACTATGACACTGAATTTAAAAATAGCAATTTTGAGAAGTTTTTTAATGACTATGGAATATTACATGAATTTTCTATACCTAAAACCCCTCAGCAAAATGGTGTTGCCGAGAGGAAAAATAGAGTTCTACAAGAAATGGGGAGTGTTATACTTAACAGTAAAAAATTAGCAAAAAATCTATGGGCTAAAGCTGTTAATCCGCTTGTTATATTATTAATCAAGTTTATATAAGAGCGGGTAAAAATAAAATGGCTTATGAATGTTAGTTTAATAAAATACCAACTGTAAAATATTTTTGTACTTTCAAAAGCAAATGCTTCATCTTACGAGATCAAGAACATTTGGGAAATTTTGAAATGAAAAGTGATGAGGGTATATTTTTTGGGGTATGGTCTAAATAGTAGAGCATATCGTGTCCTGAATAACAGGACTGGGGTGATACCTGAATCTATAAATGTTGTTATCGATGATCAAACTATCACTCTTAATTATGATCATGATGATAAAATTACTATTGTCAACCAATTTGAAAAATCATCAAAATCAGATCCAACTGAGAATATATTAGTCAAGTATCACCCAACAAATCAAATACTCGGTAATTCTCACACTGGTGTATAGACCAAAAGACAATTGGAAAATATGTGCCATCATGTGTGCTTCACTTCCCAGATAGAACCGACTAATGTAAATAAAGCCCTTGCTAATGAAAATTGGATTTTGGCTATGCAAGATGAATTGAATCTGTTTATAAGAAACAATGTTTGATATCTAGTTCTTAGACCATCTGACAAACATATGATTAGAACTAAATGGATCTTTAAAAATAAATCTAATGAATTTGGTAATATTATAAGATATAAAGCACGATTGGTTGTATAAGGGTACACTTAAATTGAAGGAATTGACTATGATGAGACCTTTGCTTCAGTTGCTTGACTTGAATCCATCAAGTTATTTATTTTTATTGCATGTCATAAAAATCATAAAATATACCAAATGGATGTTAAGAGTGTCTTCTTGAACGGTGATTTAAATGAGAAAGTTTATGTAGAAAAACCTAAAGGGTTTGAAGATTCTAAACTTTCTAACAATTTATACTGTCTTAAAAAGTCTTTGTATGGCTTAAAATAAGCTCCAAGAGCATGGTATGAAAAACTAATTAAATTTCTTCCTAGTCAAAACTTTAAAATGGGAAGTGTTGATAAAACCTTGTTACTCAAAAAATATAAGATATATTGATTGTTCAAATATATGTAGATGATATTATCTATGGGTCAACAAATACTAACCTTTCTCTAAGTTTGCATATTCGATGAAATGAGTATGGTTGGTGAGCTGAATTATTTCCTTGGTCTCCAAGTAAAACAGCTTAAGGATGGGATATTTATCTCTCAAACTAAATATTTGATGAATCTTATTAAGAAATTTGGCTTTGAGAATGGTAAAAAATTTCAAACACCTATGGCTACAACACTCAAACTGTCTAAAGATGATTCAGATAAAAGTGTTGACCCACGTCTTTAACGTAGCATGATGGTAGTTTATTTTATTTAACTGGCAGTAGACCTGATATTTCTTTCAGCATAGGCATATGTGCTAGATATCAATCTAACCCTAAAGAATCTCATTTATCTGCGGTTAAAAGAATAATCAGATATGTTGCTAGCACGACTAATTTGGGCATATGGTATCCTCATGATACATCATTACAGATTACTAGATACACTGATGCTGATTGGGCTGGTAATGTCGATAATAGAAAATTCACAAGTGGTGGATGCTTTTACATTGGAAATTATCTTGTCTCTTGGATGAGCAACAAGAAAAACTCAGTACATTATCTACTGTTGAAGCTGAGTATGTTGCGGTAAGGAATGCATGCACGAAATTAATGTAGATAAATCGTATGTTAGCAGACTATGGTATTGATCAAGATACCATGAATTTATACGGCGACAATACCAGTGCCATAAACATATCCAAAAATACTATTCAACATTGTCGAACAAAACACATCGACATTCGATATCATTATGTACGACAATTAGTTGAAAGCAAGACTGTCATGCTTGAGTACATCAATACTAAGAAACATCTTACAGACATTCTGACAAAACCATTAGACAGTGTCTGATTTTTTTGATTTGAAAAATGACATTGGATTATGCTGTATTACTTTATTAACCATCATTTATTGCATTTTATTTTATTTTGTATTAAAAGGAAAAATGTAAAAGAAAATAATAAATATTTTTTTTTTTTGGGTTATTTCGGCCAGCCCATAGCTGACCAACCTGTTTGGCCAGCCCAGTACCATAGTTAGGCTAGCCGAACCGAGCGCAATTTAGGCAAAAAGGTGGAAAAACACCCAATGCCTCATTTTTCACTTCATCTTTCATGGCTCGTCGGTGCTTTATTTGGCCAACTCATCGTCCTAGCCTCTTTATAAGTGATTTATTTGTCATTTTCTTCTAGATTTATGTTCTTAGTAGTGATTTATTTGAGAATCCATCATTTTTCCAGAATCTAAATCATTCTTTTTTTGTGGGTTTTGCCAAAAAAAAAATCTGTTATAATCAAATCCATTAATTTCTTTGATATTCCTTACTATTCTTCAGTCATTTCTTCCATAGAACATCGGATTAAGCATACCGTTCGTCATCCTCAGTTCAGTTCCTCATCCCGCTCCGCTACTCAGGTTATGTGCATCATTCGCACACTGGAGGATGACCTGAAGAATGTATAGGATTTCCGTACTCGAAATATAATTATTGAGCGACTTATGAATATCAATCACATCGTTAAATATGGTCTAGTTGAAATTTTCTCTGAGGTGGGATGAGAGAAAATTTTTAGTTGGGGAGGAGCAACTTACTGGTCAATTGCACAAGGGATGTATACATCCATAAGTGAAATTTTTTTCGAGCCGTTAATATTTAATGTTCAATTTCTAAAAGACACTGTCAATATCACACCCTCCGTCATATCGTCTGTTATGGACATTGATATGGTAGAAGATGGAGTTCATATTCCTACTCTTTTTGAAGATATGTATCCTTTAGAAAGAAATAGCATTACAAGGGTGTTAATTATGTGGTTTTGATGCCCAATGGCGAACTAGTAACTCTCTCCCTACTTTCAATTTACTTCCAAAGTATCACCTTCTTTATTGCATCTTCACTTCTAATGTTTATCCTAAAGCAAGGAATAAGACTGATCTTACTCCCTACATGATGCATATTTTACACTCTTTTGTATCTAGTATTCGCATTTGTCTTCCTTCATTGATATCTTATTTGATCATTCAGTATCGTCTCCATCTTCATCATGGTTCTATTACCTTTACATTTCTTATGACTTCTCTTGCTTTGCGGTTTAAAGTCCAAATTCCTGCGAAATAAGCACCGAAGTCCGAGCTTCCATTTGGTAATGCAAACATGAACATGTTGAAGCTTAATTTGAGACCTGAGCAACGAGACGATCAAGAAGAAGTTCTTGAAGGAGATGTTAACATGGATGCCATATTTGCTGACATGAAAGAATCTGCTGATATAAATGATTCAAACTTCCAGCCTTCGCAATTCTCTGAGAGGTTGGAGAATTTAGAGAAGAAGGTGGACGCTCTACATGTATCTTAAGAATCATTACTTTAGATTTAAAAACAACAAATGAAGTACATGAAAAAGTACTTTTATCGATTTAGTCGGAGTCTGAAGATCAATGATCCTGATATGCCTACACCGTCCTCTTCTAGTACTGATTGATAAACTTTTATTATGGTCTGTAATAACTATTATTCTCTATTTGGATTCCTTGCACTACTTGGATGGCTTTCCCTTACGTACATTTGCATGATTTTATATCTAACATTTAAATGACTTTCTATCCTTATATTTTATGCTATTATCCTTGATTATCTAGTTGAATACTTCATTTATTTGTTTCTTCCTTCGTCAACTTCTGACAAAAAGGGGGAGAAAAGTTATGGATAATATGAGCATGAGCATAAGCATAACTCTCACACGTTGATTTTGAGAACCTACACTCACATGCATGAATCTTATGATAATATGTTGGCATGTGATTGGATTGTATGGATATATATTCTATGTGGTAAGTGCTCAGGGGGAGTTACGAATGCTTGTTTTGAGGGGGAGTATCAAGATCCAAGATATGATATCACTAGTGGTGTACAGATGTTCCTTTAAACCATAGATCATATGAATATGATGAGTCAATTGAAATGATATAATATGTTATGATGAGTTTTATATTTCTATAAGTGTGTTTTGTCATGAAAATGACAAAGGGAGAGATTGTTAGTGCTTATGCTTAAGCACAACTAGGATTGTCATATTTTGTAGTCCTATGAAGAGAACAAGTACTCATGAAGATATTTTTCGACAACTCATGAAGATATGTGAAACAACTCAATCAAGCATCTCAAGGAAGACTCAACATCTTTAAGCAAAAAAATACATGGTTCGAAGATCGGAACACTCCATATGAGTTAACCATTAGGTGATATAACCTTAGATTGACCTTATATTAGGTGTATTCTACATAGCATCATAATGAATATAATTTAAGTAAACATACACTCAATTTAGGCCATCTCAACATCTGGTTCGGCCAACCTAATTATAACGCCCCGAACTCTTCAATACCAAGTATTGAAGACTCTCGAATGTCTATATAAAATTTAGCCTAATAAGCATGCGTGCATGACACTAATTGTTCATAACCCCAAGTGTAGGGTCACGATGTAGTAATAATCTTGATGAGACCAAGGTCAAATCCACAGGGACTAATCTCATGTGTATTTTGAAAGCAACTAGAAGAAGAACTAGAAAAAGATGAAAACCTAAGTCTGAAATATTTGAGAGTAATTGTGGGAGATTTAATGAAAAGCTTAAGAACTCCACTTGTAAAGATCAGGGAGAACGATGCTTGATTCAAGTTACACGATTGGAATCGAATTCCCATCCTATCCAATTGGAAGATATCTCAGTAAAATCAAATCTAAATTTCCTTTGACCTAGTTCTCAATGGATGAGAGGTGTGAGAACTAGAAGTGATTCCATCACAAAACCATGCCCAGGAGACAAGGCAAACAACAGAAATTTACTAATCCCACATCCAATCTGGGAGAATTGTAAAAGTTAGGGATGATTCCATCATCCAACCATTCCCAAGGAACGATGGTGAACAACAAGATTTCCTAATTTCACAATCTCAATATATGAAAAGAACATACTCAAAGCTATCGTAGATCTGTTGTAATTTAAGTCACAACAAACCATTAAAAATTGAAAGTATTCCTTATAATCAAACTAGAGTCAAAGAGAGTTCAATATAAACATGAATCAAAGCAATAGAAATATCCCATCACGCTACAAGCTTCACCTCTAAGCCTCAACTCAGAGATTTAGACAACCATAAACATGATTGAACTAGAATCTTTTAATAAAAGCATAATAACAACTAAGGAAAAGGAAGAAAAACTCTTGGCGACAGCTTCTCCACGCTTTTGCTCCACTCCTCAAACCCTAGATGATGCTTAGAGATGCCCTAGGGACCCTTATTTATAGTTTTAGGCTTTAGACTTTCGCACCAAGTGAAAATTTTCGGGAACCACCTCAAATTGTGTAACGCTTGACTGGTCATGGGACGTCCTCGACCGTCCGTGGGTCTCCTTCGACTGGTTGAGTGATACGAAGATTTATAAGTTTTACATGCCAGAATTCGAGTTGAGCACCTTGAAAGTGCCCTGGTTTGTCAATTAGCATGTAAGTTGAGTCCGTGAGTCAGGTAGGCCTCATATGAAGATTGATCAAGCTATCACCTCAACTAGATGTGTGTTCTGAGCTCATCACAGGTAAATCAAGCCCCACATCCCAAATCCTAAAACACCCAGGTAAACAAAAACCCTAAAACACTTAGAAAAAAATACGATGAAATAGTCTGGAAACTTATGTTTCAAACATGAAAATCTTCTAAGATTTTCAGCAAAGTTTGATGATATCAAGTCTGTGTTAATGTCATCGAACACTCATGTTCAATGACATTGAGCAGTTCCCGATTATATCGAATTAAGCCTTTTATGTCCAACAACCACAAAGTAATTTGGACAAAATGTTCTATAGATCGAACGTACATTTGATGATATCGATCAATAGTATCGACGATATCGAAGGTCAGTTGATGATATCGATAGACTAAGAGCATTATCTAGTAAAGTCTTAGAAAATATTTTGATACTGCTCGAGGAATCGAAACAGAATCGATGTCATCGATATTCAAATCACGATGTCATTGATAGGATCTCAATAATATCGAATCGGGATAAGTTTTGTCCAACAAGCTTCAGAGGAAAATCATAAAAAATGTTTGAGGAATCGACACATTACTCAATGTCATCGAAATTCAAATCACAATGATATTGAGGGAGTCTCGATGACATCGAATCTGGTTAAAACTGTTCCAGCAAGCTTATGAGGAAAATCATGTGAAAATAATGGAGGAATCGATAGAGTCTTGATGATATCGTAATTCAAAAATCGATGCTATCGAGATAGGATCGATGTCATCGATCCTTAGTTAGAAAAGTTCCAGGTATATCTTTAGTTAAGTTCGTATCATCGAGCCTAGATTCGATGCCATCGAAAGTATATATTCGATGATATCGAATAAGGTCCAATGACATCGAACTTAGTCAGTCTCTGACAACATTATTATTGTTGGAACTTTTTGTCCATATAAGGAAAGCTTGCTCTTGGTTGCTAGATAGAGAAAAGGAGAGAGAGTGCCTTAAGAGAATACTTGAATATCTTCCACCCTAGGTCCCTTTTCCCATAGGTGTTCATTCTTCAATCCACCCTCATTATTGATATTATGTAGAGTACATTGGTGAATGAACTTCCTCATTCAAGGATCATCTAGCTACTATCTTAATGGCAAATCATTGAGCTGGGATCCCTTGAATGCTTAAAACCATGGGATCACTCCGTCTCTTAATGATTAATATTCATTAGAGTAGATTCTAACATAACCTTGACACAACCCGTCACCTTGCATTGGAGCATCATCAGTGTTGCGGATCAAGGGAGCTAAAGAATCCCTGTCATCAAGGGAGTATATCTTCAAAAACGTGTAGAATGGGGCTCATCTACTTATCTGTAAGTCATTAGAGTCCAGAGCCCCTGTTGATCATTTCTTGTGTAGAATTGGGTCACAGGTACATCTCACCCTTTTAAGCCCTCATAAGAGGCCTCCATGGGGAGAGTATGTTTGGGTGTTGTGTGTTGACCCTTGCTCTTGTGTAGGGCATAAACTCAGGTCCTCTATGTAGGTCCTTGGCCTATGTGGCCTAAATTTGGATTCTTGTGTGAGTCATTAGCCTGTGTGGCTTAAACTAGGGTCCTTGTGTGGTTCCTTGGCCTGTGTGGCCTAAAACCTAGGTTCCTTGTGTGGATCCTTAGCCTGTGTGGCCTAAAACTGAGGTTCCTTATGTGGATCCTTTGCTCTTTTGTAGGGCATAAAACCCAGGTGCGTCGTGTTGACCTTTTCTCTTGCATAGGGCATAAACTTGTGCCTTGTGTAGGCATGTCTAGGTTCCTTGTGTAGGTGCTAGAGTCAACCTTATGTAGGTTATAAACGTTAGAGGAGAACCTAATTTAAAACCTTCGTTAGTGAAATCCGGTACACTCAAGGGTTGTGTGCGTCCACAGAGAGTGGAGTAGGCACATAAACGAACCACTATAAACGACTGTGTTCGGGATTGATATTTGCATATTCATTTATTATGCTTGCTTTGAATGATTATATAAAACATGATAACATGAATGTTTAGAACTGCTAAGAATCACATCCCACACACATTGTCACATTATTCATCCATCATAAACTGATTGATAAATCATGTTTAAATATTAAGTAGTCTTGTGATTGGATCCTCTACTTGGCTTGGAAGTCATTAAAGTTAAAGTAAGTATATCTTGATAGTCACACATTATATCAAGATTGGGTTAATAGGATTTTTAATTATCAAGAAAAGATTATAAAGTCCAATTCACCCCCCCTCCCCCACCCTCCAGCACACTTTCACCTATTCCAACTTCTAATACTTCGGTCTTTACTGCTATTTCAATTGGTATCAGAGTAGGTCTCTCTTGGGGCTTAACTGCCTAAAGAGTGATCTTGAGTGAAGTTGAAATTACGGCCAAAGGGGAGGGCTCATCTGTGACTAGACCTCCTGTATTTAATAGTTTAAATTATGCACACTGGAAGGCTAGAATGCAGTACTTTCTAAGATATTTGGATCATGATGTTTCAGACATTATTGAAAATGGATATATGTCACCAACCTAACAAATAGTACTTGAAATGGCACAACTGTCTCCAAACCAAAATCTAAAGAAATGTGGACTGCGTTTGATAAAGAAAAATAAACTTTTAAAGTTAAAGCAATGAATACTATTTATTGTGCTGTGTCAAAAGAAGTATTTAATCAAATTAGCATATGCAATACATCAAAACAAGCATGGGATTTGTTGGAAACAACCCATGAGGGAACCAACATAGTGAAAAGATCTAAGCTGTAGCTCCTAACATCATAATTTGAACATCTCAAAACAGAGGAGCATGAGACATTCATGGAATTCTTTACCAGGCTAAACATAATCTATAATTCTATGGGTGGATTAGGAGAGAAAGTTTCGAATCCAAAAATCTGTAGGAAAATTCTAAGAACTCTACTGGAACGTTTCAACTCAAAAGTAACAACTATCGAAGAATGTATGAACATGGACGAAATGAAAGTAAAAAAACTATTAGGTTCCCTACAAACATTTGAACTTTACTTCAAACCAACCTCTAAATCCAAAAGCAATGCCCTCAAAGCTACAAAACACACCATCATTATCTCTTGGCTCAAAGGTTCAAGAAGTTTTTACCAAAAATCGTGGCCGGCCATACAAAGGCACACACTTGGACAACAAGCACAATGTAGGCAAATCTTCTAAAAGGTCCAGAAGCCTCAGTGTTACAACTGCAAGAAATTTGGACACTTTTCCACTGAACGTCCCACCAAGAAGACTGAGGGAAAGGCCATGGCGGCTACTTGGGATGACATTGAAGAATCAAACTCCAATTTTAGTGATTTAGAGAAGGATGGAGACCGGAAATCTCTAAAAATACTCATGGCCTCCACACCTACAAACATTCCCTTGGAAACTGAGGAAATTGATGAACCACAAGTCGAAGGGACATTTCCATCAGATGATGAGAAAGAAGAAGAAGAAAAAGAAAAAGATAATATACAAGATGCCTATGATCAACTCTATATGCATGGCATCAATATCCTCAAAAGACTTGGTATCAATGAAAATAAGAATAAATTATTACAAATGGATCTAGATAAAACTTTAGAGATGAATAATCATTTGATCAATGACCTTCTGCAATACCACTCAGATAATGATAGGTTGGAAAGAATCAATTCATTTCTCAAGTCTGAGTCAGTAAAACTAAACAAATAGATTGAATTATTGAAAGATGAAAAAATGCATCTTAAGAATGAAAATCACACACTTATTTTTTATGTAGAAAAATCTAAAAAATTTGTTGAGATTGGTTACAAAATTTTCCAAAGTAGTGAAAAACTAGAAAGACTTTTAGGGATGGGGAGAACACAAAAAGACAAGAGAGGATTGGGATATGAAAATTTCAAACCAAGTCCCACTCCTGCGCCTCCAATGATTAAGAAAACTGCTGCATTTGGGAGTAATACAAGGGCTACTCCTATCTGTCTCTCATTATAAGTTTGAATGCCTTACTTTTGGCAAGACTCAATTTAATTCCGGTGTGACCATTTCTGTTAAATACAAACCAATTGGAAGAACAATGCAAAACTTCAAGAGCCCACCAAAATACATGCCAAGGAGTAAGAAATATTTGTCTCCACTTAGAATGACAAAAAGAATGGAAGAACAACTGAATCAGAAAACAAAAGAATTAATGAAACAAGGAAATGTGATTCAGTTAACAAACATGCCCAGACAAGCCCATAGTGAAGGAAAAACAACGTCTCCTAAGAAAATGGTCACTAAATGGGTAGTGAAAAATGAGAGAAATTGTCTAGTAATTCATTCATTTTCGAAAATAAGCAATGATGCTACGTGGTACGTTGATAGCAGGTGCTTGAGACATTTCATAGGTAACAAATCACTTCTCTCAAATTATTCAAATATTAATGATGGGAAGGTCACCTTTGGAGATGGATGCACTGCTAAAGTAATAAGACATGGGACTATTATTAGATTAGAAATGCTAAAAAAATGAGAATGCTCTGTGCGTAGAAGGGTTGACTCACAATCTTTTAAGCATTTCTCAAGTATGTGACAACAAACATGTGGTAATATTCTCCAAACAGGAGTGTAAGATCTTAGACCTATCAAGTAAATTAATTATGAAGGGTCTTCGCACTAGTGACCACTGCTATGTTGCCAAAGGTAAGAGCAAGGGTGATCCCTCTGCCTGATATCACTAGAGCACAGATAATAAGTTCAGGTCATGACATCTAGGCTCGAACATGTGTGTGAAATGATGCACTTTTGTGATTACTATGTTATATTCGAGGTTTGTATATCTCATCAAATTCTTTTTGATAATGAACATAACAAATGTTCACAAGTTTAAGTCCCATAACTTTTTATACAAATTTTACTATGTATACAAGCTGATAAGAAAACACTTTACGATATGCATATCTGAGAGGTTACGAAGTCCGCAGATCGATGTTATATTCTTCTCCTCAATAAGTCAGTTGACAAATCGAATGACTCGTTGATATCATCGAGAACATCAAGATGTCATTAACGATCTCTCAGAATCGAAAATGTCGCACTTGATAGTCTGTCATCGAACACCTCTTCAATAGCATCGATTAGGGTATATCGATGTTATCGAATCTAATTCGATGATATCGAATATGGAAACTCGATAAAAGGCGGGCAATCGGGGAAAAAAATTTTGGTTCCGATTTTTGGGCGTTTCCACCTCCCTAATTTTTCTTGATGCCATTGACAGTTTGGGCGACCATTTGTACCTCAAATCCAGAGGATTCCTAAGTCTACTTCACATCTTTTCAAGGTATTCCTCATTGTGATTGGTTTAGCTTAGGTTGATGAGGTTTCTCTTTTACTGATCTTCATCGATTCTTCCTTATCTCAAAAGTTTACTTGGTTTCCCAGTTATCTTATCATCTTGCATTATCTTTGAGTGCCTAATCTATCATGTCAAGAGACAAAGGTAAATAGTTAGAGAATCCTCTCGACCTACCTAACAAAAGTCTCTAGCTCCATGAGAAAGGGCCAGAGCTCCCAAATCACCTGCACACCGCCATGGAACCACCACCAGATAGTCGTCACGCGATGAGGCTCCATTGACGCCACCCACACCTCCTCTAGCTGCAGCAATTCCTCTGCCACACGCCAATGTATTGGCAAAATATTTGGGGAGGAGTCTTGTACATGAACGTCAGGTAGATAGGGAATGCATTCGACGTTTTGACTTGGAATCCTTCCTGTCTGTAGTTAATTGGTCACATATCTTGGATTTTGAACGGACCTATCACATTCTTGCCTATTTTCATTCCCTAGTCCTTGAGAATCCCTCGATCACAGTCACAGTTGGGGAGATGAATGTGGGAATCACTACAGAGTCTGTTACAAATCTTTTTGGTCTCACTCTTTCTCCGATCGGTATGTCTGACATTGATATGGATGATCCCACTGTCTGATCCCTAGCCACCAAATTCTTGTGTCATGGAAGAGATGCTCCTTGGTATCGAGGAAATGCACTTAAAGCTAAATACATGCAACCAAAATACCGAGTTCTGCATGGGATCTTCTCCACAAATGTGTATCCAAGGGGAACTAATCTAGCTGATCTTACCAACTTCATGTTCCTCATTCTGCACAGCATCGCACCTGGTGTCAAACTGTGTCTGCCCACCCTTATAGTCCATCAGTTGGCTACTGTTGTCCACACTTCCTGAGCAACTTATCTCCCATTTCCTCATATCCTTCATGTACTGAGTAATGATTTGGAACTACCTATGACAGATAATCCCGAGCATCCTTTATAACATTTCAACAAAGTTAACATTTGCAAGATGGACTTCAAGTTCCATCCAGTCACAGAAGGACAAAATGAGGAAGGGACTAAAGGTGACACTGATATAGGGGAGGTTGCAACACCAAATGAAGGAGAGACAAAGGGACCACGGGTCACTCCAACCACACCTAACTCCGCACAAACACAGAGACAAAAGCAGCATCGGGATCCGGTCAGGGCGACTATAAGAGGGGTGAAACGTCTTGAAAAGAGATTCGATAGACGGGAGGAGCGAATCTCAAGCTTGGAGCAGATGGTGGATTCTTTACAATGCCCGACTCAGCATATAGTTGATTTACTCACTTGTCAATATAATGACATAGCCCCAGCCAGTTCAGTGTCGTAGTTCTGTTATTACCCCATCACATACATATGTTCATCACTCATACTTAGGACATGGGTATCTTTTTTATTATCCCAAGTACTTATGAGTGTATGTGATAATCTACTGAATTGTATACTCTGACAGTTTAGTGTGTTTATGTGGTCCTTGGTATTGGGATATTTTTGATTAGTTGGGAGATTTGCTTTATTTTTTTTATTTTTTATTTTATTTTATTTTATTTTTATTATTATTATTATTATTATTTTTTTTGGGGGGGGGGGGGGGGGGGGGGGGGGGGGGGGGGGGTGTAAATGTGCCTAAGAATGTGCTGGAGGATTTTATTTTTGAATATGCCCATGGTCAGGCCTACTGACAATTCTTTTTGGATGCTTTAAATATTCATACTGCCAAGCTTGGGCAGTTTCTGTGCTTTAATGAATGATGATATTTCTCAAGCTTGAAATTAAGTTGTTTATGAGAATGAATCTTATCTGCAGGATGTTGAATTTAGCATATTATATGCTTGTAGAAATGAATACTAACAATGGGATGATGATTACTTTATCACTGTTTATATGCTCATAAAAGGATTGAGTGTTTAAGGAGTGAATGGGGATTGTTTACCTTCTACTTATACTCGTGGTAGTGTTTAAATATGTTGTTAAATGATGATTGTTAATGCTCCATTTTCCAAACGGATATGTGCTTCTAATGCCTCTTACAAAATGTTGCATTTCCTGTTATCTATATTATGCATTTAGGAGATGTGGTTACATATTATAGATTGGAGTCTATCGCCTTTATGTTATGAGGCTTCCCTACATGGCCCTCCTATTGTCTTAATTCTCCTAGTCTCTTCCAATTCAACTTTAGTCAATATGTTTGTGATTGGTATATTCTAACCTTTACCAATGATTGACAAAAGGGGGGAGAGGAAATCCCACCATGAGAACAATTGTGTATGATTTATATGTATACAGGTGATAAGGGGAGCAACTACAATGAGATAGGGGGAGCAGCTACATGAAGACTTTATTTTATGTGTGAACTCAACTAGACTATATGTAAAATTGTGTAAAGTTCTGGTAAACACAATTTAGGGTGTTGTTCTAAGTATTGTTCTAGGTGTTTTGTGTTTTATCATGTAATTGACAAAGAGGAAGATTGAAAGTGCCCTAGTTTATCAATAAGAGTGTGAGTTGAGTTGATGAGTTAGGTGAGCCTCATATGAAGATTGATCAAGCTATCGCCTTAACCAGATATATGTTCTGAGCTCGTCACAGGTAAATCAAGCCTCACATCCCAAATCCCATGTAACATCTCGGATTTTTGCCAACCTGGGATTAGACGTCCTTAAACAATGGGTCGCTCCTAACACCTTATCAACTCGTCAGAACTGAACCCCACAGTCTAAAATCGCTTCTGAACCCATTTCCTTCACAAATCTCACCCTTCACCACCTTGTTCTTTCAATATTTTCGAAGTACTTTCACCTTAGACACTATCTTAAAGTTTAGGTAATGAAGAACAATACTTAAACTAAACATTGCTATAAAGGACTAAGTACCACCTCAGACCGAAATCACCCAAGACTAAATCCTTTAGAAATTAGGCAAGAATTAGAAAGTGTTAAACTAGAATGCCTGTGAAATTAGCACCAATCACTTTAAATACGATCTGTAAGACCCAAAACTTGTAGAATCATTGACGCTAGGTTACCTTAAAATCTAGGATCAATCTCATTACCCGGCTGCTCTCGGGAGCATCTCGAAACTTCGTATTAGATCTGGACCGCACGTCGGAAGTCCGATTAACAGGAAGTTAAGGAATTAGGACCGCCTTGCTGGGCTTGACAACCATCTCGGAAATCAAATTCAGATAGTGTCCCAGCGCTATTCGCTTGAGCTCGGAGTGAAGAGTGTGAGAAATGTGAAATTAATTCAAAATAAAATATCTTGAATAGTAATCTGGCACGTGTTGCTTGCGGATCAGTTTTAAACAACCAGACCATCAGAATCAGACCAAATTACACCCTCGGATCAGGAGAAATTTCATACACATATCCATGTACTCGGAATCTCCGATCGAGATCCGCTGACCGTTGAACTGAAACTGGTTCGCCACACGTGATTTGGAATCCCGACTGAAATGAAAACTTAACTAAACGTAGATCCGGTGTCGGTGAGCTTAAATCCGACCTTTGGCTCAAGGAGGCCCGCCAGAAGTCCTTCGTTGAGCTGAAAAAGTCCCACTTTGGTTATAACCTAAGTATACTTTGACCTGGAGTCTATTTCGGTGAGTTTTTAGACTATATAAGGACCTTAAACCCTCTCTCATTACAGCCATACGAATTTGAGAAAAACCCAAGAGTGAGAAGAGAGAAAAGAGAGAGAAAGTGAGAGAGAAGTGGGAGATTCTCCCTGCCAGTCTTCCCTGCTGCTATCCATGCTTAACCGCTCCATCCTCATCGCTTTCCCGGTGATTCCGGCATCATTTCTAGGTAAGAAACCCTAACCCTAACCTGTTTTGGGGTTTTGATAGTTGTAGGTTATGAAATAGCTAACCTATTCCGTTCTATAGGATACCAAACTGCCATATACGAAAGCTTAGCAAACCTATTAGATTCGTTACGATTCTACGATAAAAGGTGCGGACTTTAGGTGTATAGGTTATGGTTTTCAATGCTTTCAATGTCAGATAATGATAGATTCATGATCTGTATGTAATTGCACATGTACAAAGTGCTGTCTGCTTTCCGTTTCGATTAAAGATGAAAAATATGGAATTCGACATACTAGGTATTTGTAGAAAGTACCGTATACGTACAAATTTTGGAAATGTGTTTGAAATGATTAATTGATGTATGAATATATTGTATGTAGATAAATTACTTGTTTGGCGAAAGGACTCGCCCTAATACATGTTTTGCTTATATACACTATGTATGTTGAAATTGTGTATTCTAGTACGTACCGTATACGTATAAATTTTGGAGATGAATTTGCCATGATTATTTGCTGTATGAATATATTATACATGGATAAAATACTTGCTTGGCGAAAGGATAGCCCTAATACATGTTTCGCTAACATACGCCATGTATGTTGTAATAGCGTATTCTAAGTGTTTGTAAAAATGACTGAATGAATATAGAATTCTCATTCATGCTCGCCATGACTAATTGTCATGGATATATGATTGTTGTATTGGCGATACTCCTTTGATGAAAGGATTTGCCCTGAATCACGCCACGACCACTATACACTATATATGTTGAAATGGGTATTCCAAGTGTTTGTGAAAACGTTCAAATGAATATGGAACTTGGATTCCGACTTTCCATGACTATATGTCGTGGGTGTACGCGTGTGATGATTGGGGCAACTCCCTACTGAAAGGATTTGGCCTAATGCTTATGTGATCAACATATGTTATGTATGTTGATGTCTGTATTTTAAAATGTTTGTTGAAATGTCTGAATGAGTAGTAGTCAGCAAATTGTAATGTATAAGGGTGTTGAGATATGATTCTCAACTCCTTTCACTATGTGTATGATTTCCTTGGATAGTTGTGTGGTTAGGAATTGAATATGTACAAATTCATGCTTGTATTGTGCTTCATAACATGCTCAACTGATTTTCTGATTTTATCTATGTAATGCATATGTTTAAATTCATATTTACATTGTATGATCCATCATTGGTGATGGGGGAGTGGAGCAACGAGTGCGTGTAACAGCGCTGGCAGCCCTAAACGGATAATATCAGATTTTGGTTGCATGATTTGAATCTTGATTCATTACTACTTTAATTATCTGCAATTGAATGTGATTGAGGCTATGATTATAGTCCGGACAATCGGTAATGAAAATGAATATGTGGCTGAGTTTCATTTGCCATGTGAGATGTGGTCGACAAACCCGAGTCATACATCGGTTGGCGATAGTGGTTGGCCACACGAAGTGCTTATGCAATTCATATCGTTCAACTTGTTGTGCGCTCGAGCTAGCCAAGCTCGTCAAGTAACCCGATCTGTCTTATGTATGTTCACCATGTTTGGACACTACTGCTTGAACCTAGGGTACTAAACTTACCGGTGAAATCCCTTTTAACCATGGTACCTCGATCCGCTAAGACTCATGAGCCGGGCATGGTGGTATGGGACACCGTGGTCGAGCTGTCGGCCTACGCTGGGGCCACGTGTCTCCCCGTAGTGACCAGTGAGCAACCAGACTCGTGAGCCGATTATGGTGGTATGGGACATTATATTCGAGCTGTTGACACCTACGGCGAGAGCCAAATATGGTGAGACCTGTATTCGTGCTAACGTGCGACGAGCCCTCTGTAGTGTCTTCGAGTATACTCTAAGGTCTGTGATTAGCGATGAGCCCTTCGCAGCAACTAGAGCATGAGTTGAGCCGAGTACGGTGAGACTTGTATTCGAGCTGACGGCCGGCGATTGAGCCGAGTACGGTGAGACCTATATTCGAGCTAACGGCCAGCAATTGAGCCACATATGGTGAGATCTGTATCCGTGCTGACGGGTGACGAGCCCTTTATGATGCCTTCGCTATGCCTCTCAAACCATAATATCGTATGAGATTAACTAGGATTGACGACCCTAGAATGGATCATGTTTGGGAATGATATAAGGGAGGTACCTTAGTTTCCTAACACTGCTGTTTGAAATGGACTAATAATTACTCGGTAATCATGCTCATCATCGCACTGTATGTGCCTGGTATATGTAGAGTACTGAGGTATGAATGCATTCGCGAACGTAAGATGGTGTCGCATGAGGGTGGTTTGGCAAGGGCATACATCATGACATTTCATACTTGCATTAAATAAGAGTAGTTAGAATTGATTGATTGTACTGCTGTATCATTACTGCTTGACTAAATTGATAACATGTTAACCTATGCTTTATTGTTCCACTGAGTTGATCACTCACTCCCACGTTATGGGACGGTGTTGTACACACCAACTAGATTTGTTGAGTTTCAGGTGATGGCGATGCTTATGAAGCAGAGTCAGACTACTGCTATGATGTTGAGGAGGAGTTCTCCTACATGTAATCTTTGATAAGTCTATGAAGACCTGGTATTGTATTGACGGGGCTATGGT
The DNA here is from genome assembly GCA_021015155.1 of Magnolia officinalis. Classification (NCBI taxonomy): domain Eukaryota; kingdom Viridiplantae; phylum Streptophyta; class Magnoliopsida; order Magnoliales; family Magnoliaceae; genus Magnolia; species Magnolia officinalis. The sequence continues at coordinate 42,478,002 of JAJHSJ010000004.1, read as the reverse complement.
ACTTGGGATAGAAGACATTACACTTCCTCACATTTGGTATATTTTAGAACTGTACTTGTAATTATTTAACCTGGTAACATTATCACACTCTAGAGACCCACCACTGTTTTTATATTTTATATATCTATCACAGTCTTCCGCTTGCAATTTAACTGTCTCTGGAGTATGATATGTTGTTTTGGCTTAATCTCACTCATGTTTGGTGTACTAACACAGACAACATTTAATCATCATTATCTATGTTGCATAAGTGATGTTCTGGAACTCGAGAGTTGAGTTACTACTCGACCCTCAATTTTTCAGGGCGTTACATCCCAAAACACTCAAGTAAACAAAAGCCCTAAAAGAATTGGAACAATATGGGATGAAATAGTCTGAAAACTTAAGTTTCAAATAGGAAAATCTTCTAAGTCAGTAAAGTTTGATGATATCGAGTCTGTGTTAATGTCATCGAACACTCATGTTCGATGACATCAAGCAGTTCTCGATGATATCGAATTAGGCCTTTTTATTTCCAGCAACCACAAAGTAATTTGGACAAAATGTTCGATAGATGGAACATACATTCGATGATATCAACCAACAGTTATCGATGATATAAAAGGTCAGTCAATGATATCGATAAACTGATATCATTATCCAGCAAAGTTTTAGAAAATATTTTGATATTACTCCAGGAATCGAAACAGAGTCGATGTCATCGATATTCAAATCACGATGTCATTAATAGGATCTCGATAACATCGAATCGGGATAAGTTTTGTCTAGCAAGCTTCTGAGGAAAATCATCTAAAATGTTCGAGGAATCAACACATTATTCGATGTCATCGAAATTCAAATCACAATGATATCGAGGGAGTCTCGATGACATTAAATATGGTCAAAACTGTTCCAGCAAGCTTATGAGGAAAATCATGTGGAAATGATCGACGAATCAATAAAGTCTCAATGACATCGTAATTCAAAAGTTGATGATATCGTGATAGGATCGATGTCATCGATCCTCAGTCAGAAAAGTTCGAGGTATATCTTTAGTTGAGTTTGTATCATCGAGCCTATATTCAATGCCATTGAAAGTATACATTCAATGATATCGAATAAGGTCTGATGACATCGAATTCAGTCAGTCTCTGACAACATTATTACCGTTGGAACCTTTTGTCTATATAAGGAAAGCTTGCTCTTGGTTGTTAGAAAGAGAAAGAGAGAGAGCCTTGAGAGAATACTTATATATCTTCCACCCTAGATCCTTTTCTCAAGGGAGTTCATTCTTCAATCCACCCTCATCATTGATATTCTATAGAGTGGATTGGTGCATGAACTTCCTCATTTAAAGATCATCCAGCTACCATCTTAATGGCAAATCATTGAGATGGGATCTCTTGAATGCTTAAAACCTTGGAATCACTCCATCTCTTAATGATTAATATTTATTAGAGTAGATTCCAATATAACCTTGACCCAACCCGTCGCCTTCCAATGAAGCATCATCAGTGTTGCGAATCAAGGGAGTTGAAGAATCTCCATCATCAAAGGAGTATATCTTCAACAACGTACAGAATGGGGCTCATCTACTTATCTATAAGTCATTAGAGTCCAGAGACCCTGTTGATCATTCCTTTTGTAGGATTGGGTCAGAGGTACATCTCACCCTTTGAAGCCTTCATAAGAGGCCTCCGACAGGAGAGTATGTTTGGGTGTTTTGTGTTGACCCTTGCTCTTGTATAGGGCATAAACTCAGGTCCTTTGTATAGGTCCTTAGCCTGTGTGACTTAAATTAGGGTTCCTGTGTAAGTCCTCAGCCTGTGTGGCCTAAACTAAGGTCCTTGTGTGGATCCTTGACCTGTGTAGCCTAAAACCTAGGTTCCTTGTGTGGATCCTTATCCTGTGTGGCCTAAAATTGAGGTTCCTTGTGGGGATCCTTTGCTTTTATGTAGGGCATAAAACCCAAGTGCTTTGTGTCGATCTTTGCTCTTGTGTAGGGCCTAAACTTGTGCCTTGTGTAGGTATGTCTAAGTTCCTTATATAGGTCATAGAGTCGACCTTGTGTAGGTTGTAAAGGTTAGAGGTGAACCTGATTTAAAACCTCCATTAGTGAAATCCGGTACACTCAAGGGTTTAGTACGTCCATCGGGAGTGTAGAAGGCACATAGCCAAACCACTATAAACGAATGTGTTTGGGATCGATATTTGCATATTCATTTATTTTTGCTTACTTTGAATGATTACATGAAACATGATAACATGAATGTTTAGAATTGTTAAGAATCACATCCCACACACATTGTCACATTATTCATTCATCATAGATTGATTGCTAAATCATGTTTAAATATTAAGTAGTCTTGTGTTTAGATCCTCTACTTGACTTGGAAGCCATTGGAGTTAAAGTATATCTTGATAGTCGCACATTATATCAAGATCGGGTTAATAGGATTTTTAATTATCAAGAAAAGTTTATAAAGTCCTATTCACCCCCCTCTAGGACACTTTCACCTATTCTAATTTCTACTACTGCGGTCCTTATCGCAATTTCACACCTTCGACTGGTCAAGCCACGACTGGTCGAGCTGAGCCCAAAATTGGTCAAGCTTATGAAGGACTGGTCGAGCCAGAGCTAGGACTGGTCGAGAGTCATCCAAATTCACTTCAAAACTCTGATTTTCTTCATTCTCAACTTAATTTTCTTAGATCTTTGGTGTATGCATTCTTCATTCTTAGTTTCATCAGATCCAATCTTGGCTTTAGTGATTTTTTAGCGTTAAATCCATACTTTTAGCATCCTTTTCAATCCAAGCTCTTGAATTCACCTTGCAACACAAACATGATTAAAATAGAACATTAAGCATTATCATGTTCATAAAACGAAGTAATAGATGGGGTCTAATATGCAATATTTGACCCTCAACACCATCCCCAACTAACATTTCCTATTCCCGAGCAAAGTATGCGAAAAATGAACTTTAATGCGTAATGTTCAAACCTTTTTTAGAAAACAATCTTTTGTGTAATCAAGTATGAATGAGTAGACAAAAGATGAGAGATTGAGATTTTGAAAGACCTAGAGTTGAATGACATAAGCAATCAATCAAATAAGTCCTTTATCCCTTAGGTCAGATCATAGTTCGCATATCAAGTTTTTCAAAGTGCTCAATGAAAATACTATCTTTTCAAAATGTTAGCTATGCTCATCTCTTCAAGATTGGTTGAAAACATAAGTACTGATTCCGAACTTATCCCCTTTTCCTTTTTTTTTTTCAGTTTTTGATTTTATATCGATGGTCATTTGTATTTATTCCTCTTCTTTAGACATTACATCCTTTTCACAGACATTTTTCATTCCCCTCAAAGATGTTGTCATTCTTCATTCTTTATGACCTCTTTGTCGATCTCCTATTTTTTAACTAGTTCTTTCTTCTTTTAAGGTGGATAAAATTCTCTATACTCGGTTCTCAATATCTTTCAATGATCATCATACTAACAATAAGAAATTATAGTACTATTCACTAAAAACATTATAAATAACATAATATTCAAACTTACACTTAATCAATTGAATATAAGAACCATAAGTGATAGGTTACTTAGTTACTCCAACTCCAACAATTCAAAATTCAATTTATCTTATTGTCATACTCAAAACAGTCTTAAATACACAACTTATCGCTTTTCAAATAGATAAACATTAAAAATTTGATCAAAACTAGGAAAATACTGATTAGGTTACCTAATCTCCCATCCCTATCACGCCCCAAACTCGGAAGTTGGGCTCACAAAATTTCCAATCACAGAATCCGGTGCCAACAGCCACCGTAGCACCCCATTCTCAGCTCCCAGCGCGCATACGCCAGATTCCGATCATAGGACTACAAGGAAGATTTTTCAACGTACATTTATCTCATATGAAGCATAACCACAAGTTTACCCAATTTATAAAAGCAACATCATCATCACATATCCAGTAATATAAATACTTGAATACAGTGTTGTAAGGAAAATACATATATAGAAAAATCAAAGCTCCAGAAGAGAGTTGCACACTCCAAGCTCAACGCTGTTGTGACCTATCGCCACCTGCAGACATCTATCATGCATAAGCTTATAAAAAGCTTAGAGGGTGGTGTAAGTGTGTGCACAAAGTAAGTGTCAAGTATACAATACAGAGTAAAAAGAAGTACTGACAAGTCCATGAATATCATCAGCCTTATCCAGGCTATGTGATGTAAAAATATAATAAGCCAATATCATATACTGAGAATGCAATACAATATACAAATCCTGACGAGTCCACGAATGCCGTCAACCTCATTTAGGCCATATAAATGTAGAAACGTAGCAATCCATAATACTATATGCCGCGGATGTAATGCAATATGCGGTGAGAACGAAATGACCAAGCTGGAGTGTGAACTCGGGATGATAGTATGTAGTATCACAGGCTACGGAGTCCATCACAAGGGACTTCTATCCAAACTAGTCTCATACCTAAATTTGGATAGATAGACTCAATGTGGTAAACTCTTGACCTCAGGTTGGTCGCGCACCCCAACTAAAATCCTGGCCATTACAAAGGTACACATATCAAATTAGTTATTCACCACTAGCCCTAGTGGATAGTGAGTGAATGAATGACTGAGTAAGATGCTGAGTATACAACTCCTGCTTAATAAATCCACATATCAGTACCGTACATCCATGGGAACATCACCGGGGTCTATTAAACTCTACGCCAGCTTATCACCGCTATCCGAGCGTACAACTTGTTAAGTAGAAGAGACCTCACTATCTGCCTGCCAAAATCGGGCTCGGCTCGTCGATAGCAGACCCATTCCTCAAGCTTGTTAAAATCAACCTGGATATTGCCCCCTCACTTAGGCGAGTAAGGTCACACCCCCTCCTAACCGACCATGGCACAATAGGAGACGCGGCCTACTAGTATACAGCCCTTATATGCTCATATGTATCCACTCGGTCTAGACATTGGGGTGTCTCAGAGCCACATAGATTTAGGGATTTTCACTTAGGGACATCTATGACACCTGTATGATAGAATCAAACACTTTCGGTGTCTTATCTGGCCATCCACGATATGTCTGTGGAGGTCACGACCCTAATGTCGCTAGGGTGCATGGAGGTCATGTCACAAAATGCGAGATGCATGAGTCATACCATCCATTCATGCAGCAATCCTGCGAGTATCGTGCGCTCATGTGGGCAACTCCGTCTCTCAAGGAGTCCCATAAACAACCTGCCCTATGGCATATGCAATGGTCAACCACATCTCATAACAAATATGTAGATGATGCATATGGGCATGTATCATGATGCTATGCTGTCACATACTCATAATCGGTATCGATAACCGGCACCAATAATCGGCATCGATAATCGGCCTCGATAATCAGTCTCAATAATCAGCATCGATAATTAGCCTTGACAATCGACCTTGATAATCGGCCTAGACAATCAACTTAACAAAGGAGCCTAAGGGAAGGTCACAATGTGGACATTTAACCATCATCGCCCATCAATGTGGACATTTAACCAACATTGCTCCCCAAGAGTGGCCCACATTGGGCCAAACGTCTAGTGGGCCCATGGCCTCACAAATGGCCCAATATACTTCACCATGGGCCTCTCTCAAGAACCTAATATACATCATGATGCCCCTCACTTATGGGCTACATATGCATCACATTGGGCCTCGCTCATGGACCTCATCTACATCACAATGGGCCTTACTAAATGGGCCGGAAATACATAACAATGGGTCTCATCATATGGGCCAAAAATACATCACAATGGGCCTTACCAAATGGGCCAAAACTACATCACAATGGGCCTTACCAAATGGGTCAGAAATACATCACAATGGGCCTCATCATATAGGCTAGAAATACATCACAATGGGCCTTACCAAATGAGCCAGAAATACATCATAATGGGCCTCATCATATGGGCCAAAAATACATAATAATGGGCCTTACCAGATGGGCCGAAAGTACATCACAGTGGGCCTCATCATATGAGCCGCAATTGCATCAAGGTGGGCCTTAACGGATGGGCCACAAATATATCAAGATGGGCCTCATGGATGGGCCGCACCAATGGACCTCAAGTGAGAGCTTGGATTATACAAAAAATCATTTCAATAGTTGCAGGTGTAACATGTGTATCACTGTACACTATCATTCTATGGGGCACATGGCTCACTAATGATGATCGGCACTGTTGAAACATTGTCCATGTAAATCAGCACTGTCCAAACATTGTCCATGTAAATCACCACTGTCCAAACATTGGACATGTAAATGACCATTGTCCAAACATTGTCCAGCACCGTCCAACAGAATCTCGACGGAGTGGATGAAATACATTATGGTGGTGTGCATGGTCCAGATGGGACCCACAGATCTTGTTGATGTTGATGTAGCAACTGCTGCTGTTGCTGTGACCTGTTGGCCCACCGTCCAGACTTGCTGGATGGTGCAGGTAAGACCTATACATCATGGTGGGTGCCACACAGCAGTGGATGGTGTGGATCTCACACACCAGAGAGGTAGGTCCCACATACACATGGCCCACCGGGGCTTGCTGACATCATAAACATCTATATAGCTGATGCAAGTACACCGACTAACCTGATTCCCATAACAGGTGGGTCCCACATGCCACGTGGATGGTTGGGATCAAACCCATACCTCATGATCCGACCCACACTGGTAAACGTGGATCCAACAGCAGATGTTGTTGCGTCAGATGTGCAGATGGACAGTGTGAATGCTGCACACGTGCAGTGAATGGAGGCCACAAATGGACGGTTTGGATGTAATATATACATCGTGCTGCAGTCATAGTATAGCAACTACATAGCTGATGTGAGGTACTCTCGCCAGTTTGCTTCCCACCGTCCAGAGATTAGACGGTGAGGATACAACATATCCATCATGGTAGGGCCCACACATCCCATCCAGATGGACGACGCTGATATACAAAACATACATTAAGGTGGGATTTCCACCGTCTGGATGATGGATGGCATGGATAACATCATGCATCAAGGTGGGCCGCACATCGAAGGGAGACAGGGATAAGAGAGAAGGAGAGAGAGAGAGAGATAAACGTGAGAAGCGGAGGGACCCCGTCACTATGGGTCCCTCTCTATCCAATGCATACATCAAGATGGGCCCCACCATAAGTGGGCCCTCAAATCATCAAACCAAATGTTTATGAACACCCACCTTTGATCATGGATTTCTCCTTCCATCGTTGCGTTCTAGAGCTCCAAGGGATGCATTTCAACAGTTGAGATGATCTTTAGAGGGTGGGATGAGGTGGTAGGAAGGTGGGCTATACTAGCTTTTCCTCTTCTCCCATGGCTTGGACGTTGGGTTGCTTGGGAGAATGAGAGAGAGAGAGAGATGGGTGTACTTGATAGGTAAGGGTTATAAGAGAGAGAGTTGACTTTGGGGATGGTGTTGTACTTGACATTTTATGTGTGATGTGTACTTAATTAGTGGAATATATTCTCTTAGAATTTACAACGAGCGGCATTTTCCTCGAACTGAACGCGGGCCCACATCTCTTGGCCCGAGTATCTCCTTAGCAGGCGAGACGTGGCGTCGCAACCATGGTGACGGTGCGGTCGCAAGGATATAAGTCTCGAGTTAAGCCAACTCTGGAATATGGGATACGTCTCAGGATATTGCATAAAAGCCAGTTACAGATCGCGGGTTGCCAGAATTCAACAAGGAGGATCATAGAAGTCTAAGGAACAGTACAGGCTAGGATACGGGTCTCACAATTTCCAACCTAAAATCTACATTGTCCTCTATGTAAAAGAAATAAGCCTGATTTGCAAAAGTACAACGTAATTAGAAGAGAAGTGATGGAAAGCTAGTACCTGAAGAAGAGATTTTGCAGCTTTTCCCAAAGGATCTCAACGTGAAGGTGGGTTAGCACAAGAGTTACTCAACCAAAAATAAACTATCCTAAAATGGTGGAAGCAAACTATCCTAAGCAGCATAAAGCCAACTATCCTAAAATGGCAGAAAGTCACAAATTTTACTCAAAACTGAGAAAATACTGATTAGGTTACCTAATCTCTCATCCCCAACCTAAAATCTACATTGTCCTCTATGTAAAAGAAATAAGCAGGATTTGCAAAAGTACAACATAATTCAAAGAGAAGTGATGAAAAGATAGTACCTGATGAAGAGATTTTTAGCTTTTTCAATGGATCTCTTCATGAAGGTGGGTTAGCACAAGATTTAATCAACCAAAAAATAAAATATCCAAAAACAGCAGAAGCAAACTATCCTAAGCAGCATAAAGTCGACTATCCTAAAATGGCAGAAAGCAATAATCCTAACTACTCCATCAGATTAAGAGATCAATCCTGATAAACAGGATCATTTAGAGGTATGAACATGTCCTCTGAATCAAATTTCTCAACAAATGGCTTTAATCAATGTCCATTTACTTTGAATTCATTGTTATTATTTGGATTTTGAATCTCGGCAGCCCCATGAGGATCAACATTAGTAATAGTGAAATGACCAGTCCAACGATATCGGAGTTTTCCCGAAAAGAGATGTAATCGAGAATTATACAAGAGGACTTTCTGACCTAGTGTGAATGATTTACAAAAAATATGTTATTCATGAAACACCTTCATCCTGTCCTTGTAAATTCTCAAGTTCTCATATGCATCATTCTGGATTTCATCAAGCTCATTCAATTGAAGTTTGCGTAGTGAGCCAGCGTTGCCTAGATTAAAATTCAAATTTTTGATCCCCCAATAGGCTCTATGTTTCAACTCCACAAGAAAGTCGCAAGCTTTATCATAGACAAGTCTAAAGGGAGACATTCCAATAGGGTCTTAAATGAGGTACGGTAAGCCCATAAGGCATCGGTTAATCGAACTGACCAATCCTTATGGTCAGGGTTAATCATCTTTTTCAAGATATGTTTAATTTACCTATTGAAAATCTCAGCTTGCCCATTTGTTTGTGGGTGATATGGAGTGCTAACCTTGTGAGAGATGTCATATTTCTTCATTAAATTCGCGAATGGCCTATTACAAAAATGTGAGCCTCCATCACTAATGACGGCTCGAGGCGTTCTGAACTGGGAAAAGATGTTCTCTTTTAAGAATTTAATGACCGTTTAATGGTCATTATTCCGGCACGGAATTGCTTCGACCCATTTAGTGACAGTTTATGATGAGCAAAATATATAAATTTCTAAAAGATTGGGGGAATGGTCCCATGAAATCAATGCCCCAGTAATCAAATGCTTCAATGATCAGAATGGGGTTAAGAGGCATCATATTTCACTAGGACAATGCTCCCAACTTCTGACAATGCTCACAAGCTTTGCAAAACTCATGAGTATCCCTGAACATACTGGGCCAATAAAAGCCATACTGCGGAATCTTGGCCGTGGTCTTTTTAGCAAAAAAGTGACCACCACAGGCCTGAGAGTGACAGAAGGAGATGACACTTTGATCTTCATTGTCTGACACACATCTCCTTAAGATTTGGTCTGGGCAATATTTAAATAAATACGGATCATCCCAGAAAAACTTACGAACCTCAGCGAAGATTTTTTTCTTATCTTGCACAGTCCAATGTGTCGGCGTGAAACCTGTAACAAGATAATTAGCAATATCAGCACAGCAAGGTGAATGGGAGACTTTGAACAATTGTTCGTCAGGGAACATATCATTTATATGTGTTGCCTCAAGGGAATCAGAGAGATCGAGGCGGGAAAGATGACCAGCCACTACGTTCTCTACTCTCTTTTTATCTTTTATTTCCAAATCAAATTCTTTGAGTAGGAGGATCCATCTTATCAGGCAGGGCATAGCATCATTCTTAGAAGGAAGATAAGTGAGTGCCGCATGATCCGTGTAGATGATGATCTCGAATCCGATCAAGTAGGACCTAAATTTGTCCAAAGTAAACACTATGGCTAAGAGTTCCTTTTCCGTAGTAAAGTAGTTCATTTAGGTAGGATTTAGAGTTCTACTTGCATAATGAATAACGTAGGGCTTCTTGTCTTTTCTCTGCCCTAGGACTGCTCCCAGAGCATAGTCAGACACGTCACACATAAGTTCAAAAGGAAGGATCCAATCATGTGGCTATATGAAAGGTGCAGTGGTTAACATGCCCTTAAGCTTAGTAAAAGCTTCCTAGCATTGCTCAGTCCACTCAAATGGTGCATCCTTTTGAAGTAGATTACATAAAGGATGAGAGAGGTGATTAAAGTCCGTTATGAATCTCCTATAAAAATTGGCTCGTCCTAGGAAGGATCGTACGTCTCATAAGTTTTTAGGTGGAAGCAGGTTAGAGATAGGATCAATTTTAGCCTTATCTACCTTAATTCCCTTGGACGAGCTGATATGTCTAAGGACAATTCCCTTACAAACCATGAAATGACACTTCTCCCAATTGAGTACCAAATTCTTTTCTTCATATCTTTTTAACACACATTTAAGATTCTCTAAGTAATCACTGAAAGATAGACAAAAGACAGAGAAGTCATCCATGAAGACCTCTAGATATTGTCCCACCATGTCAGAAAAAGTACTCATCATACATCGTTGAAAAGTGGCGGGGGCATTACAAAGTCTGAATGACATCCTTCAATAAGCAAAGGTGCCAAAGGGACATGTCAATGTGGTCTTTTCCTGATCTTTAGGGGCTATCTATATCCGGTTGTAGCCCAAATACCCGTCAAGGAAACAATAGTATGACTGACCAGCTAGCCTTTCCAAGATTTGATCAATGAAGGGCAAAGGAAAGTGGTCATTCCTTGTAACGGTATTCAAGTAGTAACTCTAGCTGGCACAAGTTCATTGTCGACATTAGCTACGATGGTGATTCTGGACTTCTTAGGAACCGCCTGAGTTGGACTCACCCATTAACTATCAAATATAGGGTATATGATATCCACATCTAATAGTTTAAGAACCTTGGCCTTAACCACTTCCTTCATGTGTGGATTTAGTCTACGTTGTGATTGTCGAGAGGTCTTCACATTATTCTTAAGATAAATGTGGTGAGTACAAATCGAAGGGTCAATTCCCTTGACGTCCGTAATTGACCATCCAAGGGCTCTCTTATGATCAATGAGAGTAGAGATGAGCATACTCTCTTGTTCTTGATCAAGGTGGGTAGAAATCACCACCGGGCATATCTCATCTTGGCTTAAATAGACATATTTCAAATCAGAGGGCAAAGGTTTTAGGTCAAGCTTCAGTGCCTTGAGGTTAAACAGTAGAGGCACTACATTAGTTTAAGGCAATTCTTCAAATTGTGCCCTCCATCAATTAACTTCAAGTACCAACACGGTTTCCAGCATGGTCCCCATCTCACTAATCACGTCATCATCAAAATCATGGGAGTGGCCCAGACACGTTTTTAGAGGGTCAGAGGATAAGGTCAGAAGTGCTCTATCTTCCATGAAAGAATTAATCAGGTTAATATCATGGAAATCGTTTTCATCCTCTAACTATTTACCTGTATTGAAAAATATATTCAACTCCAATGTCATATTTCCAAAAGAAAAACTCATGACTCCATTCCTACAATTAATGATTGTGTTTGATGTGGCAAGAAAATGGTGACCAAGAATGACGGGAATTTGAGTGCTCATGTCCATGATGGGTTGAGTATCCAAGATGGTAAAATCTACCGGGTAATAGAATCTATCAACCTGGGCCAACATATCCTCAATTATCCCTCTCAGTACATGAACTGATCGATCAGCAAGTTGTAATGTATAACGGGTTAGTTTCAATTCACCTAAACCTAGTTATTCTTATACTGAGTAAAGAATCAGATTTACACTCGCTCCTAAGTTAGGAAGTGCGTGCTCAATCCGGTAGTTCCTAATTACACAAGCGACGGTTGGGCTACTAGGATATTTGTATTTCTGTGGCACATCTTGCTTTAGGATGGAACTCACTTTTTCAGTTAAGAAGATTTTCATTTGAATATTTTGTCATCTTTTGGTCGTACACAAGTCTTTCAGAAATTTAACATATGAAGGTATTTGTTTAACCGCATCTAGTGGAGGAATATCGACCTTCACTTGTTTCAACACCTCTAAAATGTCCTGAGAGTTAGAGAGAGGTTTTGGTGCAATCAACCGTTGGGCAATGGGGCAATCGGCTTGCCTTGAAGTTTCGGTTCCAATTCTTGTGGAGCAGTGCTAGGTCTAATCATTATTGTCCTCTTCCGGGTCCTTAGGCTTTTCAGCCCTTGTCGGAATAGATTTGTCAATTATCTTCCCACTCCTAAAAGTGGTGATAGACTTAACTTACTCCATTTGATTTGAAGATCTTGGATCACTTATTTCGTATTGAAGTTTAGGATTAGGGAAAGGTTAAAATGGAAGAATCTTTTTTTCCCAATTGAATTTTTTGTCTCACACCCTTGTATGGCCTTTGAAATATCTTGAAGGGTTTGCAATATACCCTAAGTGATAAGCTCTTGGTTTTGAATATGTTTTAGAACCGAATTCTCTTGAGGTTTCACTTGATTTGGAATTTAATTGAAAACACCTTGAGGACTAGCAGTTTGTCCATTCCTCCAACTAAAGTTTAGATGATTTCTCCAATTAAGATTGTATGTATTAGAGGTAGGTCCATTGAAAGGTCTTTGGTAATTTTTCACGGCATTAGATTGTTCATTCAGCACCTCTTGAAAGGCAGGTATTGTTAGACAATTTTCAGTTGTGTGAACGTTGCAAGCACAAATACTGCAAACGGTTTCCTTAACCTTATCCTTATTTAATTTCATGGCCTCGAATTTCCTTATGAGATTAAACACTTTAGCATTGATATCTTCATCCTCTTTCAGAAGGTATAATCCACTCCTCTCCTTTGATTGAGTGGGCTTAGAAGTGATGCTTGATCTTAGGTAAGTGTCCCATGATTGTGCATTTTCAGCAAGTCTGTCCAAGTAGTCGTACACATCATCGACATTTTTATTCATGAATTCCCCATTGCACATTATCTCAACCAATTGGCGCATGGAAGATGTCAATCCATCATAGAAAATTTATGTAATGCGCCATGTTTAAAAACTGTGTTGTGGGCATAAACTGACAAATCCTTGAATCTCTCCCAACATTAGAAGAATGTTTCATCCTTCTTTTGGGCGAAGTTCATGATTGACTTTCTAAAGGTGTTCATTTTATGATGTGGAAGAATTTTCTTTATGAACTCCCTTATCATGTCATTCCATATGCCAATAGATCTGGGACATAGTAAATGCAACCACGTCTTAGGTTTCTCTTTCAAAGAAAAGGGAAAGAGTATCAGTCTGATGGTGTCCTCAGACACGTTTGGAAAATATATAGTTATGATCTCATCAAACTCTTTCAAGTGCAAATATGGACTTTCAAATTCAAGTCCATGGAATTTTGGAAGGAGTTGGATCACCCCTGGCTTGATATCTGTGTCATGTATTTTCTGAAAAAACCATGCATGAGGGTGTGCTCACCCCTGCCGGTTGTAAATAACTCACAAAGTACGAGGCTGGGGTACTTGACGCACCTCATTCTCATCCTAGACTTCCTCAACCCTAGGTTGAGGTTGTCTTCCCGGTTGATTAGCCAGTTGATTTGCAGCCATAACCTCAATTAACTCTGAGGATCTCGAGTGGTGACTAATCCTATGATGGATAAATAACCACTCAACCAATCCTCCTTCACTCAAAAGACATTAAGTGTTATCATGGACCCACTTGGGCATGAAACACTCTCAACCCTCAATTTTAGATTCTAACCTAAACCTAAAAGAGAGAGAGGAAATAGAATCTTAAAAATAGAAAGAGAGAGGGAATTGGAAAGAAGTTACCAAATTAAAAGTTCCAAATAAAAATCCTGCAAAATAAAACAAAACAAGTCAGTTTCTAAAAAAGAAAAATAGAAAGTTTCTAAAAAGTTAAATTCTAAAATCAAATTAGGTAAGTTTCTAAACCTAAAATTAGAAAGTAAGTTAGTTTCTAAAAATAAAATAAAATAATCCTAAAATTAGAAAGTTTCTAAAAAAAGAAAACAAACCCTAATCCTAAAAATAAAAAACCCTAATCTTAACCTAATTCTAAAACTAGCAAGTCTCAGAAAAACGCAACCGTTAATCCCTGACAACACTGCCAAAAACTTGTTCACAATCCCAAGTGTAGGGTCACGATGTAGTAATAATCTCGGTGAGACCGAGGTCAAATCCGCAGGGACTAATCTCGTGTGTTTCCTGAAAGCAACTAGAAGAAGAACTAGAAAAAGATGAAAACCTAAATCTTAAATATTTGAGAGTAATTGTGAGAAATTTAAAATTAAAAAAAAAAAAAAAAAAAAAAAAAAAAAAAAAAAAAAACTTAAGAAATTCAAAGGTGTGAAACTAGGGTTTTCAAGGATCCACTTGTAGAGATCAGGGAGATCGATGCTTGATTTAAGTCGCACGATTGGAATCGAAGTTCCATCCTATCCAATTGGAAGATATCTCAGTAAAATCAAATCTGAACATCCCTTGACCTAGTTCTCAATGGATTAGAGGTGTGAGCACTAGAAGTGATTCCATCACAAAACCATGCCCAGGAGGCAAGGCAAACAACAACAATTTACCAATCCCATAACCAATCTGGGAGAATCATGAAAGTTAGGGATGATTCCATCATCCAACCATGCCCAAGGGATGATGGTGAACAACAGGATTTCCTAATTTCACAATCTCAAATACATGAAAAGAACATACTCAATGCTATCGTAGATCTATTGTAATTTAAGTCACAATAAACCATTAAAAACTGAAAGTATTCCTTATAATCAAACTAGAGTCAAAGGAATTCAATATAAACATGAATCATAGCAATAGAAACATCCCATTACGCTACAAGCTTCACCTCTTAGCTCTAACTAAGAGATTTATCCAACCATATAAATGATTAAACTAGAATCTCTTAATAAAAGCATAAAAACAACTAAGGAAAAGGAAGAAAAACTCTTGGCGATGGCTTCTCCACGGTTTTTCTCCACTCCTCAAACCCTAGATGATGCTTAGGGATGCCCTAGGGACCCCTATTTATAGTTTTAACCCTTAAACTTTCACACCACATAAAAATTTTCAGAAACTGCCTCAAATTACATAACGGTTGATTGGTCGTGGGACATCCTCAACCGGTCGTGGGCCGTCCTCGACCGGTAGAGGGACTTCTTTGACTGGTCGAACAATATGAAGATTTAAAAGTTTTACACGCTAGAGTTCGAGTTGATCACCTACGACCGGTCGAGCCTCGACTGGCCGAGCCGAGCCCAGGACCGGTCGAGCCTACGCAGGATTGATCGAGCCGAACTGGTCGAGAGTTACGCAAATTCACTTCAAAACTCTGATTTTCTTCATTACTGACTTAATTTTCTTAGATCTTTGGTGTGTGCATTGTTCATTCTTGGTTTCATCAGATCCAATCTTCGCTTTAGTGATTTTTTAACGTTAAATCCATGCTCTTAGCATCCTTTTCAATCCAAGCTCTTAAATTCACCTTACAACATAGACATGATTAAATAGAACATTAAGTATTATCATGTTCATAAAATAAAGTAATAAATGGGGTCTAATATGCAATATTTGACCCACAACACCAATCCAGCTATTTTAACCTTCACATACATTCCCTTTTATGAATATGACCATTTGAAACAATTTCCACCTATAGATTAAGCCATCCGACCGTTATAGCTTCACGAGTCACAAGATAACCCCACTACTTAGGGTTATAACCAATCTAAAGCTGTAAACCTGCCCCAAATTTTGGGTCGAACCTTAATATAAGCTGACAAAGCAAATCAATGGAATATATCTGTTGAGATTATCTAGGTGGACCCCACTCCAGGTGGTGTGTGTACATAGCAAGAGTACACATGCGCTGTACTAAACCAAGGGGAGAGGCCAAACCAAGTTTAACCTGCGAGAAACAAAGAATCCTCCTTCTTCCCATTTTTCCTACCGTAGGGAATTCAAACGGACGCTGCTGCTACCGTTCATGGCCCACTAGCATGCTAGATAAATGATTTGAGCCATCCATCAAGAGCGGATGAGACCTTCAACTAATACGCAACAAGCGTCACAGGGAAAGGATCATAAATTGCCCTCACTCTGCTAGACGTTTGGATCATCACCGCGAGATCAACTCGAAATGCCACACTGATCTTAAATTAAGAACATGTCCTCGTAGGCCTAAATGCCACGACGAAGCTAATAGAAGGAGTGGATTTCGTAGACATTTGTGATTGTGGACCCCACCGATAACGCAAAACTAACCCGTCCACAACAAACGCGAACGACAGGAAATCTGGAGCGGACCAAGCATCTCTACATGTTGGACAGCCCACCTCTGGATCATAGTTTCGATCTAGACCATCCAAACCCCTGCAAGGAGAATTTTGACCACTTCCAAGAAGTTGAATTGAAAGGATCGGATCTAGGGGCACTCTAAGCTCGATCGTTACACAAGGCACCTTCTTTATTCTCATTGCGCAGGAAATAGAGGTGCGTAAACCAGACCTACAAGAGCTTTCGCAGGAAGAATGTGGAAGGCTCACTGCACCTCTATAAGAAGGCATCTCGTCCAGCGTTTGGAGGAGGTACCGCAAGGAGGAAAGGAAAGAGAGAGAGAGAGAGAGAGAGAGAGAGAGAGAGAGAGAGAGAGAGAGAGAGAGAGAGAGAGAGAGAGAGAGAGAGAGAGAGAGAGAGAACGAGAGAAGACAGAAGAGCGTTCGGCTAGCACTGCTAAAGTCTAATAGGATTCGAGCTCGACTAGAGATTTTGGCCGTCACCGGTAGTAAGGATGAAGAAAGGAGAAATCGAGTGGGTGCACCAACTTACAAGTTTGCTGCCCAAACTCACGTCAGGTCTGATCCCAAATTTCCCTTCTAACTTCTATTTTTTCACTGCTTCTTTTCATAACAACGGTGGTGGAGAATTCCACCTTGACTGATAGGGTTGACTTGGTGGAAGAACATACCGAAACTCACGGTCTCTAAATGAAACGCATAAGCAAACAAGACGTTCAATCATACCTCAACTAAGATTTCCATTCGATTTAGTTAAATTTAATGCTATCATAAGTCAGGACTTAGCCTAATCTTAATAAGTTCAAAACATCTAAATTAGGATAAAGTTGTGTTGTAAGGTGCTCCTGTCATCCAACACTGGTAATAGATAAGCAAGATAACCCAAGGTTAGGGTTTTATTCCTTTAAGCTTATAATAATTTAAGTGATATGCGTTATCTTGCCTTTTAGATACTCTGTTTTCATGATTCTATGATTCTCTTTCTGCAATTGTTCAATTTACCATCAACACTTATTTACCCCTTTGGGAATTATGATATGATGATTATTTACAAGTGATCTTTATGAATTTATGTGGAGCGATGGATATAGGTCTTGCCCTTGCCTTTATCAATTTGTTGAGATAGCCCTTGTTACTCTTCTCCTTATTGAGTTGGCCATTGCCATTCTTCTATTTTTTGAGTTATCCATTGCTGCTCTCCTTTTATTGAGTTGACAATTGTCACTCTCATCTTTGTGAGTTAACCATCATTACTCTCTTCCTTACTTTACTAGACTTATGTTATTTACCTTTAAGGCTTGGGCATG
Source organism: Magnolia officinalis (assembly GCA_021015155.1). Lineage (NCBI taxonomy): Eukaryota > Viridiplantae > Streptophyta > Magnoliopsida > Magnoliales > Magnoliaceae > Magnolia > Magnolia officinalis. The sequence continues at coordinate 42,460,333 of JAJHSJ010000004.1, read as the reverse complement.
TGTCTTGATATCATAGAACCCACATGATTTAATTTTTGTTCTCTATAAGTGCAAGTGTTGTGCTAAGAAGTATCACAACTAGTGATTCAAATATTTTATCATGGACGTAATGCACTCTAGGTAGAGACCCTCTTGGTCAACACGTAATTCCATGGGTTTTGGGTAGTGGTGCATAATCGATGTAATTAATTCGCAATGCATGTTACATCACTTCTAGAATTGGATGTCGCAAATAGTCGCTCCATGAACAAATCGTGTCATGTAATTCATCTGACTCATATGTTGTGCTGCCTCAAGGTGTTCACATAAATCCACGGTATCATTGGACATACTGGTGAATACCATAGTGTGAGAATGCGGGTCGAGTAGAGTTTCTATGAATCATATTCGACATTATAATGATCACTATGTAAGATGAGTCGCACACACTTTGCTAGGCACACATCTCATGTAAGTTGTTTGCGCATGCTGATACCCCTCATAGCAGTGATATATCAGAACCCTTACATTGCTTTCATAAATATCTGGAATTATTGTTGATCTTAAAGGATAACTATCACTATGAGTAGGGCATTGACCCTCTCCAATTATATAGATGATGCGGGTGACGTAAAGGTTGAGGATCCAAAAGATTAGCCTCCGTTAGAAGACTTTACGAAACAAAATAGGAAATTTTGTATATGATTTATTTATACTTCCGCCATGCAAATCAGATATTGTGATAAGCTCCCATCGTGAGAGCATTTGACAATTTATTTAATTATGGAATGAGAAATGTAGTTAATTTTATTCTTATGAATGATTACTATCACGAGTGTAACTGGATGTGATCTAGATGAGGGAAATCTCAAGGCTAGCCCTGGAGACATCCACTTCTTATAATGTTAACACCCGATTTCCTCGAGCACAATTATAACATCTGGCCATAAAAATTCGGGATGTTACACTAACTGCCTTCGGCTAACCCAACATAATTCGGGTAAGTTTACAAATTGACATTAATTTTACGTGGTAGGTTTGGCCACCACAACATTGGGTTCGGCAAGCCAAACATGTCCGCTCGGCCAGCCTAACTATGTTCAATCAAGTTTTCAGCATGCAATCTCTTCGGATCTCAAGGAGATTTGGCCAACCAAATCTTAGCCTGAGCTAGCCAAATTTTTTAAAGATCTTATCTCACGAAATCTATTCACAACTCTAAGTGCAGGGTTGCAATGTAGTAATAATCTCAGTGAGACCAAGGTCGAATCCACAGGGACTAATCTCGTGAGTATTCTAAAAGCAACTAAAAGTAGAACTAGAAGAAGATGTAAACATAAATCTGTAAGTGTAAAGAGAGTAATTGTGAATTGATTAACTAAAACTTGTAAATTTAAAGATGGGAACTAGGGTTTCCAAGGATCCACTTATAGCAATCTGGGAGATTTATGCTTGATTCAAGGACACAACTGGAATCAGAGTCTCATCTTATCCAATTGAAAGATATCTCAGTAAAACCAAATTTGAACTTCCTTTGACCCAATTCTCAATGGATGAGTGTTGTGAGAACTGGAAGTGATTCCATTACAAAACCATGCCTATGAGATAATGGCTCACAATAGAATATACTAATCTCATAACCAAACATAAGAGAATCATGAAGATTAGAAGAGATTCTATCATCCAACCATGCCCAAGGGATGATGGTGAAAAATAGGATTTCCTAATTTCACAATCTCAATATATGAAAAGAACATACTCAATGCTATCGTAGATCTATTGTAATTTGAGTCACAACAAACCATTAAAAACTGAAAGTATTTCTTAAGAATCAAACTAGAATCAAAGAGAGTTCAACATAAACATGAATTAAAGCAATAGAAAACATCTCATCATGCTATAAGCTTCACCACTTAGGCCTAGCTAAGAGGTTTAGCTAACCATAGTCATGATTGGAACTAAAACCCTAAAAGAAAGCATCAAAAACTAAGGAAGAAAGAAGAAAATTGCTACACAATGGCTCTCCGCCTTGTACATGACTCATCTAAACCCTAGATTGATTTAATAGATCCCCAGGGATGCCTTGGGGACTCCTATTTTTATTTGTGCAACACCTCCTTTCTCACCTCTTTAGAAAAATCTGGAAACTACCTCAAATTTACGCACTCTGCGTAACTTCGCACGATTCATTCGATGACATCGAATAGGCTTCAATGTCATCGAAGGTGTCTTTTATATGTGCTTTTTCCATGCTTTTGTAGCTTCATCCGGACTTTTCAACCTTCGATGTCATCGAAAAGGCCTTCGATGTCATCGAGCATTGTTCGAGGAATCGATAATGTGTCCAAAATAATCCAAAGAGTTAATCCAATTTCTTCAATAAATTCGATGTCATCAAAGAGACCTTCGATGTCATCGAATAGATCTTCGATGCCATCGAGGAGTGCTTCAAGTAATCGAAAATGGTGCCCAATATGTCTAGCGAGTTTTACTGAAATTCAACAGAAAATTCAATGTCATCGAGTAGGTCTTCGATGTCATCGAGTAGAGCTTCGAGTCATCAAAAAATGTCTTCAATTTGTCCAGTGACCAACTTAATTTTCTTTCATAAATTCAATGTCATTGACCCGTGTTCGATGTCATCGAGTGTGTCCTCGATGTCATTGAATGATGTTCGATGACGCAGTCAATGTGTATTCCGCGCTTATTCTTTCAGCTTCGTTCCTTCTCCACATGGTTTTCTTGAATCTTGAGACCTTGAAATCTTCAATCTTTGTCTCATAAGATTCATTCTTTGCCATGATGATCTTTGAGTGTCAAGTCCATGCTTTTAGCACCTTTTCCAAACTAAGCTCTTAATTTCACCTTGCAACACAAACATGAGTAAAATAGGACATTAAGTAGTATCATGTTCGTAAAACCAAGATATAAATGAGGTTCAATATGCAATATTTGATCCTCAATAAAATCTGAAGATCCATTGGAACACAATCATTGATATTCAACCAACCAAATTTTCAAATCCTTTAGTTATAAATAGAGGCATTCTCTCACTCGTTTAACACACAAAATTCATTGAGAAAATTCTTTTGAACAAGAGTGAAAGCTAGGCTCTTCTTAAGCTATTTATACGGTAATTCTAATATTTGGTTAATTTATTTTATTCTCTTTCTCAAGATAGTTTTAATCATTTTTTTAATAAAGTCATCTATACTCTACTTAAGATTCAAGATAATAGAATCTGTAACTATAAGGGTTTTTCTTTTTATTGAAAACACATTAGATCCCTATATTCTTTTTGGGTAGAACTCATACATGGCTTTATCAATATCCTGAGAACGAAGATCGCTGCAATCAAGCTACAGTAACCTCTCCGTTCGCCATTGGAAGATAAGTACTCTATTTATATTTATTTCATTTAAGGTTTTTCTAAGATAGGTCGGAAATCTTAGCGATTTAGTTTGTAGTGATCCTGTGAAAATCACAAAGAGGGTTTTGTTGTGATAGCCTATGAAAACCACAAGAATTGTATAAAGTTATTAAGGTGACCCTGTGAAAACCTTAAAATAGTGAAAGCCAAAATTACAAGGGTAGTAATTTTGGGAGTGAAGTAGGTATGGGTTTAAGTACCGAACTACTATAATTCCTTTGTACATTGTGGTGATTGTTTTTTATTATTTATATGCTTATTTTGTGATTGATTAGATCTTGCTAACTTTGATATTTTGATTTTAAAGATGTCGTGAAATAAGGTTGTCTTGCCTAAATCTTTTAGGTGAAGGTTGTCTTATGAACTATTTAATATCAAGAATTCAATACTCTAAGCGCTTGAGTATATTTGTTTTATTATTTCGCATTGTATCGAAATATTTTATATTGTCCTATTCACTACCCCTTTAGGACTTTTATAGCTTGTTCTTTCACTTTTACTATATTTGATTTTAATGTACAAGAACCTTGATGGGAACTTTTATTAGGCCTGGCCAACTCACCTTTCATTGATGAAAAATAAACAGATGTAATCAGAGTTGAATAGTTAGCACAAGAGCCTGAAAACGCGGTTGAGCCAGTGAGTGACTCATAGGACACGTGGCCTTACCTTATGGAAAAAGAATCTGTTATGTTGGATTGACCATCATTTAATTACTTAAAATACAATGATTATTTATTTTTTGTTTAGTTATTAACTTGTAATATTTTAGTTGAGTTATTTTTAACTGATTATGGAAGATGTGAACTTGAAATTCTTAACTGAATATTGGTTTACCATGTTACTTGTTATTATAGTTATTGGATTTTTGGTAACGTTGTTTGTTTATTCTATTTGGTCTATTTTTTATGGTCATAGATATGTAATCCTTTTGGTTGAATGTTGAATGATGATGTTCAAATAGGTGGGTCCCTAGATGGTTTGGAAGTGGTGGGTCCTTAGATGGTTTGGAAGTGGTGGGTAATGGATGGATGGAACATACTTTTGACACCAATTATACTTAATGATTGCTTGTAATTTTACATATATTTTGTGGTTTAAGTACACTGAGTGTACGAGCTACGCCAGAGAACTCGAAACTGGCATGAGCACTTAATCTCCGAATTTCAGTCATGACATTTAGTGGCCCACAGGCAATCGGTATCCAGTCTCTGCTTGTTGTTGCTGAGAAAGAAATAATAGAATAAATTTTTTTTTAAAAAAAAAACAGAGAGAGAGAGAGAGAGAGAGAGAGAGAGAGAGAGAGAGACTTGGCATTTATAGCACAGAGTCGGGGTGAAAACCATTTTCTGAAGGACTCATCTTGAATATCGTGCTTGGCCTAAAGTCCTATGACGAATAAGCGTACGAGTTCAAAGGTGCACCTGGATGAAACCTCTGATATGTTGTATTTTGTTTCAAATTAATATTAAAATTTAAAATTCAAATATTTCAGTTTCCCTCCACATTTGAAATTTCTATTGATTTTGAGTTGTTGGTTTTGTCCCACATTGGATTTACCAAAGAAAATATTCATGTATATTAGTTAGGCTTTTTGCCTTAGGGCTCGAGCCCCATTCAGGGGGCATGTGAATTTGGTCCTATGAGGGGGCTATGCCAATAGCTCTAATCTATGCCATTGACCACACACGGGTGCGCTTCGAGCCGAGTCTGAGTCCGAGTACGTATCCGTGTTCACGTGCACGTGCACGACATGATGCAACGGACGGGCTGGGATGGGCATGGGCACAGGTTCGGACGCAAGTGCAGGTGTAGGTGTACTCGCGTGGGTGTGTGTGTGTGTGTGTGTGTGTGTGTGTGTGTGTGTATGGATACTCATGGGACTTTATTTACGAGTGTACTCGCACTTAAGTCTTTTCATTTTATACCAAAGAGATATGTCTGTTCAACTGGTCGCACCTGTTGGGTTTAAACCCAATAGACCGAACCCTTTCTAAAGGGTGCTTAATGCACCACTTCAGAGTTTATAAAAGGACAATATGAACAAATTATTTTATTCTCCTCTTCTAAAAAGTCTACGTTCTTCTAGTTTAAGAATTTTACTGAGTTTGTTGATGAGTCAACTCAACACTTTTGGTTTAAACTGCAAGTGGTTCGAGCCCATGTACAGTGAGTGCACTGCTTAGACCAGGTTATAGCCATTGTATCCTGGAGGTCGATTACTCTGGAAACTTGTTGCACTTGGGACGCTGTCCAAGGGGAGCAAATTCGATTTCATGCCAAGTAACTCACGTCACGCCTTAACTCAATTCAATAAGTCTTCTTGAAAAGGCCGAGCTAATGTCCAAGAGGGGGGGGGGGGGAGGGTGAATAGGATTATGTCAAATTAAAAAATAATAGCAAGATTTAAATAAATTAAATACAGATAACAATAGACAATCCCACAATGCTGAAATTAAATACAACCTCAAATGTACGAGTATTGAGAGGTTGATACAGATTTTATTCTAAGGACAACCTTACACCATAAAAACCAAGGGTTTATGGCAGGATAACCTTACTAGAACTGTTTGTGTATCAAAAACTCAAACTTGATACAGAGGAATAAATAAGTAAATAGCAAGGAAGGAAATCTAAGTTATTACAATATTTCCACACATCCACATAAGGATTACAGCATTCTCCACAAATGTAATAAGGGAAATTACAATCATCCACACAAATAAATAAACAATTAAACCACAAGATACAAAGAATTATAGTGGTTCGCTTGTGTGTACACCAACTATTTAGAAAAACAGCCACACAACTACTCCACTCCTAATATCCTCACATAGTGGATATTAGCGTTCACTATGAAAATAGGTTTTTCCAGGTTCACCTAAAACCCTCACAATTCAAAAACCCCACACTTTAAGTTTTTTAGATTACCTTAGACAAACCAAAATAGAAATTTTTCCAGCACAATCTCAAAAACCAAAACAGAAATTTACAATAATGTAAAATACCTGGATATTCTCTTTTTTATGTCGCCCGTTAGAACCAAATTGGAGTAGAATTCCAACGTAGAATTTCAATGTCCAAACTCACTTATGAAATGGTTCTAGGTTCTAAACTAATTTTAAATTAAATCAAGTTGGGCTAGCTCTATTTGTTTTTTATTCCAAGAAAAGGGCAATCTCAATCCCTTCTTTAAATATGATTGGAATAAAGAATACAAAATCAAATATAATAAAGCTAAATTAAGAGAATATTAAATGAGAACAATACATCTTTCAAAGAACACTAACTTATCTCTCAGAATAGTGTATTGATTTATCATGAATTGAATGAAAAACTTTAAAAATCATGCTCTATTTATAGGTGAAGAAATTGCGCTCACCACTGGTCCTGTGGACACTACGACTTGTCGTATGGCCAACTGATTTTTGAAATTTTGAGCGCAATAAGATAAAGTCGTTCCACAACTGGTTGTAGGCCCTCCACGACCGGTCGAAGGACCTCCACGACTGGTCGTGTGGAACGTGGAATAGTTGCTAGAATTTGAGTCGCAGCTGCAGGACTGGTCGTGAACGAATCGAGCACTGTTCACATGACCGGTCGAACAGTCTCCAGGACTGGTCGTGGCTTGACAAAAAATTTTAAAAATTTAAAATAAACTTAGGACTGGTCGATGAATTTCTTAGACTGGTTGAGCCAGTGCTAAGACTAGTCGTACAGAGTCCAAGACCAGTCGAGAAACAGTCTATTCACTTATAAAATGATATAATTGAATTATGTATTCAAAATGACCTACCCTAAGGTCAATGTAAAGTCATTCACACCTTAACTATGATGTATGAACATTGACATCTCTATTTTCTTCACTTGATAGTCGTTCTTTGAAGTTTACGAAGCTTGAGATCTTGTAAAAGGATGAAGCTTGAACTTGAGACCTTTTGAAGAATATTCAAACTTGAATTTGTAGCCTTAAGAAGCTTGAACTTGAAATATCTTGAATCTTGAGCTTGAGGTTCAAAGTACAAAGACTTTGTCTTGACTTGAAGCTTGAATTATGAATCTTGAACATCGAACACTCAGTTGATGTTGTACTTGGACAAGACCATGTAATCTTGTCTTCCTTGAAGTAAAGACCTTTGTTCTTGAGTGATGCAAAGTCTTCATGATGTGAAAGAGCTATACAAGACAGATTCCAAGAGAGGTTTTGGCACTACCAAATTTGACAATTAGAGGAGCTAGAAACCATAGCACTTACACTTCTTTCTCAAATTTTATTTTCTTTTTTGGTTCTTAATTTTTTTTAATAGTCTATTTGATTCAACCAAATATTCCAACACTCTTGAAATTGAATTGTTTAATTAAATACACTATGACTACCGTAACAGTAAATGCTTCTGCCGAGTTAGCCAAAATCGAACTGTTCGCAGGACAATGCTTTAAATACTAGAAACAAAAACTTATGTTCGCACTGATCGCCCTTAAAGTTTCATATATATTATCTTAATCATTTACTATAGATCCAACAAATCAAACTGAAGTAGCAGATGAAAATAATTGTAAAAATTATATTCTGAACTTTTTATCCAACAAACTATATGATGTGTATGCTTCTTATTAGACCGCTAAAGATATATAGACTGCTTTAGAAAAGAAGTACGTTCTATAAGATGCAGACGCTAAGAAACATGCGATTGCTAATTTTCTTCATTATAAAATGACAGACGATAAACCTGTCATAAATCAGATTCATAATTTTTAAAATCTAGTTCATGAACTTTCGTCAAACGGAATTAAATTGGATGAAATGTTTCTGTTAAGAGCGCTGATAGAAAAGTTACCGCCCTCATAGAAAAAGTATAAGAATAAAATGAAACATAAAAAATGGTGTTTCATTAGAAGTTACTATCGTATACATATCTATAAAGGAGGTCAATAGAAACAGGGACCAAAAAGAAAATGGAAATGACATAGATTCAAAGGCGAATCTTGTGGAATCAAGTCGGGAAAACAATAAGAAGAAAAAGGGCAAATGTCTTAACTACGGCAAACCTGCACATTATGTCAATGAATGTAGGCTCAAAAAGAATAATATAAATAATCAATTCAATAAAAAGGAAAATTGCTACAATTATGGAAAGTCTGGACATCAATTAAAACCTGCAGGCTTAAGAAATACAAAGATAAGTCGCAAGCTAATCTTACAGAAATAGGCTATGAGTCTGACAAGGTAGTAGCTGTGGTGTCAGAAGTTTTCCTTATAAACAACTTGGAGTGGGTACTAGAGACTAGTGCAACTAGGCACGTGCGCAAGGATCTGTTTCGACAAAAAAACAAATGTATTTGATTTGGGGATTTTCTTATTCAAACATAACAATGAAACAGTTACAGAAACAATCATCACATTTTTATTGATTCTGAATTCATTTACATCCTCAAGTATCCCTTGATTCTAAGATAGTTTATAAAGAATTCATTGCAAGCTACAATTATCGCAGTTAAATATAAATTTCGGCAACATAACAGTGCTATTTGAATCATCTCCTATGACTTAGGAGGAATAAACGAATCGACCAATAGTCTTCAAGAGGACGGAGATTCCGGCAGTATAACAACACTATTTCAGTCATCTCCTGAAACTTAGGAGGAATACAACTTTTCTTCATTTTCTCCTGAACAAGAAGAACTTGAGGATTTGAAGACTCTAGCCATTCTAGCAGCATAACAGCCCATTACTATTATGGACTGTCTAGCAGTCGATTTGCGCCGGTCCGCGCAAACTATAGACTTTGCGCGGGTCCGCGCAAACGACGGGAGCCCAATGCTCCTTTGCGCGGGTCCGCGCAAACTATAGGAGCCCAATACTCCTTTGCGCGGGTCCGCGTAAACTACAGGAGCCCAATGCTCTGCACCTTCTATCTTCTTCTTCGTCTTTCTTTCACTCTAAAATCTTCTAACCTCTTTTGAGAGAAAGAACGGGGTATTTATAGACATCTTTACTAGTGTAAATCTCTATTCTGGTCGATGTGGGACAAAATATCATCCAGCCATTTTTATATCTCTGCAAAACACTTTGCGCGGACTCACGCAATCAACATACTTTGCGCGGTCTCGCGCAATCTATCATTCCGCACAACCTGTCTTCACTGATCAACCCGCGCAACTCATTTTCTTTGCGCGATCCAGCGCAATCTATTCTCTTTGCGCGATCCCGCGCAAAGTCATCTTCAAATTGATTTCTTTGATCCTTAAACTGATTTTCTTGATCTTTCCTTTCTTCAGTTCTTTGCTTATTTTATGCCTCAACAGATGCCCCCTTGATCCGTTCTTTATTTTTTGTAGAAGTCAAAGAAAATGATCAAAATCATTCATTTTCTAAGGTTTGCGCGACCCCGCGCAAAGCTCGGTCGTGTACCGTGCTCGGCCATGAATCCTATAAATAGTCCAACAACTTAGTCATTTGTACGAACCCTTTTTGCTCTGGCGATTTTTTGCTCTGGCGATTTTCTCCCACGCAAACCTTTCACTTTGCACGAACCCGCACAAACCATTTCACTTTGCACGGAGTCTTTTGAACTTAGGGATTTTCCGCGCAAACCTTTTGACTTTGCGCGAACTCGCGCAAAGTACTTCGTACTTAACCAATTTTTCTTTTTGAACTGTCTCCAACCACTTAGCCATTTTCGTCTTTCTTCCTTTCTTATTCCAACCTTTATCTTCCTTTCTTTGGCTTATTTTCATGGCTCATATAAAACAAACAGCTCGCCCTGCTTCCGACCAACCTTCTTCCAATCAACCTCCTGCCAAACGAACAAAGACCACCTCTAGGACTCCTTATTTTAAAGAACCTGTTCTTCCAACCTTTGACTTTTCTAACCGTATCAAATCTCTTCCATCCCCCATCCATAGATCCATATCTCTAGGAGATATCAAATGTCCGCCAAAGCATGGTAGAGAATACGATTGGGATGAGTGGTTAAAGACCACGGCTCACATTCGTACTGATAGTGAAAGACCCCCTCTCCGTGAAGACACCCCTCCAGCTTCTCGTTCGAAGAAAACTCGCCGCAATAAGGCAAAAGAGTTTGCAGAGAAGATCGAAGACCATAAGAAGAAGAGGCTTCAGAATTCATGGGACTCAGTACGGGTTGTTGAAGGTGTTATGAAATTTGACAACCCTCATTCAGAAGGCATGACAATAATTCCCATCAATGTTTATCGTCATCAGTCCATGCTTGACTGTGAACCCAAGGATTGCGTTCATGGCGAAAGGTTGATGCATACTGAATCATGGGCTTCAAAAGAGCCCCGAATCCTTGAGGGAGTTATTCAGACACAGAAGCCACGACAGAAGATAGGGGAAACTCATTCCATGATCTTCCTAGTTCCTTTCCACAGTCCTCATGATCTCTTTCCTTCTCATTTTTATGAGACAGTCCGACAACGTTTCCGAGATCGGGAACCACTCTGGGGACAAGCAGAATTTCGCATCAGGGGCTTGTTAACTGCTCGACGCTATTACTCTGATTGGGCGGAAGTTATTTTATTGAAGCATACGAGCACACTTGCAAAAATCGGTCTTTATGATGCTATAGAAGTGACTTCTAAATACTTCTGTAGGGAACCTACTGTACTGAAAGGTTTCCTTGAGTACTGATCGCCCACAACCAACTCTTTCCACTTGCCCTATGGTGAAATGAGCATAACACTTTGGGATCTTCACCGCATAGCCGGTCTTCCTATAACAGGTAAATTCTACGATGAATTTATTCCAACCAATAGGGAACTGGCCTTTGTATCCTCTCCTGATCGCAAACCTTCGATCTCCGAAACTACTATTGAACTGTTCAAGGAGATGAGTAAATTTCCCAGTTTTCACAAGATCCCCCCTTTGCAGTGGCTAGCACATTTTTCCAGAGGCCTCAGGTATTTATTAATTTGATAATCAACTTTCTCCTTATATTGGCAATTTCTCCATATTCACCCTCTCTTTTTATTTTTTCTTTGAAGATTTCGTGACTGTCAATCCCAGGAACTGACAAAGCTTCGAGGCATAATAAAGGGAAGGCCGGAATATAGCTCCTTTGGAGAACTTGCAGCTTTCTTAGCCTATTGGCTGAGTTTGGTCGTATTGCCTAGTTCTAAATGGGCAGATGTTGTTCGTCCTACTATTTTCACTGTAGCTGGTGCTTTGGCGGAAGGCCATAAATACTCCATTGCTCCTCCAATATTATGCTCTATTTATAGGGCCCTTGGAGAGGTAGCTACCCATGTGAAAGATCCTATTCTTGGAGCCTCGTTTGCACACACTTCTTGGCATTACATCACAGGATGGCTAGGGGTCTATTTTCCTTGGACTTTTGAAGCTCCAGAGCAAGCATACACTCATCCTTCTCACCTTCCACTCTGGTTCTTTCAGCAAAGAGCAATGGCGAAAAGAGTGTATGAGTGGGTTGCCAATAAAATTCGAGATGACGACCAGATAAACTTTTTTCAGTTTCTTCTTTATCGCCACACTGAAGATACAGATATGGTGGACCAAGAAATGCTTACCGCAGCAGAGAGAGCTTTCTTTCTTTTCTATTCGCTCATGCAGTTTACCTCTCCGGGAAGGAACAAAATTTTGGAGAGAACCCTACTACCCCAGTCGCTTTGCTCGTCAATTTGGTTATGATCAGACCGTGCCTCAAGACTGCGGGTTGGTTACTAGAAAAATGCGCTGTTATGGAACTGGTCCTCTTAACTGGGCCATGATATGGAAACAACTGCTGAATAGCTGTGTAGGATCTCTTTTCGTAATTCCAGGCAGTAATCGCATAGTCCGGACATCATATAGCTGGATGCGATGGTGGGATCACCAATCATACCTAGTCACCAAATGCTTGCCAGTGGATTCTTCTATCTTTCTTCATCCGCCCAGGCTGAAGGGCAGAAATTTAGAGAGCAGAATCGGCTATGTTCCAGAAAAGAGCCACGCGTCTCATCCTGGAGAAATTTGTAGGAAGATATCTTTGGAAGACCCCATCCGTGAAATCAAGCCTATCAACACCTTGGATGACTGGTTTGCTCACGGAGTTCTGAGAGAATTTGAAAAATCTCGTCGGAATTTGTCGAACCAAGCTGCAGACGATGCTGATACATCTTCTCCAATTCCTGCAGAGACTGCAGCGGTTCAAGAAGGACCAGCTGTTGGTACTTCCATATCTCCTCCACAACCCCTTAGTCCTAGTCCATCTTCTCCAATGACTAGATAAAAAACGCGTCTGCAAACATCATCCCCTGTTCTTCCAGAAAGGACCTGCCAAGCATCCGCTTCTCCTACAGTCCAAGAGCCTGTACCGTAGAGTAGTCAACCCGTTTCTTACAAAGGGAAGCAGGTTGTCATTGAAGAAGTTGATGAAGAAATTTTGGAAGATAAGAGTTCAACTTCATCATCAGATACTGCTGAATCTTCACAATATGAAGACAGCGAAGATAGCGACGGCTGTGAAGATAAAGATAATGACTTTGAAGAAGGCGAACTTGACATTGATGGAGATGAAGAAACAGCTGCGGAAGAGGTCGAGATGGAATCTTCCCCTGCAATCGTTAAGACTCATCTCGGTGTGAATGATCCTGCTAAATCTCCTGCAACTGAAGAAAATGAGGAAGAACCTTTAGATTATGACGAATATGGGTATTCACCAGGTAAAGGAGATTTAATTTCCACATGCATATCTATCTATATTTTAATAATTTATTATTTTATTCTTATGTCTCTCTTTCATTGCGTTTCCCTTTTTAGGCGCTCAAGTTGCAGAAATAGGTGTTATCTCTTCAGCGAGTCCTCTTGTGGTATCTTCACCAAGAGCACCTATAGTTCCATTGGTAGTACCAAGAGTAGTGGCTCGTGAAATCATATTTCCCATAGAGACTACAGACTTGCCAACTCCAACTACCAGAGATTCAAGCACAGAAGCTAGAGCACCATCTTTTGCTGATATGGTGGAACTTGGTCTTTCCATGACTCAGAAAGCTTCTGCCTCTGTAGGTCATATCCAGGTGACAGGTACATATTTATGCACTGATTATCTTCATTCACGACTACATATTTCATAATAATATTTTGAATATCTTTCTTCTTTTACTATAGGAACTCATCCTTGCAGTGGTGCGGCCAACTCTGATTCTGTGGCCACTACTTCTGAATTGTCATCTTTTGCAAAAATCCCTGTTCATAAAATGCTTATGGTGAAACATTCTTTATTAGCAATAATCCATATCTTCAGAAATCCCGATCAATGGTTGGATTTGGATGTTGCTATAGAGATTTTGAAAAGCTCCGCCAAGATGGCTAGACTCAACATATCTCCTTTGCGTGATTCACTCCTCAAGTTTCGCGATTCAGTAATTTCTCTGGCGTCGGTAGAGAACGTTACGATTGCCCCTGAGATCTTAGAGTACAAGAAGCAGCTGGCTGCATTTCAAGAACAAGCCTCTCTGACAACTTCATCAATTTCTAAACTTGAACAAGAGCATATGATTCTTCAAGATCAATTAAAGATTCATATTGATGAAAATAGGACTATCCAAGATCGTATTGCAGCCCTGAAGGAAGAAATTTCTCAGCTGGAGAGAACGAATCATGAAAAAGCCTTGATCATTCAAGATGTTGAAGAAAGGATATAGGCGAATGTTCAATCTATTAATATTGAAAAATCCGCACAACTTCGAAGTAAAGGATTGATTGCTTCTCTGGAGAATAAACTTGCTGGCGTCCCTGATCAAGCGAAACTTATTCTTAAAGAAAAATCTAAACATGATATAGCCCAGGCACAGTTGAAAGAAGATTTGCGCAGATATTCAGAAGCAGTGGGAATTACAGATGATCTTTAAAACATGTAATTTTGAACATGTGATTTTTGTTTTCATGTTTTTTTGGACATGTTTTTTATGAAAGCATTTTCTCATTGCATGTTGATGACATTTTGAGATGTTTATAATAGCATTTTCTCATTGCATGTTGATGACATTTATACTAACATTATCAAATTATATTCGTACTTTATATAATAATTTCATTACATCCTTTACAATTTCTAAACCTTTTATGTTTTATTAGTGCGGGATTCTCTACATGAGTATTTAAATTGGCGGTACTAAGTTTCAATTTAATTAGCCACACATAGTTTAAGCTCATGAGTAGTGGAGCGTGCGCACACACACAGTTTAAGCTCATGAGTAGTGGAGCATTTATGGGTCTTATGTGATGGCCACTGTAACTCTCTAGAGTTCACTTTTGGGCTTTTCACTGCCTTGAGCTCACGGCCAAGGTCCATCAGAGGGGCCCATTGACGCTACCGGGCGGTGAACTATTGGTTTTACGCACAGGGTTGGCCATGGTAACTCTCTAGAGTTCGTAGGGCTCGTAAGGCTACCTTTAGGCACCAAATCTAGGGTCGTCAGTCCATCAATGAGTAGGTTTAAGCCCTTCCTTACGAGTTACTACTGAAATCAAACCCTAGATCTGGAGGGTCTTACGCACAGTTGGCATAAAGCTCGCACTGCAGCCCCTGTTTTCTTCGTCTGTAAGGTCGAGCCCATTCACAGGAGGGCATTTTCATCCGTTCCCCGTGGCGCTACCGGAAGCTATACAGACGGCATGGGAGTTACGGTGACTAGTCTTCGCGGATTTATGGCCTTTTAGGCTTTAAATCCTTCACTTCGTCAACTGCCCGCATGGGTGCGCACGATGGTCTTCGCGGGCTTTTTAGGGCTACTGACTCCTCGCCGCTGCCTGAATGGCGATCTTCATAGGTCTTATGTATAGTTGGCCGGCTCTTTTAGAGCTTGATCCTTTGAGAGCATTTTTTTTTTAGAGCTTGATCTTTTTGATTTTGCTCAATTTAGCTCTTTTAGGATTTGGCTTGGCTATACTGCCCCTTTAACTGAGATTGGTGTATCTTTGTAAGGCAACAATATCTATGATCATCATCATTGCCAGTATAGTAATGGTAGATATTTCCATATGAGATAATATCTTCCAGAAGATCCATGCCTTGTAAAGCAATATATATCAATATCGTCAATATCTTCAAGAGAATCTTCAAGATTTGTCAAACTTGTATGGCAATGATGATGATCATATTTTCAGATTTGATGCTTGATAATTGACGCGCTCGTGAATTTTCTTCACATCTTCTTTTGTTGATTTATGAACATGATCTTATTCATCCTTGCCCCCTTTTGGTACAGATTCATTATGCTGATAATATTCTGAATCAAAATCCACATGTCTATCTTTAGGGATAGTATCTCTGATGAAAACGGGCGTTGACAAGTATACTGATACTCTGTCCTTCTTGATTTGTGATTCTATATGCCCCATTGGAGTATACTTCTTTTACCACATATGGACCGTCCCATTTAGGCTCGAACTTGCCCCCTGTTCGGCGAGTAATCACTATAGGTCTTTTTAGCATTAACACCATATCCCCTTTTTTGAAAGAGCGGTATTTAACCTGTTTATCAAATGCAGCCGATATCCTGGCCTGATATGACTGCAACCGCTGCTGAGCTTTAAGACGTTTCTCATCGAGCAAATCCAACTCTTTCAACCTTATTTTTGCATTTTCATCATCTGTTATAGATTGATGTACTGCTATCCTGAGTGATGCCACCTGTATTTCGATTGGGATAACTGTCTCTATTCCATAGATTAATGAATAAGGTGTCGCCCCTGTTGCTGTACGATGAGTAGTTCTGTAGGCCCATAATGCTTCTTGTAACTTTTCATCCCAATCACGCTTATTACCTGTCACCGTTTTCTTGATTATTTTGATAATCGTTTTGTCAAATGCTTCCGCTAATCCATTGGCCGGAGGATAGTAAGGTGTTGAAAACGAATGGTAGATGCCGAACTTCTGACACAACTTTTCCATGCCTCTATTTTTAAAAGGGGTGCCATTATCAGTGACGATCTTTTTCGGAATACCATGACGGTATATTATAGCGTGTCGAATGAAATTGACCACATCTGTCTCTTTAACATTATGCAAGGCAATTGCTTCGGTCCATTTAGAGAAATAATCTGTTGCTGCCAGAATATATTATTTTCCTTTAGATGAAGGGGGATTTATAGGACCAATCACATCGAGTCCCCAAGCTGAGAAAGGCTAGGAAGTAACAGACTGATGTAAGTCTTCTGGGGGAACATGTATTACATCTCCGTGTATTTGGCATTCATGACACCGCTTTGCATATTCTATCGCATCTTTGAACATAGTAGGCCAATAATAACCCATTCGATGTACTCTATGGCACAAATTTCGGTCGGCTTGATGTGCTCCACATTCACCTGAATGTGCTTCCCGCAGCATTTGGTTTGCTTCTTCTTGTCTAAGCATCTTAGCAGCATTCCATTGTAAGATTTTCTATACAATACTTCACTGCATATGACAAATTTGCCCGATCGCTGCTTAATCTGCTGCCTTTGCGCATTATCTTCTGGCAAGATATTATATTGAGATAATCAACGAAAGGCTGACGCCAATCATCTATCATTACTTCTAGACAAGATATAGGAAACATTTCTACGGTTTCTTCGATAACCTCTGCAGACGGCAGGAATCTTCTTTCTTCTATAGTTACCTGAAGAGGACTTCGATTTGTGCAAGACAGAGTTGCTGCCAGACCGGCTAGAGCGTCCGCTTTTGCATTCTCAGAGCGTGGTATGTGTTTAATTTCCACATGACAAAATTGTTCAAGCAACTTTTGTGCCTTCCGATAATAGGGCAGAAGTTCTTCTTTCCTTACTTCGAATTCTGTTGTCAATTGATTTACAATCAATTTAGAATCTCCGAAGATATGCAATAATTTTATTTCCCTTTGCTGGGCTATTTCCATTCCGATGATAAGAGCTCTGTATTCAGCTTCATTGTTTGTGCATGCGATGCCCAATGTGAAGGAATATGGTAATAAATCGCCTTGAGATGAAATGAATATTATTCCTGCCCCCGCTCCCGATATTCGAGCAGCACCATCAAAATACATTTGCCAAAGATTCTGAGATTCAGCCAACATGACCTGTTCATCTGGAAATTCGTCATTGATTTCTTCACCTTCTGCTATAGGATGTGCTGCGAGGAAGTCTGCCATAGCTTGTCCTTTTACTGCTTTCGCTGGTTTATATGAAATAGTATATTCTGACAGCAATAACATCCACTTGGCTAGTCTTCCCGACAACATTGGCCTGGTCATCAAAAATTTTATCGGATCTGCTCTTGAGATCAGAGTTACATCATGAGAGAGACAATAATGCCTCAACTTTTATACAGCGAATATCAACGCCAAACATTCTTTCTCGATTGAAGAATAATTGCATTCTGCCCCCATCAATGTTCGGCTTAGATAATAAAGCGCAGTCTCTTTCCCGGCTTCGTTCACCTGTGCTAACAAAGCACCCAAAGAATTTGTAGCTGCAGATGTATATAAGATAAGTGGCTTACCTTTTATTGGAGCTGTTAACACTGGCGGCTGTCTTAATAATTCCTTGATTGAGTCAAATGCATTTTAACAAGCGTGATCCCATACAAATTCTGTATCTTTCTTCATTAACCGAGAAAATGGCTGACACCTTCCTGCGAGATTCGAAATGAAACGACGAATGTATGCCAATTTTTCTTGTAAGCTTTTTAATTCCTTCAACGTCGTTGGCGGCGGCATATTTTGAATAGCCTTAATTTTTTCTGGATCAATCTCGATTCCTCTGTGTCGTACCACAAAGTTGAGGAACTTGCCAGAAGATACTCTAAATGCACACTTAGCAGGGTTCATTTTTAATTGCTTCTTTCTGAGACGACGGAAGACTGATGCTAAATGTTCGCGGTGTTCTTGATGATCTCCTGACCTGACTACCAAGTCATCAACATAGCATTCGACATGTTTATGCATCATATCTTGAAAAATGTTTTTCATTGCCCTTTGATATGTTGCCCCAGCATTTTTGAGACCGAAAGGCATAACTTTATAACAATAAATTCCAAGTGGTGTTCTGAAAGCCGTTGCCTCTTCATCTTCGGGTGCCATCCTGATTTGATTATAACCCGCGTATCCGTCCATAAAGGACATAATATCATACTGAGTAGTGCTATCAATTAATAATTCTGTTATCGGGGGAGGGAAGTCATCTTTTGGACATGCTTCATTCAGATCTCTGAAGTCGATGCATACTCTAATATGCCCATTCTTCTTTTTCACCGGAACAATGTTTGATATCCACTTGGGATATTTAACTTCTCTGACGAATCCAACCTTTATTAATTTATTTACTTCTTTTTCAATTAATGGAATCAGGTCTGGGTGGAATCGCCTTTGAGCTTACTTTACTGGTTTCTTTTCTTTGGAAATATTTAATCGATGCATTGCTACGGAGGGTTCCAATCCCGGCATTTCTTCATATGTCCAAGCGAAGACATCTTTATTTTCTCTGAGAAGCTGGCCATATTTCTCAAATTCCTGATCTGAAAGGCTGACACTGATAAATGTGTTCCTTGGCTCTTCTGCTGTTCCCAAATTTATTTCTCGCAAGCCATCTATTGTCGACTGTCCCCCGTCTTCTATTTGTCTTGGAGCGCTTTCAGGACACTTGACTACCTTAGCATCTTGTTCTAATATCTGTTCGGCTGGAGTCATATTTACTGATACCATATTTACTGATGATTCTGCTCCTAATCCTTGGAATTTTCTCCGTTTTTCTTGGTTAACTCCGAGAGGGATTTGAATTCCTTTCCCATGATTTAGTCCAGTGAGCTTGTCACAATCAAAACCCATATTTCTCATGATTTTCTTGCTTACTGCACTGTATTTTCTCAAATTCTGCGGTGCTAACTCTCCCTGATATATATTGCTTGTGTTTTCATTCTTCACCTCTGCTGCAACGTGGAACTTTATTGCTTCAGGATATTTAGCACTGGCTCTGACTTGAAATGTGCCTGGGGCGGCTGCAAATGGCTTACATCTTTCGATATTGGGTAAGGGCATCGTGTAATTGGACTGTAAGACTTTCAACTGTTCTGTCGACAACAATGTCAACGGCGGTTGTCCCGGTTGTCTCAGGCGCTTTGGTACAAAATAGAACTTTTTCCTTGCCTCTGTAGTTTCGGGAGATTCCGCCCTTTCTTCTCTAGCTTTATTTATTTGGACATCTTTCAAGACTCCCTTTCTATCATCATTTCCTGCTTCTTTAGAGAAACATTTATAATAGCTAGCATCCGCAAAGAAAGATTCAGCTTCTGTATATGGTTTCACATCAGCCATTACTTTACACTGCATTCCATCCTTATAGTATTTAAAACATTGGTGTAGAGTAGAAGGTACAATATTGTACTGATGTATCCATGGCCTGCCTAAGAGAAGATTATATGTCGTCACAGCATTTATAATATGACATACAACAGTAGTAATTAGTTCTCCCACTTCCAATATTATTGTAATTTTACCGAGTGCACGTTGTCCATCTTGATTAAACCCTTGCATCATCATTCCGCTGGGGCGCAAATCTGAACGGCGGTAACCCAATTTAGTGATCATGGAAAGTGACAAAAGATTCACTGCTGACCCATTGTCTATCATGATTCGTTTTATCTTCTTTTCGCAAATGTACCCTTCTATCATCAATGGCCTGTTATGTTCTGTTTCACCAATTAAGTCATCATCAGAGAAAGATATTACTGGTAGACAATCCACCTTTTCCTTGCTTCTTTCATTCTACATTTCTGTCAGTAAAGTTTCTCTCACATCGTGATCAGACAGTACTTGAATCAAACTCTGTCGAAACTCTTCTGATAACTTGAGCGCATCATAAATACTTAAACGTGAAGATATACCTTTCAAGTGACTAACTACATCGTAAGCCACTTTTGTCGATGTATCTTCATTTCTACTTCTATCCTTGATGTTCTGTCTTTCAGTCACTTCTTTCCTTATAACTTCTGCTTTTTGCTTTACCGGACTTGTTATCTGCTTCCCTAATCGCAACGTAATCATTGTCGCATTTCTTATTGGCCTTCGGTCTCCCTTCTCTCTCATTCCCCGAGTCTTTTCTTGAATTGACAATACATTTACTGTCGCCCTTGTATTCTTTCCTTTGCTTTCGCTAGTTATTATATCTCCTCTATTTATCATTCGTTGTATGATGCACTTTAACGTGTAACAATTTTCTGTCGGATGTCCCACTAAGCGATGATAACGACAAAAGTTTCTTTCTCGAGTCCTTGTCACATCTTCAGGGCGTTTCGGTTCCGGTAATTCTAGGGTACCTGCTTTTAACAACTGTTGCATCATAGGCACCACATCTTCTTTATCAAACTCAAATCCTTCATGAGAATCGAGCATTCTGAGCTTTTTTCCACCGTATCTGTCCCTTGATTGATTCCAGTTTTCTTTTCCTTCTGGCCTTTTGTCTCTTGAGCCCTTCACTTCTTAATTTTTCTTATCCCGATCGATGGTGTTGACGGTTGTCCTGCCAGGTATTCTTCTGACAGTTTCATGATGAAATGCTGGCATCTTACGAGTCATTAATTCCAATGCATGGGCTTTGGTAGCCAAATCGCGAAAGGTTCCGATATCAGCGCTGGTGAGTCCGAACGCAATTCCTGTCTCCATAGAATTCAAACACATTTTGACTTGTTCTTTTTCTTCCGGCAATTGTCTACACGATGCCCCCAGTGTTTTCCATCTGTCTATGAATTTTTCGACTGGTTCTCCTTCTTGCTGTCGTATTGAAGCTAACTCTGTGATGCTAACATCGCGTTCTGACGAGAAGAAGTTTGACATGAAAGCATCTTGCATTTCTTCCCATGTGCGTATAGATCCTGGTGCCAAATTTGAATACCACCTGAAATCTTTACTTGTCAATGATGATCCAAATAAGCGTAAACAGTATTGAGGTATTGTGGAGAAGTTTCTCATGCTGGTGATGAAATGCATCAGGTGTTCTTCTGGTGATCCTTCCCCATTAAATTTCTGAAAATCTAGATGCTTAAAATTGGCTGGAAACGGAACATCCTCTACCTCTCTCGGGTAGGGTGTTCGGTATCTGAAACGACCGGTATTCGCTTGCTCTCTTTCTATTCTGACTGCTTCTTCGACGACTTGTCTTACATCATCTTGTGTTATAGCTCTTGTTGCTGGAACTGATCCTCGCGATCCTATCTCCTGCGGACGAGAGCCTTCAGGTTGGTTCTCTTGTCCATTTGTTGCTCCCATCATGGGTGGAGACACTATCTGGGCTACATTATGTGCCAGAGTTGCCAGAGCTTCTCTGAGGTTCCGGCATTCATCCATTAGCACTCTTTGTGCCTCTGCCATTTGATCAACACGTTCTTCAGTAGATGGCCTATTTCCTTGACCCGTTTCTGCCATATATACTGTGGCCTCTTGACTGTTTGTCGAAGCTATTTTTTGAGTAAAACGCGAGTATGTTGACGTAACAGGACTTATAAAGAGGGGAGACATTGGAGTCTCGTTTGATTCTTGTGTACTTCCCGTGCTTTTAACCGATCGAGGTGATACAGTTATGAGCAAGCTTGTTTGATGTGACACAGGCATCGGTGATCCTATCATCAGTGCTTTGCCTTTCTGCGATTCTGTCCATTTGGTCTTTGGAGCAACTAAAGCTGGAAAATATGCAACGAGAACTGCGAAGTAGCTTGTTCGGGATAAATTGCCGGAGGAGCGAGCTCAGGTTTTCTTCTAGCTATGCTACGCGTGACCGGTCCCTCAGTTCTTGGTACAAGTACTTTTGCTTTGCAGTTCTTTAAAGTCTTTGCTTTTGTCTTCTTGGACAGGACCAAAGTCCAATTCTCATCACTTTCTTGTGGTTGAGGTGAGACGGAAATAACTCCCACTGTTGCTTGAGTCGCTTTGCGCCTGCTTGTAGCGCTTGCTTTCGTATGATCAGGAGTTTGATTCGGCGCATATTTAATTACAAATCCAGTAGCGGTGAATCGGAAGTTCACTTTTCTCACAACGTTAGCCATTAGTAATGTAGTGTGATTGAATTTAGGTACCTTCAATAACAAAACATTCATGAAATTAATATATGGAAGATTAGGTAAACTATCTTAGAGATGAAGGGGAGGATGTTCCCACTGAGAGTCGCCATTTTGGCGTCTGGAAGACGCCAAAAACAGTAATGAGAGTCTTGTAACTTTCCAATGTTAGTGTTAAATAAGATATAGTCCCCAGTGGAGTCACTATTTTGTTTCGACAAGAAAACAAATGTATTTGATTTGGGGATTTTCTTATTCAAACATAACAATGAAACAATTACAGAAATAATCATCACATTTTTATTGATTCTGAATTCATTTACATCCTTAAGTATCCCTTGATTCTAAGATAGTTTACAAAGAATTCATTGCAAGCTACAGTTATCGCAGTTAAATATAAATTTCGGCAACATAACAATGTTATTTGAATCATCTCCTATGACTTAGGAGGAATAAATGAATCGACCAATAGTCTTCAAGAG
The DNA here is from genome assembly GCA_021015155.1 of Magnolia officinalis. NCBI lineage: Eukaryota > Viridiplantae > Streptophyta > Magnoliopsida > Magnoliales > Magnoliaceae > Magnolia > Magnolia officinalis. Next base: position 42,437,414 of record JAJHSJ010000004.1, on the reverse strand, counting down.
GACGGAGATTTCGGCAGTATAACAACGCTATTTCAGTCATCTCTTGAAACTTAGGAGGAATACGCCTTTTCTTCCTTTTCTCCTGAACAAGAAGAACTTGAGGATTTGAAGACTCTAGCCATTCTAGCAGCATAACAACCCATTACTGTTATGGACTGTCTAGCAGTCGATTTGCGCCGGTCCGCGCAAACTATAGACTTTGCGCGGGTCCGCGCAAACGACGGGAGCCCAATGCTCCTTTGCGCGGGTCTGCGCAAACTACAGGAGCCCAATACTCCTTTGCGCGGGTCCGCGCAAACTACAGGAGCCCAATGCTCTGCACCTTCTATCTTCTTCTTCGTCTTTCTTTCACTCTGAAATCTTCTAACCTCTTTTGAGAGAAAGAACGGGGTATTTATAGACATCTTTACTGGTGTAAATCTCTATTCTGGTCAATGTGGGACAAAATATCATCCAGCCATTTTTATATCTCTGCAAAACACTTTGCGCGGACTCGCGCAATCAACATACTTTGCGTGGTCTCGCGCAATCTATCATTCCGCGTAACCTGTCTTCACTGATCAACCCGCGCAACCCATTTTCTTTGCGCGATCCAGCGCAATCTATTCTCTTTGCGCGATCCCGCGCAAAGTCATCTTCAAATTGATTTCTTTGATCCTTAAACTGATTTTCTTGATCTTTCCTTTCTTCAGTTCTTTGCTTATTTTATGCCTCAACAGGATCATAACATGTTTACCTCCTACCAGGTATTAAGAGATGATGAATAGATGTTCATGGGTAATGCTATAATATTTCTAATTATAGGGAAAGGGAAAGTACTTCTGAAACTTACTTCTAGAAAGACTCTGTTATTAAATAATGTCCTACAAGTACCTGACATTAGAAAAAACTTGGTGTCTAATTTCCTCCTCAATAAGGCTGGTGTCAAGTAAGTATTTAATTCAGATAAACTTGCAATGACTAAGAATAAAACTTTTATGGGTGAGGGATACAGTAGTGATGGCCTATTTATTGTAAATGTATCCAATGATAATAATAATAATAACACATCCAGTTCTATTTATATTGTTGAACCCTTTTATCTATGGTATAATAGATTAGGTCATGAGGATGTAATATCTTTAAAGAAAATGAAAAGATTAGGTTTATTACTTAATATATGTAACAAAGAATTTGATAAATGTGAAACATGTGTAGAATTAAAATTCATTAGAAAACCCTTTAAAACATACAACGGTCCTCTGTTATATTAGAGTTGATACATAGTGACTTAGGTGATTTTAGAAATCACATGTCTAGAGGTGGAAAAAATATTACATAACTTTTGTAGATGACTACTCTAGATTCACTAAAGTCTATCTGTTAAGAAAGAAAGATGAAGCTTTAGATGTTTTTTCTAAGTATAAAATTGAAGTTGAAAATCAATTAAATATAAAAATTAAAAAATTTAGAACAAATAGAGAATGTGAGCATGAATCTTCTCAATTTAGATAATTATGTGAAAAGATTTGAATAGTTCACAAAACTACAGCTCTTTATACACCAGAATAGAATGGAATAGCAGAACGTAAGAATAGAACTCTAAAGAAGATAAGAATAGAATGGAATAGCAGAACATAAGAATAGAATGGAATAGCAGAACATAAGAATAGAATGGAATAGCAGAACGTAAGAATAGAATGGAATAGCAGAACGTAAGAATAAAACTCTTTTTGATATTATGAACATGTTGGATGGCAAACATTACTGTGGGCCCACCATGATGTATGGCCTTACGACCATTTTTTAAAAACTTTTGAACCAGTTGGATTTCAAATAAACATTACGATGGGCCTTAGGATAGTTTCAATGGTGGGAATCACCCTCCCGTTGTTTTCTATGGTGGGGTCTACTACAGATTTTTATCTGTCTCATTCTTTGGCTCGTGACTTAAAATGATATCTCAAAATGGATGGACGGTGTGGATATAACAAATACATCATAAGTTTTTATATTTTTTAAATATTATATATATGAAAAAGGTTCTATCCGTCGAGATCATGGGATAGCAGAACATAAGAATAGAATGGAATATCAGAACGTAAGAATAGAACTCTTTTTGATATTATGAACATGTTGGATGGCAAACATTACTGTGGGCCCACCATGATGTATGGCCTTACGACCATTTTTTAAAAACTTTTGAACCAGTTGGATTTCAAATAAACATTACGATGGGCCTTAGGATAGTTTCAATGGTGGGAATCACCCTCCCGTTGTTTTCTATGGCGGGGTCTACTACAGATTTTTATCTGTCTCATTCTTTGGCTCGTGACTTAAAATGATATCTCAAAATGGATGGACGGTGTGGATATAACAAATACATCATAAGTTTTTATATTTTTTAAATATTATATATATGAAAAAGGTTCTATCCGTCGAGATCATGGGAACTCCCCGTGAGGTCGAGCTGTGTGGGCCCCATCATGATGTGTGTCGAAAATCAACACCGTGCATTTGATGGGTCCCCTTTAAATTATGGGATATCCCAAAAATCAGCCGTATACAGAACTCCAGTGGGCGAGTGGGCCATACCATCTAAAATCATGTGAAGACATGCCTAAAACATATAAAAGCACTTGGTGGGGCCCCACCTGAAATTTGGATGCGTCTGAAACTTGGTATGACCCCTCATCCAAGTGGTACAAACATAATGGATGGGCTAGATTTGTGAACCACATCTCTGTGGGCCCAAAAAATAATTATGAATGTTTTAATGGAGGGTAACCCCTCTCAACTTTTGTGTTCGGTGGTCTGTGGGCCCCACCATGATGTATGTGTTTCATCCATGTTGTCCATCTATTTTTATTGATCATTTTATGATATTACAAAAAAAAATGAGTTATATCCCAATCTCAAGTGGACCACATTACTGGAAAAAGTGTCGAATGAATGTCGTCCATTAAAAACTTTTTGGGAGCCATAAAAGTACTGATCTTTGTTTTTTCCCTTCATCTGGGCCTTTATGACCTAATCAAAGATTGGATGTCAGATAAACAATACAGTGGGCCTTAGGAGGATTTAAATGATGGATATCCAATCACTATTGTTTTCCTGTGGTGTGGTCCACCTAAGATTTATATCCATCTTATTTTTCAGACGAAAGCTTAAAATTATATTTAAAAATGGATGAACGGATCGGATGAAACACATACATCATGGTGGGGCCCACAGACCACCGAACACCAGCCATGGGGCTGTTGTCAGCGGGAGTAGCCAATCCGTTCTACCCACCCCCAAATTCCACCTCCCGCGCGCCTATCTCCCACAACCCCAAAAACCATCCCAAAAATCTCTCCCGCGCGCCCGCTCCTCCCAAAACCGAAACCCTCTCTCCCTCTCTCTCTCTCACTCTTGCGCACCCTCTCTCTCTCTCTCTCGATCCCTCTCTCTGTCTCTGTCTCTCTCTGTCTCTCGGTGCTCTCTCTCTCGCGCATCCTCTCTCTGTCTCTCTCGGTGGACCGTGATCGGGGCTCCAACTCAAACAGGTATCTCTCTCTCTCTCTCTCTTAATCTCTGTCAATCTCGATTTGGGGATTTAGGGATTTGGGGATTTGGGTATTTAGGGATTTAGGGATTTGGAGATTTGGGAATTTACGGATTTGGGGATTTGGGGATTTAGGTGGGCATTTCTATCTCCACTGTTTTATGCGGTCCACCTTGATGTATGTGTTGTATATTCATGCCATCTCTGTTTTGCTAGCCCATTTTAGGTAATGGCCCTGAAAATGATGCCCATTGCACTACAGGAAACAGTGGAGATTGAATCCCCACTAATGAGAACTTCCTGCGGGCCACAGGAGTTTTGTATGGGAATTGGATTGTGTACTGAGTAATCTCTGTGGGGTCCCCTTGATTTATGTATTTTATCATCCCTGTCCATCCATTTTACAAGATAATTTTATGGCTTAAGCCCAAAAATGAAGCATATTCAAAGCTCAAGTGGACCACACCACAGGTAACAGTGTGAAGTGATCCTCTGCCGTAGAAAAACTTCCTGTGGGCCCTAGATATTTTGGATCAAGCTGATATGCGTGTTTTCATTTATTCATGTCTTTGTTCACTATCATGATTTGTCGGTATCTGAACAGTTTATTGGCATGTTTTTGCTTCACTGGAACTAGTACTTCGTCTTTATTAAATATTAATTCTTTCATTTTTTTTTAGTTCTATTTATAGGTAGACACATTAAAATGATATTGAGATAAGAACAGGTATTACCTGCTGTTGTCTTACTATGGATTTGGGGTTGAAAAAGCATGAAAATGGGAACCTGCTTAATGCGGTTTCCATTTTCTGTGTCACCTCAAGCATAAATGGAAAGCTAATGATGGCAATGGCAGTGTTCCTTGTCCTCCCAAGGAGCTCGGAGGTTGTGGCGCTTACAATCTCGATTTGAGATGCATTTTCCCATTGGATTGGATACAACAGCTGGAAATAAGTGCAGAAGAAATAGCTTGTAGTTATGACTTTCCTAAAATGTTAGATGCTTCTTCCTACTGTCCCTTTTGTGTCGGCATGCATGATCAAGCAATGGGATTTGATGGGAAGTTGCGAGAAGCCGCTGCTAGAGAGGAGTCTTATGATAACTATTTATATTGTCCTAGTGCAAAGGATCTTCAGGGTGAAGATCTTAAACATTTTCAGCAGCATTGGATTAAGGGCCAGCCTATTGTAGTACGCAATGTGCTTCATGATAAATCTAATTTAAGCTGGGATCCTTTGGTATTTTTTCGTCCTTTGCTTGAAAGGAACAATACCAATCATGGTAATGATATGATGTCAGTTAAAGCTACTGGCTGCTTGGATTGGTGTGAGGTACGTTTTCTTGATATTTCTTGCATTAATTCTCCAAATTTATTTTTTTTTTATCATAAGTAATGTTAAATTGAGTTGAATGCAATCCTAGAACTCCATCATCAAGATTAGTTTCATTCCATGAAGTTGTAGCAGTTCATGTGGCAGTCTTAGAGCTTTTGTTTACTATTGTTTATTTTTAATGTTATATTTTATGGAATCTCATGTGGGGTGCTTTTGCATTTGTTAGTTCTTGAAGTCTGTGTGGTTATTTGTGGTAATTTAGATTTGAATCGGTTTGGATTTTATTGCAGATTATTTTTCTCTTCATACTCTCATATGGGCATGCCTCTTTTTAAAATTTATTTATTATTTGGTGAAAATCAATGAGGATTTAGAACGGTTTGGCTGGATTTTCTTTATATAATTTTTTTTACACCCATGTCAATCTGTTTGGATTCTGTTGCAATTAATTTTCTATTTACAGAAGGGAATCTCACATGGGTATCTCTGTTTTTGAAGTTTCTTTGATTTTTTTTTGGTGAAAATCAATTTGATTTTAGTAGATGTGTAGTTGTTTTTTTTTTTTTTTTTTCCTTTTTCGAAAATCAGTGAAATTTGGGATGTTTTGAAGCAATTTTATGCATATTTTTCGATTTCAATGTTCATCAAATTTGGATTAGTTTAAAAAAGGAGTATTATGTGGGTTTTTTCTATTATATGTAATAGAATCTCATTTGAGTGCTTTTGCATTTATCAGTTCTTCAAGTCTGTGTATTCATTTGATGTGAATCCATTTGGATTCTACTGTAATAATTTTTCTATTGTCAAGAAGGAAATCTCATATGGGTCTCTCTCCTTTTGAACTTTCTTTGATTTGGTGAAAATCAATGTGACTTTAGGATGATGTGTGGGCTGTTTTCAACTATTTTGGGATGAAAAATCAATGAAATTTGGGATGTTCTTAAGCAGTTTGATGCATATTGGTTGAAAAATGAAGTGTTATGCAGATTTATTATAATTTTTTGTGGTTTAGATGATGGAATCTCGTGTGGGTGCTTTTGCATTTATCAATTCTTAAAATTTGTGGGATTACTTGATGTGAATCAATGGGAGTTTTTGATGATTAATAGTTGCTTTTGGGTGTTCTGGGACTGAAACCAATGGAATTTGGGGCACTTTCAAGTTATTTGATGCTAGTTGATTGATTTCAGTGTTATTTGGACTCGGCATAATTAATGGAGTGTTGTACACATCATTTATGTTACATGTAAGCGAAGCTCATGTGGGTACTTTTGCATTTGGCAGTTTTTGAAGTTTATGTGATCATGTTATATTAATTGATGGGAATTTAGGATGATGGGTACTTGTTTCCGGGGTTTTTTTTTTAGGGACCAAAATAAAGGGAACTTGGGATGTTCTCAAGCAATTTGATGCATATGTATTGACCTAGATGTTCTTCATACTTGGATTATCTAAAAAATGGAGTGGTCATGTAGATACTTTTCTGTTTATTAGTTTTTGAAGTTTGTGTTTATTTGATGAAAATCAATGGGAGTTCAGGATGCCGGGTATTTGTTTTCAGGTGTTTTGATTGGAACTAAGGTAATTAGGGGCTTTTTCTAGTTAACTGATGCACGTTGATTGATTTTAATGTTTTTCAGATTTTAATGATTGTATTTATATGCATGTGGTGTCCTCAGGTCTTACATGAACTAATTTATATGCATGTGGTGTCCGCAGGTCTTACATGAACTAATACGACGCCCCAACTAGATTATGTGGAGCAAGAAAGAAGTTAGTTTTTTTCCCTTTACCATTGTTGTTTGATTGTTAATCCATGCAACGATTTTTTTTTAGCCATAGGTCTTGGCACTTGCTATTTTTCTTAGAATTTATTAGTTTAATAACCTAGCTGTGTAAACTATTAGACTTTGTTTCATAAGCATAAATATGAATCACCTTCTTTCTTCTTCTTCATTTGGTAAGCACTATTTCTAGTGAAAAAGAAGTAAGCAATGCATGTCTAGGTGCAGATGTTAATGAAAAAGAAGTAAGCAATGAAGCAGCCCGTCCAACTTCTGGACTGTCCTTTTTTCGCTGTTTTGGCGTAGTGGTCATATGTTTTTTCACTCATATTACATGCACAATAAGCTTCAGCTTATGTAGAATATTTTAGGGTGCATTTGGAATTTCCTGTTCTCACACATGATTCACTATCATCCAAACACATGTGAGGTATTATTATTATTATGTTTGGAATTTCCTGTTCCAAACACATGATTCACTATCATCCAAACACATGTGAGGTATGTGAGGTATGTTTAGTGTCAATGGGACCCACAATTATAAAAAATATAATAATAATAATAATAATAATAATAATAATAATAATAATAATAATAATAATAATAATAATAAGGAAAGGGAATTGCATGCTTACCAATGAAAATTTTCCTAGACATAATGTAATGCATGTGAAACCCACCTAGGTGCATGTGTTGTATACCCACACTGCCTATATTTTCCAGTCACTTGGGAAGTGGGCCCACCTCTTGCTCGTGGACACAAGATGAAGTTGTAAGTGATATGATCTCATGCTCCTTTGGTTGTCAAATTTTGATGTGTCAAAACATCTATCTGTGTCTTGTGTTTGTATGATGATTTATATGTGTTCAAGACATTGCATCAACACTTCATGACATTGGATGTCTGCAAGAAATACAAAGTGTACTTCATCATCCTATCAATGTTCAAAGCTACAATGTTGAAGTTCAAGACTCAAGAAACAACTTCAAGACTCTAGAGCAACGCATGAAGTAGCTTAAAAGTTGATGAAGATTTTAAGATTAAAGCTACAACAAGTTCAAGATCTCAAGCCTGATAAGGTTCAAATGTCTACATTCATTGAATGGTTGAAGTTCAATGTCCATACGACATGATTCAGGTTTGAATGACCATTAGGTTGACCTTAGAGTAGGTCATTTCAGATACATAACTCAATTATATCTTTAATAGGTTTTTGGTCTGTTCTAAGACCAGTCCTAGCCCCTGTTCGACCAGTCCTAGCATTGACTCGACCAGTCTAAGAAATTCTACGACCAGTCCTAAGTTGTTGAGAATTTTCAGAATTTTTTGGTACACCTACGACCAGTCCGGGTGGTCCTTCGACCAATCATAGGAGTGACTTCGAATCGATCTCGACCAATCGTAAGTCTACGACTTAAAGTCCAGCAAGCAATTCTATGGTCCTACGACCAGTCGTAAAGAGCTACGACTAGTCGTAGGTGACCCACGACCAGTCGTAAGTTCTCTAAGACCAGTCGTAGAATGACTTTAAAAAATCGCACTCCTTATTTCAAATATTCGTTAGAGCTACGACCAATCGAAGGTTCCTAAGACCAGTCTTAGATGCGATTTCTGCTTCTATAAATTGAACATGAATTTCAGAGTTTTTCATTCAATTCATAATATTTTCAAGGCTCCACTCTGAGATAAGTTTGTGTTTATTTTTAAGCTATTTTGTGCGTAATTGCTTTCTCTTTTTGCTAGCTTATTTAATTTGATTTTGTTTCTATTCCAATCTTATTTGAAAAGAGGAATTACCTTATTCCTTCTTCTTGGAATTAAAATCAAATATAGCTACGCCCAACTGGTTAAAATCTAAAATCTATTAGAACTTAGAACCATATTAAAGTGAGTATTGGAAATTGAACTTTGACATTCAATCATCTACTCCGATTGGTTCTACCAGGCTGCTACGAAAAGGAGAAATCCAGGTATTTTACAATTCTGTAAAATTTCATTTCTTTTGGTTTTGTTTGAGGTTAAGCCAGAAAAATCTCATTGTATTGGTTATCTGAGTAGAGCTAGAAAACTCAGAAAAGTGGGGTTTTTGAATTGTGTAAGCCCAAGTGAAAAAGACGCAATTGTAAAGGTTTTGGGTGAACCTGTGAAAACCTATTTGATAGTGAACGCTACTATCCCCTATGTGAGGATATTAGGAGTGGAGTAGCATTCTGTGTGGCTGTTGAAAGACAGTTGGTGTACACACAGGCGAACCACTATAACTCTTTGTCTTGTAGATTGAATGCTTGCTTAATTTTCATAACTTTTATCATTCAATTGTGTGGAATGTACATGTGGATGTGAATGTTGTAACAATTTACATTTCAAGCAACTGTGGGGATTGTTGTAATAAATTCGATCTATATTTCTGCATTTAATTTCAATTCTTTGCTATTCATTTATTTCTATTAAAATTGAGTTCTTGATCCAAAAGACGTTATAGAAATAAGGTTGTCCTATCATAAGCCCTTGTTTATTATGGTGTAAGGAATTTGTATCAATCTCTCAATACTTATTTATTAAGGTAATTTGATTTCAGCATTGTGAATTGATTTATAATTGTAAGGCTATTGATTTATTTTATTCCGCTGATTTTATTTTAATTTGGCATAGTCCTATTCACCCCCCCTCTAGGGCATATAACTTGGCCTTTTCAGAAGTAGAACTCAATTTTAGATGGGCCACGCTACAAGTACAAACAGTAGTAATAAGCATTGGAAATTCTTAGGCTTTAGTGTGCCTCTATATGCTAGGATGCTTCCTTGACCATGGACTCCACATTGTAGTATGATGTAGATCCATGCCATTCATAGGTTTATCCTTATCATTTTAGGATATGGTCCCATAGACTAGTCAGATCCAAATCTCATGCCACAGAAGTAATATTGATCACTTGTCTACCGTTAAATATTTCCTAGAGCTGTAGTAATGTTGTGAGAAATCTATCCATCTATTTTTTTAACCGATCATGGACCACCTAATATACATGTTTAACCAACCATTCATCTATTTTGATTAGATCATTTTAGAGTATGGGGCTGCCTATATATTTACTGCAATCTACATCATTTTCATGGTACCCATTGTAATGGTTATTCCTCATTTAGACCACTAGTTGGTAGAAATCATGTGGATCACTACACCATAGGAATTTGGGATTTTGGGTGGCCCAACTAGTCGTATGAATTGGTGGAAGTTGTGTGGGCCACCACATCATGTGACTGCATGATTTTTATAGCCCACCTAACTGTATGAAATTGGGGCAATTGTATGACTACTTGTCTAAGTAGATTTATGATTGTTGTGGCCCTTAACCATAAGATCACCGACAGGATAAATGGCAGGTAGATTTGGTGAAATGGTGTTGAATATATAGCTTATAAATCTTATGATCTTGCATGACGTGGATAGCCATAAATCATGTGGGTATGTGGGGAATGTGTGGCCTAACCATATGATCATGTGGTGCTTAGGTGACTGTTAAGGTATGTGAAATTGTGGTACTGGCCGCCTGATTATGTGAAAGTTTAGTAAAGTGGTTACCCCATTATGCAAGCTATGATATAATTAAAATAATAATAAGTAACCATCTCACCTTAAGTCTCTTATTATGACAACTAGAGTGACATTTCTATGGCCACTCAACTATATGGACTTCTGATAATGGAGTGACCATAAGACCATGTGGGTATATGAGAATTGTGTGATTGCTAAGGCTCATTGACTATGCTGATGGTGTAACCTATTCTGTATGTGAACTTAGGGCGTGTGTCAGATTGATTATGGACCCTACCTTGATGTGAGTATTGCATATTTCATCATTTATTCATTAGGCTAGCTAAATCTAGAATATGATTCCAAAATGACCTAGATCCAATTCCTAAATAAGTCAGACGACATGAAATAATGTTAATTAAACGTATAACCTTCTAACACTTGTGAACCCACTCAATGTATGTATTTTATCCACACTGTTCAATTGTCTTGCCAACTAAACAGTTTGATGATGGAGCCCGTTGACGTGTGCCTTGTGCATTTAAATTGTTCTTCCTTGTACTAACTTAATTTATGTGAGATCCCTATATTTTCTACTTGTTGGGACCCACCGTAATGTATATGTGTGGACCCATCTGCTTGTAGTACTATTTGGAAGTAGGATCCACTACGTTGTATAAGACAAACCTGCATTATCCAACCATAACTAACTCTTATGTGTATATTATATACCAAGCCATTCAACTTAGGGCTCACTATATCTTATGAAGTTTACATGTGCCTTCCAAACCATTGTAGAACTACTACAATAATTATTTGTAAATCCAATCTACTAACAACCCACGTGAAGATGAAGTTCACTACATTATATGAGTTTTGCCAGCACCATTTATCCTGTGGCTCATTTACTATATGTTATGTCTAAGCCTTTCATCTTATAATCACTTGGTGCATGTACTTTGCGTCACCACCACTCATTAACCATAAGGCCCAGTTAGGGTAGAACCGTGTGGTCCCAATAGAAGAAAATCATATCGGGCCAAGGCCGCTAATGGAATATCTATCTTGCGAAGGATATGGTGTAACTCTTATTACAATTAATGCTCTCGATTATGATAGTTATGGATGATATTAGTGATGTCAGTGATTGTGGTTAATAGAAGCATGTGATTTAATACTTGATTAATGTTGTTCCACTCCTTAGCATACTAAATTCATTTACTTAACCATGTTGATATTGATCATACTCATGTACTATGGAATGATGGTATGTGCAAGTGTACTTCAATACATTTGTTCATGTGTAAATTATGTCCTCTTCAGTTTAGTCACATGACTATGGATTAATATAGTTGATAGTGGCACATGATGATTGTATGTCATTTTTGGCTTAAAAGGTTAAGCAAACCTTAAACTCATGGCATTATCTGCATACCACATGCACTTGAACATATGCCTTATCATGCTTGCTTTAATTCATGTATAATCATGACAAACATGATGATCAAAATACCACAGTCGTGCCGCATAACATGAGTTAGATCTTGACCATGAAATGTACATCTATGATGATTACTTGGGTTATCCCTAAAAATGAATGGGACACCGGAAGTGTGACAATAGTAGGGGATGATGTGCCCCTTGGGTTGAAAGTCCCTAAACCCCTATGCTAGATAGGGTTGCCACACCGTCAGGCCGATGGACACATGGGTCATGGATTTGACTCCCACTGACGAGGTCGGGTTGAGAAGAGGTGGGTCCAACCTACTTAAGGGTTAAGGTGCAAACAGGGACCGATCTGACTCGCCGGTGAGGAGAAGTGCGAATGAAGTCCGCTACTAGCATGTCGAGTGGAAGTCCACCACAGGACGAGTATACGAGGTTGATTACTAGTGTCTGGTGCATGGGTGTCGACCACGGTGTTTTCCATGATATACGGTTGGTGGAAGTCCATCACAGGGCTGGTATGAGAGGTCGATTACTAGTGTCTGGTGCATGGTATCGACCACAGTGTTTTTCGAGATATAAAGTTATGATATGGCATGACAATATAATAATTATGATGTGATTACAAATGCGTGTAATACGGTTATGGGTATGGTATAGGGGAAATGAAAACGTGACCTGGTGATGCTAGTAGAATTGACTCAGAGTATTACTATGATGCATATGGATTGTATTGGCATTGACATCATACCTTACGTGCTACACACCTTTCACATATATGATTTCCTTGTAGCATATTTATCTTGCTTGCTTGTACAACACACTGCACACACGTGTGTGCTCACTAGGCTTTTTCCCTAAGCTTCATATTTCCCATTTTTTTCAGGGTTGAAGTAGCTTGGAAGACCTAGCTTTATCGATGTATTGCATCTATTTTTCGATTTGGCAATGTTGACGTTATGTACCTTTTGTAAAGCATTGTACTTATAACCATCAAGATTTATAATGGAGAGTGTTGCTTGGTATTTTGATCATGGATCTTCATGATCATGTATTATTATAATACCAAAAAAATTAGTCGAAAATCTTCCTTGTGATCTGCCGAACTTGGGACTTGGTGTATGGAAGTCGAGTGCTGAGTTCGGCGCATCACGGAAGTTATCCATCTCTGGATTTGGGGCGTAATAGAAGATGGTATCAGTGCATAAGATTTGGGATCACTTACAAGCAAAGTCAGTAACTGGAAAACATAAAAGAACTTAAACTAGGTCTGCGACCGTCATTGATCGAGAACCTAAATACTATTAGTACCTTTGATTTGTATGAATCTAGAGACATAAATCTAGGATTCCCAGTTTGAGAACCTAGTCAAAACAGGATTCCCTAGTTGAGAACGTAGAGATTATACTTAGCACCCAGGCATGAGGGAGATAGCCACAAATAATACCCTCACTTGTGGGATGGATGATTGTACTATATATGTATGATGATACGTATGTTTGGCTTTCCATATTTTGAGTTTGTTAATCTATTGTGACTAGAAATTTTGAGGATGAAATTTTTGTTAGGAGGGTAGATTGTAACACCCTATCCATTCCATACCACTTTCTATGCATATGTGCACGATGATCGACACCCTTAGCTAGACCTAGATTGGTCGTTCATAGTATACACTCGACTGACCGGAACCCCAAGACCTCGAAACCTATCTCATATCGACCGCCCCATCACCGCGATCATGGAGGTACCACCCGGGCAACCGTACAACACTCTGTTAGTGAGATACACCGCGAAAAATCATTGTTGTATCATGTGCGCATGGCGTCATGTACTCCATTCCACACATGTGCACAACACATGCCACGCACACATGCACATGCCACACATGGGTGAGAGAATCTCTACCCATGTGTGTGATGTCACACACCCATACCTCCCATTTCTCATGTGCTCCCCAAAGTCAACACCTCTCCATTCCATACCCTATGTATGACATCATCACACCATGCCATCCCATGCTCCTTTAATCCACCATTAATTACAAATCATGAATTAATTGTCATAATCTTAGTCTAAACTAATTAAGATCACATTAATTGAATTTAACCACATTTTAACAATTTCTCTACAAATACTACACCATCCCTTGACATTTTCACCATTTCCTATGAGAGAGAAAGAGAGAAAGAAAGAGAGAGAGAGAGAGGGAGAGAGAGAGAGAGAGGAGTGATCTTGGTGGGCCATCAACTCCATCAATTCCATCCCTTCCATCCATCTCAACCATCCATCTAATCCATCAAGGTGAGTACACCCACTCCACCCTTGGTTTGTTTTCTTTTTGATTATTTGTATGATTATTAGTGGTGACGATTTGATGATAATGATGTGATCAATGGTGTGGATACATAGGAGAGTACATATAAAAGGATGATCAATAATGGTGATGATATGATGATAATCATCTGTTTAATGGTGTGGATTCATGGGAGAACACATATAAAATAATAATAATAATAATATTTTTTAATAGACTTTATGTGGGACCTATTGATAGTGGGCCCCACTAGAATTTTGTAGGCCATCCAAACCGCCCAAAGTGTGGTCCATTGGGCTGGCCACACACTCACACACACACACACGTGCACACACACCACATTAAAAAATAAAATAAAATAAATTAATTTAAAAAGAAAAAACAAAGGAGAGTGGACACTTATTGCTGCTAGCGTCCAACTACTTTCAATGAGAGAGGGGGCTGTGGGACCACAGTAGGCCCTGTCTATGATGTAAGTATTCAATCCACGCTATCCATTTAATTCCCTAGATCATTTTAGGCATTGATCCGAAAAATGAAGTCAATCCAAATCTCTAGGAGTCCACACCATCAAAACATTATTTTAATAGTGATAAACTATTAGGGCCCACTGTGATGTTTCTATGCGTCAAAATATATTGAATATTGGGCTTGATAGGTCTGTCCCGGGCCATAGAATGCAACAGATGGACTAGATCATTTTAATATGGGCCCTACTTATGAAAAACATGAGAAAACAAAAAAAAAGAGTAAAAAAAAAAAAAAAAAAAATTACAACATCTGACGCTATTGTTGTCAATGTCCAGATGACGCTGTAGCAAGCAGCGTCTTACTGCTCGTGTTGGCAGGGACTGTGGGTCCCAACCATAGGCCCCACCATGATGTATCTCGGACATCAACACCGTGCATTTGATGGGTTGCCTTTAAATGATGGGATCCCTCAAAAATCAGCTGTACATAGAACTTAGGTGGCCCACACCATAAAAAATTATGTGAAGACATGCCTAAAACATATAAAAGTACTTGCTGGGGCCCACCCGAAATTCGGATGCATTTGAAACTTAGACTGACCCCTCAACCAAGTGGGACACACAATGGATGGACTAGATCTCTTAAGTGACCCACCTTGATGAGAACAATAATAAAATAAATAAGTAAATAAATAAAACAAAATAGAAAGGAAATGTTTGAAGGAGGTGACGTCCTCCGTGGACGTCCACTGCCCACCTTTAGGGTAAAGTTTTGTGGGGCTGATCATGGCCACACCATGATGTATGTGCTAAATCCACACCATTCATCCATGTTACTAGCCCCATTTATTGTATGGTCCCAAAAATCAGGCCAATTAGAAGTTCATGAAGGCCATGCCACTTGGA